>OX438534.1:4343716-4943716 GCA_949316355.1 Bruchidius siliquastri | reverse complement strand
ATTCGTTTTGTTTTCTCCCAATGTGTACATTGTACATGACAATCTAGATAAAATGTACCTATATGAGATATTTTTTCTACCAGGGAAATGTCATGATCATAATCTCATATATTCATCGAGATTTTCATATATAGTGTCGTTTGAAATATTGACAGGACAGTATGGAATAGGACTTGAGCTATGCAAATACTAATCATGTTATGTAACATTGCGTTATATACTGTTTTTTGGAGTTACTAACATAATAATTATTATATAGATGTATTTATCATTTTTCATATTATGTTCGGAATATTATTTAAGCATTATTTTGGTCTGTGATATACTCACTTGTCGAGAAGGTATCTGATGAATTGCACCAGCAAGGTGAGTCCAAGAAATCCAGCAGCGCTCTGAGTCCCAACGATCAAGCTGATTAAGCGGATATTGTTCCAATCTGCAGGATCGATGTGTAGTAATACGTCTTCGGTAGTGTTAGCGATGGGATTGCTGGCGTAGCACGTGTATCTGCCGCAGTCCGCACGTGTCACGTTCCTCACCCACAGAGTTCCGTTATCCAAAACTTGTATTCGCGGAGGGATGACCCTCAACGGGGTCATATTTTGATCGTGAGCGTGTGGGTGCTTATTAAATACGTCTGGAATGCTCGGATCTGGATTCCAATGATATATTTCTCTTTTTGGAGTAATCCATGTTATTGAAGGATGTGGATTGGCTGCATACCTACACTCTAAAAGGGCGTCTGCTTTCAATCTATATAGTTTTGTGGGTGTTTTGTACACGATTCTAGGACTGGTACAACTTAGATGTTGTAAAGTAGGTAACATGTCGTTGGGATATGCGTATGGTCCACATGTGAGATCAGATAGCTTCAGGGTGGCATTTTTTTTGAGCACCCAACTTGCGAACCAGTACATTCTGCAGTCACAAGCCCAAGGATTACTGCTGATATTTAGCTTAGTAAGCATTGTCAAGTTCTCGATAGATTGAGGTAGGAATGTTAACTCATTCCCACTCACGTCTAATTCTTTAAGTATTGGAGTGTCTGATAGTACATAGTTCTCGATCTCTCTCAACTTCTTGTTTTTTCTAATATTCAGTATTTCCAATCGGGGAACGCCCAGGAGTTCACTATTATGGATTCCTTCTATTTGGGTATTGTCCAAAGTAAGTGATTTTAGTAGGGGGCTGAAATGCAGTAACCCAAAGGAAAGCTGCGTTAGTTTGTTCGCACTCAGATCTAACACTCTGAGATTCCGGAGCCCCCTGAAGGTTCCACTGGCCATATTTGTGAGAGGGTTATTGGCAAGATTCAAGTACTGCAAATTTACTAACGAATCGAAAAGCCCCTTAGCTATACTTTGCAAAGAGTTATAAGATAAGTCTAGTCGTGTGAGTTCTACAAGATCGACTAACGCATTTGAAGTGATCTTGGTTAAATTGTTGTTATTCAGTTGAAGCACTTCGATGTATCTGTTGAGTTTGAAGAAGTGATCGAGGAACGTTACTAACAAATTATGAGATAGATCTAGCTTCCGAATCCCTGATATGTGAGAGAAAACCTGGAATAAAGAGAAAAGACTTTTAGATTATGTTTTCCACGCTAAAAGATCTTCACTTTTTTACGTTTTGACGGAAAACCCAAGTTCCCTACTGTATTAATGAAGTTCTACAGTATAAAAAAGAGTATTGTCATTCACTGGAATTGAAACATATTTCATCTTACATAATAATGGTGACTGAAGACTTATAACGACAACCAATGCAGCTACGTATATGTATATACTACTAATAAACATAATTTGTTTATGCCTACCTGAAAAGGTATCGCTTTCATACGATTATGAGAGAGACAGAGGACTTCAAGGTCTTCGTGCATTCTTTTGAATGCATCCCTCGGAATATCGTTGATTTGATTGTTGGATATATTCAGTCGGAGCAGTTGTGTGTAGTTCTCGAACTGATAGTCCTTGAGTTTGAATAGGTTGTTGAAGGAGATGTCAAGGTCAAGGAGATTGGTGGGATTATTAAGTGAGGCAGGCAGGTCAGTCAGGTTACTGTAAGTCCATCGTAGACGGTCAAGGTACAAGGCATCCAAAGGTGCAGCAGTGTCTGGAAAAAAGTTGTGTTTTATCGTATATATTTATTCCTCAGAAAAAAATTTCTACTAAATCATGCACAAAAACAGTTGGTTCTGTGTTTTGAACTGGTTGATTTTTTTGTATGGGCAGTTATTCTGTATAATCATTACTACTTAAAATTGTTTATGACAATTTCGCCAATGTCACGATTCTTCAACAATCTCTTTATTTTCTTGTTTAATATATTTGTAGTACTAAAAGATTCTATGATATCGTTTGTGTTCCATAGTTTTCAATATATTTGATATTCTGGGATTTCTAGATCTGCCTTTCCGAAAGGTATTGATTGTTTTCAACCAACTCCAAAAAAGGAAGTTATCGAAATATTTCATATTAAAATATTATAGTCTGGGTTTCTAACCAAGTATGTCTCAATGAAATTAACAGATTTTACTAATCGGATTGCAATGATTTTTTTTTATGAATGATTGGTATTTTATCAAAATCAATTCATAATATATATACTAAACTAAAAATTGTGGACTCAAACTAATTAAAGGACGGCAAAATTGTATTAAATCTAAGTTGTTAGGCCTACTATTTTTTTAAGGTCGGTATAAAATAATGAACAATAAAAATGAGATTATATAGAAAATGTTTTGTTATTGAGTAATGGCATTGGCCTCAAAAAAGTAGGTTTATTCCCTTAAACAGGTATTTTTATTTCGATATTTTGAATAGTTTATATACCTACATTTTTTGAAATCGATTTGTTGATTTTTGGAAAACTTACTAAAGATCTGATTACTAACCTGGTAACACTCTGATTAACTCCACTCTACTAACACTCTGTGGTAACAGTAGTCTTGCAGTAGTTCGGTTCTGGCATGCCAAGTGGCTTGCCGTCTTGTTAACAAACCAACATCCTCTGGGGGCTGCCCCTTCCACTTCGTGTCTCATGTGGGCGGATGTAGGGATTAAAAGGGCTAATAGAAAGATTGATGCGACTTGGGTACGCGAACAGAGATTGCGAGGGGTGTTAGGTGGTTGTAGTAAGTTTGTATAGATACTCTGATATGAGAAAATATGATACCATAGCGCAATAAAAGTAGCATTGGTTTTCAACTGACTGAATATATTGATTAAATAAAAAAAACTCACGGATAGTATGAATCCAATCAAACTTTTCTGTGATAGGGGTATATTTTTATTAAGAGCATCTTTCGGTCGCAATCGTTGGTCTATACTGTTTGGGCAATGTAAGTTTTCAGTGTGACGGGAACCCTCATTTTGGTAACAGGCGTGAGAATAATCCCAAGATGTTCGTTGGTGTTGAGAAACTTCAAGTTGGTGATTTTGGTCATAGCTAGCTATGACACCAGTCAAAGCAGTAATCGATTTGTTTATAGCTTCTGAGTATTGGAAGTCTTTCAGATTTAAACAGTTTTCATTCTCTTGGAAGTGATGGGCAAATATATTTCTATGAAACTTAAGCTTATCTAACATTTCTGGTTCTAACAAAAGTCTTTTATCCCATTTCAAGTATCGTTCGCAGGTAAATTGACTACATGTTGACTTTCTAGGTGAAGTATTTACTTTTGATAAATAATTGGAAGACTGTAGTATCGGCTCGTCTGCTGTGTGTGGATATATTACATGATCATCTGGTTTCAAGCTATTTAGATAGTATTTCTGGAAGTTATCACTACTTATTAATGACGTTTTCGAAACAAGAGGCAGATTTGCAATTTTAATTTTACATTCTAACTTGCGGACACAGGTGGGATTATCTACAGAAATTAATTCGTGCCTCAGGATTCCCTTCCCTACAGTAGGTGCATTACTGGCATGAAAGCGCAGCAAACTGAGGTGATTGCAATTCGAGGTTTCCGAAAAAAATGGGAAGTTATTTTCCAAGGAAGTAGGGCCGCTATTGGTGGCAGGACATGGCAAGTATGAATATCTGGCAGACTCGTTAGGACTTGATTGCTTTAATTGGTGAAAGGGGCAGTCACCAAATGACGTTTCATCACTGTTGGACGGTGGGCGTGGCAAGTTGTAGTTCTGAGGAAAGTAATGTGTGTTACTACCGCTCTGAGAGTGGAGAGTGCACTTTGATGGTGCTGCTGCTACTGTTACCATAGTGCAATGTGGACATGGTACCAATACAACCGGTAGGAGAAAAAGTGGCTTGATGGAAGGGAAAATCGGATGCTCGGACTGGAACCACCTGCAAACAAAAAACCGTAGTTAATAAAGATTGATGCAATTTTTCTACTTTACTATAATGTTGCAGTTATTTATTATTATAATCAGCTGACGTTAATATACAAGTATAAAATATATGTTAGACGTATATAAATATTCAAAGTGCATCTTTCCAAACGTTAACTTAAATTTGCAAATTGAAATAAATTGTCACAACACGGCTGTTTAATTTCTAATAAGAATCATACAGGTGTAAGTTGTTTATTATTTCTTGGGGAGAAAAATGATACGATACAAATGTGCTCGGCATCAAAAGCGACTTAAAATATAATTGGATAAAAATATGTAGTTATCATTTTTTTTTAAATTGCAATAATCCATTATCTGCTGAATGATTTTTCAATTGTAATGGACAGTGAGTGTTGGTTCATTCTTGTAAATTAAATAACGTTATATGTATAGATAATTGAAAAAATATGAGAACAAATCCTGTTAAGGCAACCCTACTTGAAGTACAATAAGCCTAAAGGCTGTAGCATTATCGAAGACGCGGTAGGACAGCTTCTAGTCGATACATTCCTCTCTTGTGTCTTTTTATTCAAAATGTTATTTGGCTGAATTATTTTTAGAACACTCCATTTGGGCAAGACAACCTACGCTTTTGCTCTCGACAAAAGAAAATTGTCCTTGAACATCCCCTCCCTGTTATCGATCGATACTTCGCTATACCCTGAATCTGCCTGTACACAGTATTTATTTCTCGAGTATACCGTGAAACATGTTGATCGTAATCTCTGTCAGTTAGTTGAAGCTTTTTTGGAACCGTAATATCGATAATCTCGGCACCAGAGTTTGTATGGCATTTGAGAAAGGATATGATGTGGTCGCTTTGAAAGGCAGGACGCTTCCGAACGCCTTTAGATAGCAACGACAAGTAACAAATCAATCCACTTTTTCTATTGTTAATTTAACGCTGTGCTTCTTTGCTTTGTATTAATTCAACGCAAATATTGCGACCAGGTATACAGATTTATGAGAATCAGTTAGAATATACAGGAATACCTCGAATTGGGTTCGTAAATCGATACCCGCTTTTGTGATCCAATAAAATAATTAAGGTTGCTACATTGGAATAATAGTTGATTCATATAAACTGCGCGAGAAAAAATGCAAATAAGAAAGTTTACGTGACATCAGAGAGTCTTATAAGCAGGTAGGCGAAACCTAACTACCCGTTACGTTATTCAAATGGGAATCCCGAGTTTGGAAAATGGATAAAGTTTTTTGGATGTTTCATTATCATCAGAAAGTCCATTCACGCATTTCCATTGGCATGTGTGTGTAACTGGGGAGAAGTATTGTATGAGGGCAGAAGAGGTGGTAGTGCTAGTTTTTTTTAATCTGTGCATTATCGGCTATTGTAGTAAGCTAAATACCGAAAAATATCATAACTTATCCAAGCTTCCTTTATTATCGAGTTAATAATAATTTTCAATTGTTTAGTTGAAGAAAATTGATGAGGTTAAAAAAATAAATAAATAAAGTGTCTCAACGTCATTTGAAAATGTTTATGATTAATTTAGGGCGTATTTGAAAACGTATTTTATAGGGTGTATTTTCAATCCCTTATTCAATAATTGCTTCGACTACCTCGATGTCGCAATATCACTACTGGTGTACATGCTATCATTTTCATTTATCTTAGTCTTTGTTTATTTATTGGGTACATGCAAACTATTTTACAATTTTTGAAAGGGTTGGATCAATTGCGATCGCACCAAATTAAATGTAAACCAAATATGCAACATGAAGATTGCAAAAATTTTCTTACATAACATAGGATCCATTATGAATATTACAAAGGATAACCTGCATCTGAAACCATACATTAGGGGTACTTTCTATTGAACACATGCTCGATATTCTAGGAACCACTAATGATTGTAAACATGTTTATTTAATTGAGTGATGTTCCACACTGAATCAGGAACTAATTGAAACTGTATATACTTGAGAGGGGGTCTATTTCAGAAACTTCTGAGTCCCCGATTAACCTTGTGATATCTTGGAATTAATTTCAGTTTCAGCAGGTATGCCGAGGTAGTTTTTTGTTGGTCTTATTGTGAGAGTTATATTTTCACTGTCAGTTGGATGTTTTTGGGTGGCGTGAAAATTATGATGTTTGAGAACATTTATAAAAGGATCTCGACCTTCATTGTCTAATGATCATATTTTTAAAAAGAAAGTTTTTAATATGCCTCTTTTTCAGATTTTTTTAATTATATGACGATATATTACACTAAATACTGCGAAACGATTCACAGGTTTCATGGAATTTTGTTTGTAATATATTATATATCATGAGACGGAAGTAATTAATCTCATATTAATGAAATTTTTACCGAAATAATGTTAGATACTTATAATGCATCAAATGTTGATTTTCTAAGCAGCTGATGTTATTGTAAAACGATACTTAGTCATTCTAAAACTTCCAAGTTGTTTATTTTTGCAAGCATATTTGTCTGAAGCAAGCGTGCTGGTGTTAAAACGGTAATGTATAAAAATAAAATTCAGAACGTCCTCCAATTATTTTTGCAAACATGCATGGGTAATTCTCGAAAGGTGGGTGACCTTTATTCGACGAGTGGATGTTTCACTTTCTGTTTGGCGTATACTGAGATCTTGTGACGATGTCTAAAGCTTAGAAAGGCGTTTTTATGAAAAAATATTAAAATCTAATTGCGCATTCTGAGGGGTAATTTTTCTTATTTCATCACATTTACACCTGCAGTCTATACTTAAAATATATCTTAACAAATCGCTAATAGTCGGAGATCCTAAAGCAGTCAGACATACGTCCTTTCAGCAAAGTTAATATCGTGATCATAAATAATGTGGTATGAGCGAGTGTTTAGCAGAGAAAATATACAAAGTTTAAAACAAACCTTTTTAACCTGCGTGAAAATATGATAGCCGGTTTTTACGTACATATTGTAGAAAATATTGTTAAAAACAAATGTCCATTATTTCTAGATACCTTCTGTGGGCTATGAAACAGGAAAACAACAAAACAATTCCATACTGTTGCAATTATTACGTCTTCTTTAATATGCAAGAGGTTTCAACACCACCGGACCAGTCTTTCATTTTTTCCATTTAAATTAAGTCTTTCATTTTTTGAAGAAAAGGTTCACTTCTTCAGTTATTATAAAATTCTATTACCATGTCATTCATTATTGCCAAATAATGCTGTCCAAAAGAATTGAGAGCGTTCATAGCCAACACGCAAATATATTAACGGGGTCTTAGGCTAACAGAATCAATGAAACTTTCGGAAATAGGAGAGGCCTTTCAATACTTCGTATGTCCAAAATTCAGAGCGTCTCATGTGGCAGAAGTTATGGCTCACGGAAATTGTCTGCAAACAATGAAAATTGGTTTTCAATATGTTGTAAACTATATAAAACCCAGCTATGATATTTTTCACTCAGGTTAGTATTTGTCTAACTTTTGTACCTTCGCCTTCAACTGTATATTTCACCTTTATACCAATATTTTCGATATTTCTCACCACACTAAATTTTGTACTATTTTCCATGAAAGGTTATTTTACTCATAAATTAATTATTCATCGTGGTCAATTTTATTGCATGTTAATATGGATATTTCTCGAAGTTTCCATTCACTGATACTGTAAACAGAATTGTTCAACTAACAGTATTTGAAAGAAGATACGAAATTTAGACTCTAGCAATTCACTCTTGTTTCATTGGCGATTTAATTTTGGTTGATTTTCAATGTTTTAGAAACCGTTATAGTCCTCGAAGAACCTTTTATTTAAACTGTAAGTGGTTAATATCAGACACAATAGTTGTAGATTATTCATATCTCGATTACCGAACATACATAGCGTCATTGTGCATTGTGTCTAAAGCATTTTATTTGAGGGACAATGTTTTGGCTGACTCGATCAATAGAAGTAAAGTCATATTTACTTGAAATTTTTATACCAATTTATCTTTTCAAAAACGAACCTTGCTGATTCTTGAAGTATATCAGGAATTGGAAATGCATTTGTATCTCAACTTTATTATTAGCAGTTAACTCTATCATCCCGCTGTAACTCAAACAGAAATCTCGACAGACGACTTTAAAAACCTTATCAATAGTTCATGGTGTACGGTTTATACGAGGGTATGTGAGTTTGAAAAAAAAAATTTCAGAAACTAATCCTATTGCCGCAATGATCTTTCTTGTAACTTCTCAACTCAAGGAATGGTGAAAAATCCAAAAAGTCACAGTTCCTTATTGCTTCCTTTCAAGTTAGTCGTATTTTGATTGCGGTACAATACCTATGTTTATACCTACATTTTTTAAATTAATCCTATTCTAGTCCTTCGTGATACCCGATATACACATATTCATATTTTCTTATGCACAACAAATTTTGAAATGACTATTAGAAACAACCAGATTTGCAACTAAACTGATTTTCCGTAATTATGTGTGCCAAAATATACATTACGTTCCTATTAACGAATTTCACAGAAAAGATAAACAAATGCAATAAATACCACATGTGTGCTCATTTGAGCTATTCACAACCTGAAAGATAAGCAGGAGCAACGAGTGAAATAAAGCATATATTTTGCGTGAAGTTGCTTTAAATTGTGGCGACATGACTTTGTTTGATTTTATCATTACTGGTCGCTTTATCGTTTCCATATTGTGATAACTGTACATGATTTCGACTTCTTATACATCAAACATAAAAAATAAGTGAAATCAGTCAGTTATCCTTATAATTTTTACATCGTATTCTTCGATTTTGCCTTAATAATAATCTATACACTAGTGGTAAGTTTTTGACATTCCATGGTAGCGTTAACTTTCAGTCATTTTGTGATACGGATTTGTCTTCATAGTTCAGTCACAAGTATATTATTCTTAGATTTAGTTCCTTTATAGGTTAGTTCATATTCAGCTGAGCCTCTAGATTTACTGTTATCGATTACTTCTTTATCATTAATGTTTTAAATGTGTAGTTTCATAAACACTGCTTTAACATAGGAAACGAAGCATGTTAGTCAGTTGACCCCTAGGCGATTGAGGATCTATCTTATTTAATTTGCTCTGATGAAAGTATGACCGACCGTTTTGCATAAGTTAAGGTGATAAAATGCTAATTATAGAATACGATTTCAAAATACTCTCTACCCACCCTAAGACTATTTCGAACCATCTTCATTTAGATGTGCACCAACATAGTCAAGTAGTATTATTTTTGAGCTACTCAGACAAACTACTAGACAGATGCCTTGATTTTCATTGATAAAATCGGAAATTGACATTGCAATAAAAGTTTAATCTATATACAAAAAAGTTTTGCTAGGCTTTCAAATTTTTATACGGGATGAATTGATAAGCCCAATGATATACCTGTAAGAGGTTAAATTAATATCTGTGGTAATATCACTTTCTTTATTAATAGTAAAATTGAGTATAACACGTTGTCTGTTCAGGTATCTCAGCTTGTATATAACTAAAATTTTTAAAAAGATTTTACTACGCTCACCAAATACAATCTATCGTCTTATGACATTGGGAAACATATTTTCCCGAGATAATAACCAGCGAACTGCCTTATCACTGTTATCATATGGGTGCATCGCATTGTAGAGAACATGTTGATTCCAATTTACACAGCACTGGCTTGAAATTGATAGGTTGTTATTGTGTTTCATCCCACGTTTGTAGTTGTGATCTCCATCGTGTAACCCTAGTTTATCTTTCGAGCCACTATGTATTTTGATTAATAATTAAATAGTGTTATCTAATGAACTATTTACTCAAATGAATATTATTTCTCAACATGAACAGGGGAATTTTAACCCCCTGACGATTTTATATATATAAACAAAAAAAAACAAATTATATTGGAGAATAATCATCATAGAAACTCTGTCTTTGAGAATCAGACAATGTTATTTTTGTCCGCAAGCCGTTGCTTTTATTGCAATTTATATACAGCACATCATTGCTACTGCTAGGTGTATTTAAAAACTGACAACATTTTTGGATGTAGGTGCTTTTCAAAAAGCCGATACTGTGAAAAGTGATAGTTATATGCTAGCCTCATTCCAGTTTCCAAAGTATCCGTGCAGTAATGTGTAGGTATCAATCAATCAATATAATATATTTAGATGGTTTTCTTCACGGTAACTCGAAGCCTATATCACAGCCTACGTATATTCTTACGTAGGCTGTGCCTATATATTGCATTTGAAGTACTGTTATTAAATAATTTATCCAGCATGGGTATTGGTTAAAAATAGGAACAGATGTTTTGCTGACTGAACTGAAATGTGCTGACATGCATTTATATACTGCATAGCTTTCGATTCATGTTTTGCGAGAATGCGTTGCGAAAACGGGAAGGTTGCATTTTCTAGAGCAGATTAATGTTAATTAAATGAGAGACTTCAAAATGACATTCCGGAAGTGTTAGTATGTACAGATTTGTAAAACAAGTTGAGATAGTTTGCTTATGATTGTTGCTGAACGGAGCAAAGCGGTTAATGATCTTTGAACTGGTAGCCATTACATCAGGTCACACTGAGTAGGTCTTATTTTAAACGAACTGAGACTTAGCTGGTCTGGAGAAAGTGAGCTGGGTGCATTTTAGAAGAGTTTAAAAATGATACTTTGGTAATTATTCTCAATAATATATCAATATGATCAACTTTAAGGGGATGAATGACTTATACAGATATAGCTTGTAATGGCAAGGTAGAAAGAACATGTTTTATCTTTATTCTGAAACATACATTTTATTAAGTAATTTCACAGTTGGAAGTGAGAAATTGTAAAGGTTCATCAAGTCTATATTTAAAACAAAGTCTTATAGCACACTTGTACATATTACTTTTGTTTACAATTTCGTCTGCGCTGCCTCCTCTGTCAGACATTTCCAAAACATCGATTATGCAAATTGGATGGAATTGTTTAGCTCTGTGTGTATAAACAATTATCTAAATGATTGGTGCAAACATGAAATCGATTCATGGCGTAGATACCACCAACAAATTCATTACACAAAACACGTCAGCAATGATCGATATTAGCTATACTGAAGGTCGTCAATCGAAAATGTGGATGTTCCAATAAAACATGTTGATAACGCACTACATATCAACACTTTTTACATTTGTTTTTGATTCTGATAGATTAATAAAATATGGTATATGTAACAAAAAACTTTGGAACTGTACAATGGTACAAACAACTCTTCTAGGATGTTTGATCACGCACTTATACTTCATATCTCATTCGATCCTCGATAAAAATTTTTGTTGTCGGGAGAATGTTAATTTAGTAGAGGTAGACAGGATTCGTTATGTGACTATGAAACTGGATTCTTGCCGAATACATAATGAGCCAGCGTCTATCATCTTATTCTAAGTCTCAGAATAATTAATTTATGAATTAAGCTCATTTATTGTTTTGATTGCCAATATTATAATTTATAGCAGTGTTGAACGTATTCGAAAGATTAGTGGCTTACACAAATAGTAGTCAAGCCATTATAACAAAAAGTAAATCATTTATTCACCGTACTGCGCAGTTTTACTGACCGAGGTTTCCAGTTGGTATGTAAAACTACTTCTAGTACAAATTTAACCAATATACCTTGAATGCAGTTGTATGCTTACACAACAATGAACGAAAAAACGGCACAGTACACACAAAAATAAATTCTCAGACCAAGAATATGTGCTTTCATTCAAGTATACCATATCTTACTATATGCGCAAAGCTATAATAATTAATCGGTGTAATTCGTCATTTCAGGGAATGACTAGTCACAACGCGTAATGCCGGCAAAGGCTGTATCAAATCAATCATTACGCTGTTTGACTGAAATTAAGCGTCATTTCAGGGAATGCCGTTACGAGTTTCGTCAGACAGAGTAACCACGCCAAACGGCGTCTCGTTACAGCGTTTGACGAATGTTTTTAGTCATTTACTGAAACATTGTAAAATACTATACTATACTGTACTATACTATTTCAGTTTTTTGCATCACGTATTTCATATTTAACCCTTTAATATATTATAAGATTTAGGATTTTAAGCTATCGTTAGCTCTTAGATTGATACACTTACCTACATATCTTTACAAATAAAGCTATATAAGTACATATTTATTTTGTTATATATTAAATTATATAATAAATATATATGTTCTTGTTTAATTTAAGCAAGTAGCACTATTGTGGCATCTAGAATTGCACATAATTTAATTGTTTACCTCTTTCATTTCGTCATAGCTCCACGGCTTAGTGGCATTTTTATTCTTTGATAATAATCACTCATTTTCTGATAAAATAATCTCTTGTGGGTATCCATATTGTTGCAAAATGATATCAAATGATTCAAATTGCGAGACAACACAAAACACACCGACTTTCAGCTATTCCCGTAAATGACTAAACAATCATCCGTCAAACTCTTTAACGATAAGCCGTTCGGCGTGGTTACGCTGTCTGACGGAACTCGTAACGGCATTCCCTGAAATGACGCTTAATTTCAGTCAAACAAGGTCATGATTGTTTTATTACAGCCTTTGCCGGCATTACGCGTTGTGACTAGTCATTCCCTGAAATGACGGATTACAGTGATTGCCTACGACATATACATAATTTAGCAGATCACATATTCTAGCAAGTTCGCAAACACTACAGACCATTGCAAAACATTGTGAAACTTTAGGTGATTTGAAATTAGTTTCAAATGATCTAATCTCTAAAAACTATGTTTACAACATTAAAACCATCCTTTAAACAATGTCTAGAGACTCTTTCTCCAAACATTTGCTCTTTCTGCTTTTCCTTTCTTTCTCATTAAACTCATTCCTCTCTTTTTTGTCTGTTTTTTGTGTGATCAGACCGATATAATGACATTGGACGAAAAGGTTCTGCGGACCGCCCTGATTCTTACGTGGAATATTATATAATTGCGAGGAGTCGATCGGTTATTAAATTTCTTGAATAATGTTGATGTTGATCAAGGAATTATGCACAGGTTTGAAGTCAATCGGCTGGTATGCTGAGGCTTCGCATGTATTCATTAAATTCGTATACATCAGTAAACATCTCGGAATAGATGTACCCTTTAATATCGCATGGAATTTTCGCACACCTCATAAACCATTTCATATCTGCTGTGTGACCTTTCCTGTGCACGTTCAGGTAGTGTAGTAGGTAGAATGTATAATGAAATGAATAATGAAAGAGGGCAGGCGAATATCTCATTTTATTATTTGATGCATCACCAAAATCAATCTGTAAAGCGTTAAAACCATCTATTGACATTTATTAGAAATCATATTTGAATCAGACACAGATTCCGGAGGAAGGTCTATGAGTAGGATAATGCCCATATAGGATACGAAATACAGCCAGTTTCCGGTGATTCAGTACGGGCTTCTGCCAGAATCGTACTCTATATTATTATAAACATAGAAAAAAGTGGAGTTACTGTTTCATGTATTCATATATACAAAACTGACTTAATATTAAGGCATTGGCGGAGTCTTCTTTTTGTTAGTTTCACTCTGCTATATAGTCCTCATTGTTTGCCTTTGTTATACCGTTCTGTCTTTCCCCAATAACGCGTTAACAGAGTTTTCTATACCACAAACATTTGCCGATTATGTTACAGGTAAGTTTACAACTTCCAAAAAATATAAATTCAGAGATAAGGCATATATTATCTATAAACAAAACATTCATGAATAATATCTCACTTTCATGAGGTATTGTAAACATGTTGTTTTCACTCCAACTCAAATTTCGATCCTCCAATTTACAGTGCTGGATATCGTGTTCATAACACTTTGCAAAGTAGTATATTTTTGTGTTTAGTGTTTTGTTGGAATCGACCGTTGATAATGAACTTAAGCAGTAAATTGAGGTGTACTATTAAATTACAGTATTTTGCAAACCTTGCGCTCAATGTTTACAAGTTTACACTAAAATTTGGACCTCAACATCTTGAAATTATCTATTATTTATTAGCTTCATTAAATCTACGCATTTCAGTACTATTCGATAACTGTAATCACGTATGGTAAAAAACATATAATAGCACTTCTCCAGCTGAATATATAACTATGTTTGCAGCGCATCTTTTATTGTTTAATATATGAATATAAAATGTTATTGACGAGACAGAATGTATGCTTCATTAGCACCTTTTTCTGTTAAACACATTTTGTGGTTATGTCAAGATATACCGCTAATATTTTTGTGTAAAAATCTACGAATATCTATTAACTTGAGAACGAATACCTGCAAATTGAAATATTTTTATTGTTTTGCACACTGTTCATACCGTTACGAATGAACCATTTCCCAGACACTTCCTTGCCTTTTTCAACAGCCTTATAGGTGAAATCGATTCAATGTAGATTCATATTATAGCACAATTTCATATTATGAAACCTCAATAATTAGGTAGGTATTTTGTAAACTTGATTGAACCATTTTTCGTAATGAAAATTATTTTAAAACGTCCGAAACAGATATGAGTTTTATTCGCAAATATCTACTAACCAGTTATGTCATTTTTGAGGACATCATTCCATGAGATTCATTATTGTGTAAATAAAACACCTCGAACAGACAGCAAGCTAGAGCCTTAGGCCAATATATATTTATGGTCTATCCCACGTGCACCAAATCACTTGTCACTTAGAATCACAGAAGAAAACACGAAAAGCGCTGCTTGCGATGAAACAAACGAGGTCCGATTCACGCGCGCCCTTTTCGATCGTCGATTGTTTGACACGTCACGCTGCCGTCAAAGTAAGAAAACGGCCCGCAGATAGACGTTGAGCAGATAGCTGGGTGACCGGGGCCAGCGTAAAAGCTCTACAGCACAGCTGTTTCTTTCTATGCTGTGCGGTCGTGGTAGGCCGTGACGACAAGCTAAAATGCGACGCTGCCGCTGTGAGAGACTGTAACAGTCGTTGTCGTATCCCCCGTTAACGGAAACAGGCGGTTCGAGGGTCAAGCCAAAAGGAGATACCTCAGAGCGAGATTACATTATTTCTACTAGACAGAAAATTGATCATATTGCAAAGATGAGCAAAAACGAGTATGTGCTAAAGTCAGCAAAAAGTGACAAAGTCGTTAATATATACCTAGGTTATGTTATATAACTAACTGATGATTATTGATATTCAAGTACATATTTTCAACGTAAACCTATCAGAAAATGCCTTAAAATATTTATATTTTATTTCCTCTAATACCGTGGTACTACTAGAACTAGACGCTAGTAGTTTTCTAGAGAAATACTTTTACTTCGCACGTATGCAATCATTTTCGAATTCGAGATGAACTTTTTTATATTTAGTTATGTCTAAATGCACATAAATCTGTGTCACTTATTTTTGTGTCTGGTGAGTAGGTACTAGATCGATTTCAAAAAAATTGGGATGTATCATGATATTCGGTTTATTGGCGGCATAGTCATGCCGAAAAACAAAAGGATATTAGGACTAAAGCCTCTTGGCTTTAGTCCTAATATAATATATAAAATACTAAGTACGCCCTTGGATTCATATTTGCCTTAAATTTATTTTGTTATAATTACAACCGGTACAAAATTCTTCAAAATGCTTTTTAATCGCCAATATCTCGTTTGTACCACTTACTTTTGTCACTGATAACTACACAACTTTTTATCTACATTAAATCATTTCATGGTATATATAATATTAAGAAACACCAAACACATTTATAAGAGATATGAACAATGAATATAAGTAAACACAAACGATACGATTTACTTTTTGGCTTTGTTGGATCCCAAACCACGGTTTTTCTTCACACATAGATTGGCTGTGTGGTAATCAAAAAAACAAAAAAATCGACAAATTTTTTGAAAAGTGTCCAAACTTCATATTTAATCCTGACCAGCATAAATAATATCTTTTGGAGACATTAAATGTTTGAAACCAAAATACCTCATTTTTGAATGCTTTCAAGTAGTGGTTCACATGCTTAAAAAAATTTTGAGTGTAACATTTTTCGAGGGTTAGCCTGTCATCCTTTAGCATGTTTGTTGCCGTTTTTGTCGGGTGATTTCAGTAACTGTCAACCGGTTCCAATGGAATTTGTGTAAGGATATGCTATGGGCCAAGAACACTGCTTTATTTTGCTATCAAATTGCATTCCCAATAAACCCCAAATAATCTTATATGGTTTCCTCTTCCAAGGTGCTCGAGAGCCATGTCATATAATACAAGGGAATTTGCTCGAAGTAAAAAGAGCCTTGCAAATGATAGGGAAGAAAATATTTAATTTTTTGTAAATATTTTCCAAATATGGACCATCTATTTCTTTATTAATGTGAAAACTAACTAAAAAGATATGTGAAGGAACATACAAGTTTGATATTTTTAAGCATGATAAAATGTATTTAAATTATTCTTTGATTTTCCTATCATTCTGTTTTGACTCTGTCCATAACCAGCTAAAATGTGCAATAAAAAACTATGTACCGCCATTAGTAAATCTGTCTCTACGGCAAAGTAAAACTGTAATACAAATTCATCCTGCAGTAGTAACATCTGTTATCAATTTAAGATAAAACATGTTTTCTTTCCACGAGAAGTACGAGGTTGTTACAAAAGCTTTAAATACTGATAAAATTTCACAATTTTTTTTGAGATTTATAAACAGTGTATCCAAGATAAGGAAGATCCGTACAGGTTATTTTCAAACTATGAAAGATAAAAGGACGATTAAATGGGGAATTTTCATATTTCTAAGCTT
Source organism: Bruchidius siliquastri (assembly GCA_949316355.1). Taxonomy (NCBI): domain Eukaryota; kingdom Metazoa; phylum Arthropoda; class Insecta; order Coleoptera; family Chrysomelidae; genus Bruchidius; species Bruchidius siliquastri. The sequence goes on along the minus strand of OX438534.1, from coordinate 4,926,579 downwards.
ATTGTTACCGGTCGTTCATCATTATTGTAGTTACGGGATGTTAGAAAAATAATTTAGAATATTCTCTCATTATTCATACGTTTCAGATTTTTCACATTTAGAGTTTGCTTTAAAAATATAGAAAAAAATTGCACATACTTTAAAACCCTTATGATTTTGTAACACTGGCTTAACATGTTTCAAATGAGGTGTTATATCGCACCAAAGATTTTTATCGATTTCTCAAACCGTGTATGACTACCTACCCCTACCTTGGCTATCTAGAAATCAATCAAAATGGCGATTTAGAAATTAGTATTTCGAGGTGTTGATGAAGAATGAATTCGCAATACTATCTTCTTAATACAATATAAATTTAATAGTAGAATCACTTATCTCAAATGTAGTGTGACAACAATTTATTCAATTTGATTTATACATACACACGTACATCAACTAAATTGATATGTTGTTATCTAAACAATATTTGTATGTATATATTTCCGAGTTGACATGTTTCTAGTTGTACTTGTATTTGTACGTATTTTAAACATACGCAAGTAGGTAACAAGTATTTTATCACTTAAACCGTAGGGAATGTTGGATGTAAGCGAACAATGTATAGATATCAGCAAAAAACCTAATTTTGGAAACAGCATTTTTCATAAAAAGATTACATTTTATTATTATTTTGCCTTATTGAATACTTCAAATTAACTATGGAAACATTTTATAATAGAAATGATTCCATAATAATATACCTAGCAATGGAGTCGGCTTTGGTGTTTTGCTCCATGTTCGGTTCCGATATCCACAGTTGGTGACGTCGATGTTCACAGCAATCGAAGAAAATCCAGTGCTCGGCGTGTCGGGCGAGTCTATTGTCTGCGTGTTTCGCTTCTAGGGTATGGTCGGTTCCAAGTCTGGCCAGCCCACAACGAGCTGTGCCGATGTTGCCACGTTTATCAATCTGGTTATAACTCTGCGTAAAAATTATTCAAATTCGAATGTATCAGTTTATTGAAGATTTTGATCGGATTATAGAATTTTGGATGTGCGAATTGAGTGAACTTTTCTACACACAAAGTATACAACATAAAATCCAACACGTAAAATACTTTTTACATTAGGACAGCAGTAGAAACCATATGTTTATTGAAATAAAAGTAATATATTATGTCCAAAAACATTGAACATAGATATTGTGGAAAGGCTACCTACCTATACAAAGTGATCTTCAAATGATACAAGACAGGATAGCAAACTACAATGTTTATCATTTCAGGATAATGTTATCAACATTCAATAAAAAGTGTGTAATAAACATTTACATTTATTATGTTTCCCAAGTTCAACATTACAATATCATCGTATTCGCAGAATGATTGATTTACTATCTGTTAGAGCCTTACCTGTTAACTGTTTCATTGCGTGCCGATGGAGTAAGCAAAATTTAGAATAGGCAAAAATGGATTTAACCAAATAAATTTTATGGCAGTTTTGCTAGTGAATGAATATTTGTGGGAATGATGGAATTCTTGCATTTACCTCTCCAAATCAATGCAGGGCAAGCTCCCTCTTTATTTATTCCATTATGAACACATGAACCATTAGACAAAATTACTTATCTTCATTATTAATACAGACATTTGGGTTGCTGCATTTACTAAATCATTGTTTCTTTACAGTGTGAAGACATAAAGGAACAAGCCGACGCAATAAAACCGGGTATGGTTTACACCTATACTACACCTATGGATGTTGCACAGAACTCCGATATTATTGTCTGTTGTGTCACAGATCCTAGACAGGCCAAAGAGGTAAGTAGAAATGAGATAAAAAAATATAGAAATGATGATCATGATCTGCTATAAAATGAGTGACATCAAGAATTTTCTATCAACACAAAAAATGATGATCAAGTGCATTCCATAGAAGTATAGATAAGCAGAGGATTTTACGAGTTCTGTTAACTTGAAGTTTCCTATAATGTGGAGATTACATCATCCGCAATGAGAAAGTATACAAAGTAATCTACAGAAGAACAAAAAATAAGTCAATGCAAAACTTGACAAACTGCCCATTTTTTGTTTTTTCTCTCAAACGAAAGATAGTATTAGAAGTATATATATTTTTTCAAGATGGGTGTATTGTTGAAAATAGAATCATTTGATGGCTTTATCATTAATTGTACCTATGTATTGTATATTCAATACAAAATATTCAAATTTTAATTTATTATTCCTTTTTCGCACCAGAGTGTCGCAAGGAGGTAGAGCGAGCAACCTTAAGAGTTTCACTATTTTATTCATTTCAAGTAGTCTTAAGTTATAAACAAAACATAAGAAGGTAGGTTTTTACTCTATCCGAGAAATATATACAAACTACCGAAAAAACACTAGCTTCATTAATATGTTTTGAGGCATACGTCATTTTTTTATTTGGACATCGGTATATTCTTAATTTTTGTATGCCCTTTGTTCTGAGTAAACGATGATATTTTGCTATTCTTTTTAGCCTTATTTTCACGCATAACAAAGAACCTATAAAAACGTTTTAGGTAAGCAAAAAAATTGTATAAGTAATGTAATCGGCCCTTGACACATTTAATAGTCTGTATGCTAATTAATCAGTATTAAAGAGGTTAATTCATATACGGACATACTGTCAAAATATTAAGGTTGAAATATGCCTCTCATGCATAGGCTCTGGATCCATGCGATGGATATTTTCCCCGTCTGGTGTACCGCAAGTGCTCTCTTCCTCTTCGTCATCAGACAATCCGTTCTCGAAAAATGATTTGACGATAGAAATATTATTTCCTATACAACGGCGTATTCCTTAACCCTTGTAGCCAGATTTTGATATTGATACAATCAGCCATATAAGAGCTTTTGTGAATTAATTTTCTTTCAAGGCAAACGGTAAATGTGAAATCATCCTGGAATTGTCGTGGAATGCATTGACCATGTGATTAACCATTGTCAACTAGCGCATTATACCAGCAGGTCGGCGGATGCATTCTTGTTTTGCTCTCTAATTCATATTTATATTCAATCCAGAGTACATAAATAATTTGAGCTTTATGACATCTCAGTGTTTATCTATCAATTTTTGATTGTGACCCTATACCCCTTATAGCTTCGTATAAGTGTATGGCAAAAAAAATCCAATATGTATTACTACTGGAATGTGAAAATCGTTAATATCGGTTTATTTTTCAGGTAGTTCAAGGCAATTGCAGCGTAGCAGGTAGAGATGGTGACAGTCTCAGCGGGAAAGGATACATAGAAATGACAGGGATAGATCCAGAAACTTCCAAAGATATCTGTGAAATTATAAGCAGTAAAGGCGGAAAGTGAGTTATTTAAGAATTTTTGTTATTTAATTGAACTGTTGAATAGAAATTATAAAAATCCCACATATCAATTTGTGATGAATAGGTGCATTAATTTTCTTGTTCATCATTACAATTCAATTTTATTCGCTACTCAACAGTTACTTAGAAATGCCGTTAATAATGTTAGATATATTGGATATTATCAAATCCGATTTGTCAACAAGATATAACACCCATATTTTGATAATGTAATATAAAATTCCCATTCAAATTTTCAAGCAAATGTTTAATAGCATGTATTTTTGAACGATTTTGAGTCACTGATAATTTGGATGTATGAATCTGTCAATATCCAAATTTAAATGGAAATGTGTGAACTCTTGTTGATGAATAGACGTCTTTGACCTTCATCTGCGTATTCAAAAACTGTTGTAATAAAATTTTATTATAGGTATCTCGAGGCACAAGTCCAAGGAAGCAAACAAGAAGCTGAAGAAGGAAATCTTGTTGTTCTAACAGCTGGAGACAAAGAATTGTTTATGGACTGTCAGTCGTGTTTCAAAGCGATGGGAAAAACGGCATTTTTCCTTGGCGATGTCGGTTATGCGACCAAAACAAATTTAATATTGAACCTTATAAAGGTAAATTAGTGCATATAATAATAAGTACAGCTATTTTTTCAAATTTAAATATAATTGAGCTTCAAAATGTCTATAGTCTGTTCTTAGCCGCTGCGCAAGACGACTTTTTAGCTATATTCAGTATGTTGATATGTCGATTGTGACTTTGCACATATCGCGTTTTGTTGATGATGATATTAATTTTAATAGTTTATTTCTTCCTGCATTTAGTATTTAGTCAGCTACATTTTGCTGACCCCATTGTGCTTTTCCTAATGTGTGATACTGGAACCATTGGAATATATTATAAATACAAACAGCAAACCATACCACTTTTAAAAACCCTAATACTAATATTATTCAACATGTTCTATGTTCAATCCACATTTGTATCAAATGAGTTTTCTGGATAAATTTTGGGACACTGAGGTTCTGATGTAGTGCATCATTTTTACTAAACGAACTTGTACAAGATTGTATGTGGAAAAACAAGAAACACGTTTATTATATTACGTATTTGAGTTCTGTAGGTTTTAATAAGAGTTAATTATAGAACAAAGGTGCTTAGTAATTTGGAAAATAACGAGTTCCATAAGGTCAAATCTTATATCCCATCCCTACCGTTTATTATAATAATGCAAAGCATTGTTATAACAGCTCCGATTCATATAAGCGTACATGAGACATTCGTATATACATTTTGAGATATTGTTGGAAGTCATTGAAAATCTGCTCGACGTCCTCTTTGTAACCCTTGTCAGGACTAACTTTTTACTGTAGAGGATATTTTCCGATCTATGACAGGATTGTCCCTCGAATAAAATGTGCTTCGAGCTAACCATGCAGCCCTGTTGTATATGTGGTTTCAAAAGTTGGTGTAAGTTGATGTCTGGTCCTAGCGGGTTTCGAAAAATACTACCACTGCACTAATTTAATCTGGATCAAAGCATATGAACATGCTTTTAGCTTACTTTTCTTCTGTGCCTACGTTTGCTCTGGGGAAGGGGGTACCCACACAGATTTATTATTTTAACCATCGTCATTAGTTGATTTACAACTGTCTTCTTTTCTTTCCCTAGCTGTGCATCAGAATTAGTTGTTTCCGATTTTCTTTGATATCACAATGTGATGAGAATATTATTATAAGTATTTTCATGATTTTCTCAAGGACTTATTCAACACAAGATATAATAATGTACTTGTTAAAACTCATTAATGTTACTATCCTATCTCGATAATTTTAATTTACTGGCTTTATTTATGTTAATAACGGGCTCAACTTATGTTTTTTGATGCTTTGTTTCAGGGTATTGCTCTAGTGGGGCTAGCGGAAGGTTTATCTCTAGCTGATCGTTGTGGTATATCGTCGAACGATCTTCTGAACATATTTCAAATGACGAGTCTCAATTGCAAATATCTGAACGATAAAGCTGAGATGATTGCCAAGAAGGATTTCAAGCACGTTCAGCAGGTGAGTTTTGACAGATACGAATGTTTATTCTAATGAAAAATTGAATAGCGATACAGCGAACTTAAGGTTAGCTGTTGTTCAATGAGTGAATAAAAAAAATTATATATATTAAAAATATAATTCGATTGATGCAAGGGGGGATAAAGCAAAACACTGTTAAATGACACGTTTTTTAGATTTGTTGACTGGTTATTTTTTAAACTACTTGCGAATCTGTTTCGGTGAAGATATTGCTTCTCGCAAGCTGAAAAATCATTTTGATCTTTTTTATTAAATATTAGATATATATGAATTTCTGTAAAAAAAGTTTTTTTGAAACGCACGATAGTGGCAATCAAAAATGTGCAAGCGAGGTTGCTAACGTGTCACTTGGTACCATTTTTTTAAATTATGAAACGTACTGTACGTTCGTCACTAGTCTGCTTCCAATAAATGTACAACAAAAAAAATCTAGCTCGAAATCGACATTCACAGAAATATAATAGCAACAAAAAAATGCTTTATTAGGCGTTAAGAAAAATAAACATATTTAAAAAACGTGTTTTTAGCAAGAATTTCCCATTTTTTTATATGGTTTAGGCACTTTTTTTCAATCCAAGATTCGTTTTCTTATTCGCAAATATACGTTTCCTTGATCACGATTTTTTAGGTATTGTTCATTTTCTTCATACTTTATCTCTACATGTTCATTTTGCTCTATACAATTAATACTTTATGCAAATTTAACATTAAATAACAACTTCGACCATTTTCGATCAGGCGCGTTTTCAGGGTTAACCTATGGGAGGGGTAATGCTCTCTTTGAAATGGGAGAGGGAAGAGGATCACCGCGGTTGAAATTGAAAATTTGTAAAATGTCAAGATCAAGATTACCGTCGCCGTCGGCGAGAGTTGCAAGTATGCAAAAATTCATAATACAAACTCATTCATTAAGATAAAGATATTCTTTCATAAGAGAAACAAAATAAAGCTGTTTTCTATGCAGAACAATAATTTCATATTTATGTGCGTATTTAAAAAATTATTTACTGATGGCTTTGACAGTACTGTAATGAACCTAATGTTTACTGATTCATATTCCACCAGTTCCTTTGGTAATGTTTTTCGTCCATGGGGGGGGGGTAATTATCCCATCCCCCCCCCCCCCCCCCCAGATACTCACCTGTTTTCGATGAAGAATGTTCGAGGAAATACAGTATCGATGAAGGGCGCCTCTCACGTTCTGTGTTCTCCGTTTTATAACAAAATAAACAGGGTCTTGGTTTATATATTTTGAATTGTATTCTGACATCGTGATAATCGGTTTGTCCATTATAGGCCATCGAACACATGCAGAAAGATATGAAACTGGCACTTGACCTCTCTGACCAACTGAAGCAACCTCTCCTGATGACCTCAACGGCAAATGAGGTCTACAAGCATGGCCGAAGGCTCGGGTACGATGGCCGCGACGCAGCTTGCGTATACATGAGAACTAGACACTAGGTGCTCGGTGTCTATCGAGTCTTTGATAAAATACGAGTATCTAAAATAAGAAGAGAAATAATGCATAGAGGTATTATTCATTATTGCCTCCAGGCTGTAATTCGTCAGAGAAAGAGGTAGATATTATCCAATATACATGGTGATTTTTAAGTAAAACAAAACACTAAAAATCAGCGTAAACATATTTAAGATACCTAAAAACTGACGAAATTTCCTGAGAAAAGTCTGGTCGCGTGGCCACTTTGTATTGGCATGAGGAAATCAAAAGTTATCGCCGTTATTCTCAATCGTCTATTCTTTATAGTATCATTAACAAAACATCGTGGTCTTAGATGTACCTTACACAACAATATAAATCTTGAGCGGTGCAAAGGATGATTCATTGTCTGAACACTGCAAAATAATAATACTACTTAACAGCTACAGCATATGTCATATCCACTCAAGATTCACCCATTACCACTAATCTATGTAGAAGTGTAAATAAAATGCAAGATTGGGTTTTGGAATATTATTCTTCTGTAGTTAGATTCGTTCAACATTTCGAGTATTTTTTTTAGATTAAAACTGATTTTATCGTATATCATTCGGATAAGCAGTTTAGATATCACTTGGCATTCTTGTTATGTTCATTAAAAAATTCTCTTGCGTTTACATTTGAATGTACTTGACGTAAAGTACCATAAAGGGCATTGAAAGAGAAATTGCCTTCAAGAGGGTAGGACAGTTGTTTTTGTCTATTCAGCTTCCTGTACAACTGACATACACTGGTTGTAGGTGAGTTCGTTAAGATTCGACATGTCTGGGTCATACTTTATTTTTCAATTAGGCAGCCGCATTGTTTGGTTTTGTTACTTTTTGCATTGATTGATCTAACTGCTTATTCGAACCGCTTATTGATAATATAATTTAAAAAAATGCTACCTGATTCTTCGTCCTTCGTGAAAATAGCCGAAATGCCGAACAAAGGGTTATTTTCAGAATTGAATATGCTCGTATCGGAAGTTTCGTATTGACATGAAGTTGGAAGAACAGAATGAAAATGTCTTAGTGAATAATACCACTGTTAGTCCTATGATTTATCTTCCTAATAGTCAATTGTTTTGAATGTTTAGACATAATGCAATTCTTAAGATCTTTTAGTGCAATACGTTTACCATTGATATTAATATTTCCAATATATTTTCCTATTTTTTACTCTTCAAAATCCACCTCTTTCTCTTGTCAAATCAATGTATAGCCTAATAGTGTCAAAATTATACATTGCGTTTTGTCACCTAAAATGTTTAGTTTTTCAGATATGCTAAATATGGAAGGCAACTTGTACACCTAACCCGCTGTAGGATCCAGAGGGGTTAGCCAATATTGCTTAATTTGTATATACATATACTGTAATTTGTATTTGTATTTACAAACTTTTTGTATCGTCCCGTATACAGTCGTATACAGTCTTCATTAATTCGCTATAATCTAAGATCATATCATTTTTTCAAGATATTAAATCAATAGCATATATTTAAATAGCATCATTGCAGAAATTATTCTATAAATTTTGAATTCAAATAAAATTTGAAATTACGTTTCTTGTTGCCTTCCAGGTTTTAGCACACATCAAATAGTTTCATACAAATATGTATTCATATTTGTTATTTTATCTACTAGTACGAAGATTTTATTAGTTAAACAATGTCATGTGTATCCCCGTCGCGATTGGCTTTCTTTGTGAACAGTTCATATCTTTAGTATGTAATGTCCACTGGAAAGCTCATTTTTTATTTTATTTCTGACCGTCAGGCGATGTCGTTTTCTCGTGAGCGCCTGGTTTTAGTATAAATATGTGAATATGTATTTCTAGCTTGAGTTGTCATAGATAGGAATCGTATTATCATCTGTATTTCCTTTTATTAATAAATATCTTTTCACATAAATTGTTTTTTATTTTCGGTAAACGTAACATTAAAATGCAAAATAAATTATATATTTGCGTATTTTCCAGACAGTTACCCAAGTGAAAGACTTCACGTGCAGCTATCACGTGAATATGGGGATGTTTGGACCAATATTTGCATTGACGTTCACATATTGCAAACGAATGCGTTTAATGTTCGTCCGTTTTGAAGACCTATTTTTCCGTCCCACGCCAATAGACAAGACCAATATGGTCATCACTTCACTCATTTCCGTCTGTCTGTCTTTACTGTCTGGTAACCGTGAAGCCCATATATCTCCGAAGGTATAGTCAGAATTTGATAAAAATTTTACACTAGAATACACAAAGCGGGACCAGTTTTATTTAGTGGCGGTGTAGTTATTTACAAAAAAAACTTGTTCGGACGTTTTTGAGGCTATATAAAAAAATGATACCCTTAAATTGTAAGATTTTGACCCTGATAATCACCCGTACCTGTTAGACATAAATTATCATTCATGATGACGATTCTTCAAGATTCACACTACATATTTGAATATTTCACTCAGTTTTTAAAACAAATAAATATTACTTTACCAAAGAACGGAGCATGTAGTTGATACGAAAATAAGTAAAGACGTTTACAGCGTGCAACGATTTTCTTTAAAGTACCGACAGACGCGGTTCGTTTAGTTAATTATTTACGTCCACACTACGGATACATTTCTCATCAGCGGCTTCATTCATCGCTAAGTGAGAATGCACTTTAAGCTTACGACGCATGTTCGCCTATACCGTACTGCTAAATTGACACTTCTTATTCACTCATGTTTTACTGGTATCAAAATAAGTAAAATTTTTTAACTAAATCTCGTCACATAGAAGGCCTACCTGATTAAGAATATGTTAATCCCATATTCTGTGATATAGGCAGGGCCTACGACATAAATGCACGTTTTGGTTTTAACCTAAACTTTCTTCAGTAGCAGCAACATTCACCATATATGAGGGAACTGTAAAAATAAGTTGCAGTTCTGCTAGATTACCGGCTCCTGTACCTTTTTCTCTCAAAGGTGTTCGAAGGCAAGTACCCTAACAAGAAAATAAAGTGCTGCTCTGTGAGCCGTGGAGATGAAGGGGTGCCCAATACTCGAATCAAGCTTCTGGGGATCAACATCAATAGTAACATGTCCTGGCACGATCCTGTTGGCGGCCCAGACGCTCTTTTATTCCAGAAAATTGTATTTTCCGGAACAGCTCCTTCTATTATACAAGAATAAGATCAGGCCATCTCTGGAATTACTGTTCGCACGCGTGGGTGTAGCATTCCTTGAAGCTTCTGGACATAATCCAGAAAAAAATCGAAGATAAGTGATTTGTCCCAGTTTTATAGATGTTGGACCAAGCTTAGCATAATAACACCAAAAGTACAGCGAACACTGGAGAATACCAGTGGGCGCATTGGAAGCTGCTGGAGAGTTTATTCCCGATGGTTACAATTTGCAGCATTTTAAGGTCAATGTGAATAGATCTTCTCTGGCAGCGCTTCTGAAACTTTACCGCAAGAAGTTATCTATAAAAGAAAGAAGCGCAATATTTTTCAGCAGGAGGGGCTTGGTTCAGTTACCTAATATTTGTTGTTCAGCCATGAGGCTCATTTTGCACCCCACATCGTAGCTGTTAGATCCCTGTCCCTTCTAAAGTTAGTGTATGATAATAATAGTTGACCTATTTTTCCTAAGGTCTATTGGATTCAAGTTAGAGGCTGAGGGCTTTATAATGGCCTGACAAGATGGTGTTATCCTCGGTTCTCTCCGTCTACTTAGGGCGCGCGATTTGGGAATCCAGTGATGGCTCACCTGACGGTGTGAGAAGCAGTCACTGTAATAATAATAATAAACCGTGAGATTATTTGTACTATGCTTTTTGACTTTCTGCTGATTGAGCAGATATGAGTTTTTTTTGCTACGCAAGATAGGACAGATACCAAGCTTTGCAGTTTCAGCTTCTCTACATTTCATATCGAAGGGTTTCTATTGCGAGCATCTGCTTCATCAGATCAATCACAAATGAAGGCAAACATTAGCTCCATAACATAGATATGCCCATCAGGTATTCATTTATGCACATATGTTTTTATAGATAAACTCTCGAAAAGGCAGAAAGAGGATGTCTATTCATACTGACCTTGAAACGCTGTAAATTTTAGCACATTGTAACAAACTCCCTGGCAGCTCATACTACAATGCTGAGATTCTCCAAAAGAATGAGTTGTAGGAGACACGTTGAGGTGTAGGAAGTTCCACCTGGTACGGTTGCTCCTACTGTGCCGAAACTGTGCTGGCTGATGGAACGGTGCCGTACATACTTGACCGGACACAGGGCGCTTATATTTCAAGTTTCATGAACGTTACATGTGCTAGGTAAAAGCTACGCGAACAGGCAACGACGGCATGCTGTGTTTCCTGTCCAATCTGTGCGTTTGAAAATATAGCGGAGTACCTCTGCTGGTTTTCTCGCATTTGCTGTTGTAGAGCGTCCTAATACCATCAAAGCCGCATGGCTATCAATGTTCACATATTTTTATCATAACCTCAATTCATGCATATTTTGCTGCAATCCCTCAGTGCAGCGTAATCCAGTATCGATCAAGAGGGGATTAAGTGCGCATATAGTTCTGATGATTAACTAGCTCTGACAAAAAGTTATGCGATCAAGATCTGTGATGGTTAAAATTAATGACATTTATACTGAAATACCTCTCATTTTGTCCTTTTTTTAGAAAGACAATTTGCTGTGTAAATTCTGTTTTAAAAATGTTCCACCAGCAACATTTTTTATTAACGCTTTCCTCCAAGTGTTGCGATAAGTGACAGCTTAGACAGAGGTAGACATGACTCTTACCATATTCATCAACAAGGGTGAAATTGATTTATAGCAGCGGCAAGTGTCGGGTTTATATACATTGGTATGGCGAGTATGGCGAGAGTGTATAGAGTGTTTGTGGTTGCTGCGCCAAAGGATTCAGATCACATGCATACTTTTATAATGCAATTTTTGGTATTAATCACGTCAGAGGCGGACAACTGATATCAAGTGATATTCTCTGCTATACTTGTGGCCTGCTTAAGAGACGCTATTTTCGTGTTACTGACGAGTCTAAGTTAAATATTAAAGCAAACACGAAGTCGAATCTCAAGACAGTGGAAGTGCGAAACAGTATTACTGAAATATAAAAGCTTGTCGCGAGATTTAGGTAGGTACTCGTATTTACTTAGTTTGAAAATTTTAAAAATTAAAATCAATCAGATCAAGTTATTAAATTTACTTGTTTATCTAGGTACACAGGTAAATCTCGCGACAAGATTTTATATGACCTAAATTTTGACGTTATAAGTTGATAGTAAAAGTATTAAATGAAAAGTTCATTTTATTCTTTTTAAATGAAGGTCTGATTTTATGGAAGTTTTTTACTTTTTAGCTATCGCTGGAAAGGTTGCAAAAACCCAGGTACACCAAAATTTCAGACGAATCACCATTTTTTTGCTCTCATTCATATTCTCAGCAAGTCCTTTCATTTGATATCCATATTGTAGAAACACATGAAAAACCTAGTCCGCCATCTTTAGAAGTTCGCCATATTGGATTTAGAGTGACGTGATTTTATTTTTCGAGTTACTCTCAGCAAGCCCATTTGATACCCATATTTTAGGAGTGCATTAAAAATAACTAGTCCGCCATCTTGGATTTAGAATGACGTCACACAGCCAACCATGCATTGTCATCCAAACTAAACGTGTATACAAAATTTCTGCTCAATCGGTTGAAGATATCTGCTTCATAACTCAGTTGCAAGCTTTCACCGAACAAAAATAGTTATATACATACATTGTAAGTTACATAAAGCTTTGTTGTTTCTGAAAATCGGTTTAAAAAAACGGAAAAAATAAATAAATAACGCTGAAACTTGACTTTTAGACGTTTCCGAGGCCTCTTTCAAATGGGTAAAAGCAGATAGAACTTATCTGTTTGATCCCATCTGAAAAAATATTACGATGCCTCCATTATGGCCACTCACAGCTCAGAACTCAAAGACTCCACTGTTTCACTTGCTATTAGCTTCTCCTCCTTCATTATAATTACAATTAACAATATCACTTTTTCTGTTGCCTTAACGACCTCGACGAAGATTTTACAAAAAATGGTGAAAGCATAAACAATATTAATGCGTTTCCCCCAAGACTGAGGTCTAGATACGCCATTGTAATAAAGGATGTAAACATTGCACTATTTTAGGGGGTCCTAATTGAGTACTTGGTATCTAACATATACAAAAAACCATGAATTAATCATACAGTGTTGTGTGTCTCAACTTACTGTCCCATTCTTTAGACGGTATTGAAGCACTTTTGTTCTCGTATTCTACACATTAGGTTCATCTAAAGGAATAAGCTATTTGAGAACATTACATGTGCACCTTTATAATAAAGGGTGTGAAAATGGCTCTGTTCTATGTGGTCCTAATAAGTATCCAACATATACAAAACCCAATATTTCAGCAAAATAATTTTTTTCAAAAACCGCTCTTCTATCGATTTCATCGAATAACAGTACAATTCTTTCAGATTATGGAACAAATCTATAGATTAATCTAATTAAATGATTCGTAGTCATGTTTTTAAGTAACTTGAATATTAGTTAATACAGGTGTTATTCTACTTAAAGTCTTCAGTTAAGTGGAAAAGCTCAACTGAACTGGGCTGAGTCGTTTATTATTATTATTTTTAGTATTATTATTATTAAATGCTGTTTAAGGACCATATTTTGTGAGGTCCTAGCCAAGTATCCATCGTAACGAGAAACGATGTCGATATTTTTAGCGGCGTTTTTCAGTTGTTTGCACCTCAGATATTCTGGGACGTTCTGTATGGATGAACAATCTCAGTAGTGATTAGTGAGTAAATGCTGTCAATCACAAGGTATGGAAGTTGCATACAATACATGTCAAAAGCTCATGGTTTTTGTATTTAGTTTCTCTGCTAATTGATACAGTTGTAAGGCATTGTTTTCGTGCGCACATCCTTGATCACAGCAGGACGTTCGTCCAGCGCACCACGCTCCACCCAACTGTTTTCCTTTAGAGATCCGCCAAGCTCGCGCGCCTCTTAAAATCCCGCGCGAAATTGCCTCATCACATCGCATTGCGTCGTAGCGATTCGCGGCGATAATATATCGCGCACACGGACGATGCACTTTTCATCACTAGATATTATAGTAGATTCGAGATGTTGATGTGAAATGGCATGCATAGCGATACACGTAATATTTTCCTAAACAACACCTGATCATCGAATTTGAACGAATCTTTTTGATAACATCGTCTTGAGAATCTAAGCAGCGTACGAAATATTGACGTGTAAGTGACCATAAAAACAAAAGTGAAGATAGTGATTGCACTTTGAACATACAACCAGTGATAGGGTATTTTTACTTGAATTAAGAGAGCTCTAGGATTGTTTCATCCTCTTTAAAGGTGAGGTATTCACTCGCCCACACATATTATGAATTAAATACATACAGTATCGATAAATTCAAGCAATACCGGGTTCAGAATACCAGTGGCCATACTGTTATTCATGAACAGGTTGTTGCGAAACATGCGATGAACCTCAAAACACTGGTGTTTATTATTGATGGTTTCATATATAAACGTGTTCAAATCAGCATTGGACATTTTTTATGGTAGTATTAATACAACTCAAAGACTACATTTTTATATTAGTTCATACAAAATATTTTTGAGAGGTAACTAGTTTTATTGCATTGGGAATGTCCCACAGTTGTTCTCTTTTGTGACATAGTATTTACTCAAATTATGAAGCAGGTCAGTTTAGCGAATGTTTCAGCATCGTTCGGGATAGATAAGTTATTTGCATGCTATCAAGGCACATGAATGTATTCTTTACTGCACATCTATGTGTGAAATTAGTTAGAAGCACAAGTCGACAAGTATGTTTATAAAAAAAATACTTAAGCGCCTTACGTTGCACACCTTCAATACGATCTATTAAATTATTATATATAGGTGACCAAATTAACGTTGCATACTCCAACTTACTCCTGACAAAGGCAAAGTACACAATTTTTAAGCTTTCGACACTTGAGAAGTTTTTCCAGTTTCTAGTACAGTAACCCAATAGTTTCGAAGCCGAAGTAACAATATGAGACACATGCCCATTAAAAGTTAGTCTTTCATCGAAAATTATGCCTAGGTCCTTGAAGTTTGAAGATCTTTCAAGTTGCATACCATTAATGTTGTAGTTATTGTAACTAATGATGTTGCAGCAAACTCTCATTGGCATATTTGTCAAGTTAGTAAATGGTGAAGCATATTGAAAAGAAATTAAAGGCCTTAACATTTTTTTCATGGTTTTGGAATACTTTTTGAGCTTAGTCAAATATCTTCGAGATCATTAGGATTTTGATTATGTGTGTGTGTTGATGTAGCTGCACACAATGTTTCTAAAACCCAATACGAGGAAAGTATTGTAACCGCGAAAAAGTTTGAAATCGAAATTTTAAAAGCTGTGAAGTTTTACCATTGATTTCACTTATAAACATAGTATATTACCGATGCATTTACAACCTGTGAATCAAATTCAAGTTATTAACATTTTTCGTACGAGTTGTTCAGCGTTTGAGAGTGTAGTTAACGTTTTTCTAGACGGAACTGATTTGTTCCTATCCCGTTTTAGCAACTGCTACTACTACACAGATAACTGTATTATAATAGAATTAAAAAATATCAAAGTGCTATTTGACGTATTAAAAAATGGCGTCAAGTAAGTTGACTCTAATTCACGTGCAGTGGTACCAATTTAAAAATAAAGAATTGGGTCAGATCCATAATTTTTGGTTATGGAAATATAAAAGGTTATGGAAATTTCGATATTTTTGCGATTTTATAATAGGTATTTTTAGGCTTTGCAATATTACTAATATTATTTAAACCCAATTCTAATAGATCAACAGTTCCAAAATCTGGTTCAAAGCTCTATTGCTTAATCTATACTATACCTAGCTAATTACAGTATGAAGATATTTGACGTTATTCATTAGGTTTCCAGATATGAGAATCCGTTTGGTACATCTGTTTACACTATGGTTCACACATCAAAATATTCATATCTGCTCTTTGTATACAAACCTATAGGTTAGCGGCGGTGGTGAGCTTGGTAGATTACCATACAATCGGATTAATCGACATGCCTGGTTGGTCATTGAACGACATAAGCTCATTGCCTGGCGTGTAAGATGATCGATACATCACTCATTATTTCAGGATTAAAGGATATACAGATTGGATTCCTATTGATATAGAAACACGATAAACTCTCCATAAAGCTTACAACCAGATTGAATTTTATAAACAAAGTAGTAAGAAAGTACTTCAAGCCATTTTGTGAGATGCTAAGTAAATAACACTTTCGTAAATATTTTTGAACAGTTTGTAGATAAAAAATTGTGAAATTATTATTCATTTACTACAATGAAGTCAGGGTTTCGCAGATATTTCTGCATCTGTAGTAAATGAACAGACTGATCTTTTAAACTCAATTTTTAGATATTTTGAGGCAATTTTGACGGCGATGGTTAAGGTTATGTAGGGGTTTTCCCTTAACACTAGTGTAAATTCAGTCGCCAAAAAAATATGTCCCCTAAGACAGACACAACAAATGAAAACGTAATTTAATAGAAAAATAACTAGACAGGATAGATAGTATGCTAGTTTTGAGAGCTTTAGTTGTGTATCCATGATAGGACTAGTTAGTTATTTGGCAAGTAATCTGGGTAGCCTTGTTAGCAGTCAAATCTGACAGTCTGACGATGATTTATATATAAATCGAAATGCGTCACTGAGAGAAAGAGTTTTATTTGTGAAACTGTGTGATAATTACACGACTTTTTATCTACATGATGGAAGAGTTTCACCAAGTAAGAGCATCTACAATCTACATGTTTGAACATTTTGTCAAAGATTTAGTATTACTTGCTAAAACAACAAAACAAAAAATTTAAGGTCTTCTAGTAGTTTCAATATTTTTTTTTTATTGAAATTTAAAAGATCAACAGTATCAAGTAGCCAGGCAATCTATCCAAGTTAAGTACGCCTGAGTGCAATTTGGCTCATCGTATGTACTGTGCTGTTAATCAATAACTAGCAAATATCAATTACATATAATATATATCATATAAATTTTCTGTCCAACAGAAACACATAGATGGAGGATCTACATTTCTTCCAGTATGAGGGGTGAGTTTTTTTCTATTAAGATCAGAACAATCCGAAATTTTATAGTACTTCAAACTTCAAACTTCAAGTGAGTTCATATAGAGCATTCTATATAGAAATATGCAGTGAACCTTCTCTTCATAAAACAACGAGAAGAGGAGTTCACAACCCATAAAGACTATCATGACTATGACACCAGGAACAAAGATGACTTAGTTACCAAATATTGTAGATTGAAGAAGTGTCAAAGCAGACCCACTTTTATAGCAGTTAAATTATTCAATAAACTTCCTCGAGAAGTAATATCATTGCCATTTACATTATTTAAAACTAAATGCAAAGATATTTTAGTGAAAAATGCATGTTATACTTTAGAGGAGTTCCTTGACTATGATTTTAATTTGTATTTTATTCATTGTCACAGCTGTTCTGTTAATATTGATTTTAACGTGTTAGTGTAGTCCTGTGTTTCATATCATTTATTGTAACAGTAATTTTAGTGTATCATATATTTTAAACTGATGTTTTATCATGTGTTATATATCATGACAATGGATGATTTTCTTTAGTTATTTTCGATGTTGACGTGTGTGAATACTGATATGTATACTGGCATTAATAAATTTTGATTTGATTCGATTTGAATGTATGGTCCACCTGTAGGATTGAATCAATTAGATTTCGCTTGAAGTATGCCAAACCAGACTGGATCATAGCCTACTGAAGAAATGAAAAATACAACAGTGATTCAACATTATATAGGCAGATTTGAGAAGAGGAAGGTAAGTGGGAGGATAAGAGGCGTTGGTAAACTCTCAAATTATGATCGTAATGAAATGATTCATCTGTGTGTCTGTTTGTCAAACACGGAGTTAAAATTAAACGTTCTTTAATCGAGCCTCACCTCAATGAGATCTGACAAAAAATTAATTTTGAATCCAAATGGACAACACGCTTCTGCCTGTGAATAAAGCCTGCCGGTATCCCGGAACTTAAAGAATGTGATAGCTTAATCCCGCTATGATTAAAACAAAGAGAAAGCAGTTCAAGTAGCAAGTTATAAATAATACCGAAACTAATTAAAAACTGTCGTGCAATTTCAGGGGGTAGTACAGCTTGGTACGAAAGAACTAAAGAAGTAAAATAAATTATAAAAATAAGTTTTCTTAACTATCTCGAAGCCGGAAAGTTTACAAACGAAACGCCACCACCTTTTAACGAGTAAAATAATATTTAAATCTTGAATGTAAACTTCTGTCAGTTAATAATTGTCAGGGGTAAGAAGTTAAGTTGTTGAATATTCATGCGTTCAACGAGAACCGAGTTTCAGGCTTCTCATTTCAAGAAGGTGCCCTTTAACGGAAATCTTGAAGAAATGTCTTTATCAAAGAGAAAGAGTAGTTAGGGAATCGTAGCTTAGAAAAAGGTAAATATTGTTTTGCTCAAACTTTATTATTAATTTATTTTAATAGCAATTACATAGTGCCAAATTCTGTACTAATGGAGGAACCAATATAAAGTAATAGTGTATTGTGGTATTATCAGTTATGTGCACTGCCTACAAAAAGTTAGGAAAAAGAAATCAGTAAAAATATTAATGTTTTTAAGATATCTCCTTTCACACAAAGACATATTAGCTGCTTATTTATTTGAAAGCATCGTTGGAGAGAGACGACTGCAAGAGGTTCATAGCAGGCCCCAACAAACGTAGGGAGCTATGGCTACCGAACCGGAAGAGGGATTCACTCCACTTGTTAGTGGGGATCCTCACAGGTCACTGCAGATTGAACAGGCACATGACACTTATAGGAGTGGTCAAAGACCCAATCTGTCAGAAGTGCTGGGAGGAGGACAAGACCTCGTTCCAGCGAGTGTGTCGTATACAGCGGCTGAGGTGTTCGGCACAGCAGAGTTTGACAGGGAAGAGCGCTACTTAGCGGAATGGTCGGACACCATGACCTTTATGAAAAGGTCTGGAAGGTTCGACACTAGGAAGTCCAGGTCTGCCATAGTTTTAGTGATGGTCTTCGGGGTCGGCAAAAAGGGCCAAAAGTGGCCTACATGCCAGGCTTTACGTCTCCATTACTACTATGTACTACTACTGCTTATTTATTTATTAGGAACTTCCTTTTACTACTATATAGCCTGGCAAAAACTAGAATAATGATCACCACCATCAGTAATATTTATATGGATTCTAAAGTCCATTATAAGAACTGTGGTTTACGAGGAACCAGTATTCCCATAACGAAACTTCATAATTTTGATACATACTATTTATTTGATTTCCAATATATCTTTGATGCTTAATTGAAAACTCAAATTTAAGAATAAAATTTAAAAGCTCCGGTCTAATGTTTGACCGCTTTGAGAGTTCCACTAAAAACTATAAACTTCACCACAAAGTCCAATACACCTCCTAAATTTTCTCTATGCTGAATCAATAAACCGAATGATTATTTATTACTTGATATTATATTGTGTATTTTAAACCATTAAATTTTCTTGTAAGATTAATTCACAGCTTGAATCATAACAAGAAATTCAAAAGCTTTGCTTTAATGATGAACTGCACTGAGAGTTCTATTTAAAACTCTATAACTTCGCCAAATAATAAAAAAACTCCAACTAATTCTCTCCATTACTTATAAAATAATGGAACGGCCTTATGCCGTTTTAAATTCCACCATTCCAATTCATCGAAATACTTTTAAGCCGAGCTCGATTACATCTGGCTGCCGGAAGGCTGCGGAGCTAAGGCCGCTGTTGGCAAGACAAACAAGCTCGTTAATACTCCTCCCTTCCTCCACCAAGAACAATTTATCGTCGGGGTGAGTCAGTAAGTGAATTGAATTAAGGAGGAGGGTATTAGGTAGCATCTATTCACTCCGGAATTCCTGTAGGTATGTATGTCATCAAGCTGTGTGGCGCTATATTACAAAAGTATAAATTTGTAATTAAGCACTACCTTCTAAAATTAGTTATATTTATTATCCATGATATACTTATTTCATTATTGATTGTTGCTATTTTGATGGACCCCACATTATTTTCAAAACTCAATTTAAGCCATAAAAATCATCAATCGCATGATCGCATGAAAAAATAGATTTATGCTATATATACAGGGTGATTCACAAGTCGTGACCAAAAATGAAACATCATACACAGAGACGTATTTTAAGGGGGGTATTTCATATAAAATTTTTCCCTCGAGGGCTTCATTAAAATGATACGGGGGTGTTGAAATTCAAAAATAAAAAAAAACATTTTTTTTAATATCTTCAAAACCGTC
The DNA here is from genome assembly GCA_949316355.1 of Bruchidius siliquastri. Taxonomy (NCBI): domain Eukaryota; kingdom Metazoa; phylum Arthropoda; class Insecta; order Coleoptera; family Chrysomelidae; genus Bruchidius; species Bruchidius siliquastri. The sequence continues at coordinate 4,906,187 of OX438534.1, read as the reverse complement.
AACTGAAATTAAGTAAAATTTTGTATGTGGTTTTACCTAAGTATTTTCCACATTTAAAGTCTTTACTAAAAATCAACGTGCACCTGTGGCGGAGATACAGGGGATTAGTGGCATTATTTTATTCCGATAAAAACTCTTTTTTCTGAAACGCACAATTTTTCGAATTCTACCTTCAATTTGCTACAAATAACCACTCTTGTATTTTTTTCCTAGAGTGCATTGTTTGCGTGAAAATAAAAAAATATATATAAAAATGGGATGAGCAAAGCTTAATTTCAATAAATGTTCAAAAAGACCACCATTCTGACTGATACAAGTGCGGCATCTTTCTAATGAAGAGAAACGTATGACCGCAAAATCTGTTGTGGTTTGAATTTGACGAAACGTATTATTTATTCTTCCTTGTAACTGATCAACAGTATTAATTTGTTCAGCATACACTAGTTGTTTAAAAGCGACCCACGAAAAGAAATCAAGAGGGTTCAAATCTGGATACTCCCGAGAAGCTACTAAAGCATTTCCATTACAGAACCCGTACACAAAAATAATATCGGCTTACTCATCTTGCTGAATTCCATTTCACAACAAAAATGGAAAAAAGAAACTTTTGACCTGACTTTTACAAAAAAAGGTAGTTACGATAACAACCGTATAACACATAACTTTGATAAACTATTTCCCAAGAAACGTCAAGTTGGTATCAAGGCATCCTATTTTATTTTAAAACTAATTGTATCTCTGCTCTTAATGAATGATTTAATTTGTTCAATTTCATTTTTACGAAAACAGTGCATGCGGCACCTTAAATTTGGCAACACCGATTTCTTAGTCAGAAGACGATTCATTTGAAAGTCCGCATGACAGACTTACTTTCAAGGGTAAATAATCATTCCATCACAAGATTCTAATTACTTCCTGATTGATTTTGCTGGTGCTGACCGCTTATCAAAACCACACTGATGGACGGAGTGACTTTACCAAAGTTTCAGCTCCCTCGGCAGGTTTTATCGAACAAAAAAATTTTAAACTAAATTTTAAAATTTCTTTTTCATATTCTATACTTTGATGCGACTGATAAATAATTGAATTACTTAATAGTAGTTTGATTCATTGGCTTAAGCAATCTATTTGCAAAATATTTGTTTAATTGTTATCTTTCATCAGGTAGGTGAAAAGCGACCTAGGTCTGGATCTTATATCTACTATAATTTTATAAAACGTAAAATCCGTTGGTTTGTTCTCACATAACATTCCTAATGAAATTGATTCCATTGGTTCGTAAAGAGAATTAGATTCTACGCCGGAACCTGAAAAAAATATGTATAATTTAAGTACGAACCATATTTTGGCCAACAACCCGCTATGAAAAACATGAATACGTAAGAAGCGCCTAATCGACTCTGTGTTCTAATTCGTAGAAAGGAAATATCCTTCCGCGGATCCGCCACTGACATTCCCCCCGTTGCATACTTCAATGACTGATCGATAAATAATCAGGCTGGCCGATGTGGATAGAGTAAACAAAGACAGAAAAGCTGGCGTTCATGCCGAGATGTCACACACTTTATCTTAATCTGAGAGTTTGTCGGAGTTGCCTTTGCAGCGGAGCCGAGTGCCTCGATTCAACCGAAAACGAGCATTCAATTAATGTGACTTTATAATTGCCTGCTACCTATAATAAGTTGCTATTACTTATAACATGTATATATTGCCTACCCTACGTTCTAGTTTTTAAAGCACTGGTGTTTTCAATAGTCAGGGTGGCGTGGGCCATGATGACACTAGGTGGTTACGTTATGACTTCACGGTAATTCATTTGTTAACACTGAACGTCTGTGTCTAACAGGTAGTAATAACTAACTCGTATTTTTTATATTGGCTCCATAGCATACAACAGATAAATAAATAACAATAACATTCGAGGGCAACAGTTTTTGTTGGAACATACTTCGTAGAATACAAATTGTAGCAAATACATCACGATTAAGATCATACAAACTATAGAGCGTCTTCATAATATAAACTATAAAGGACCTAACCTCCATCATGATGCTGTCCTTTTGCAAATGTCAGTCGTCAAAAAACTGTCAAGTAAGTTTGATTTCGAAGCTTTCATTTACATTCAATGAGGCTTATTATTGTGGATAAAATATCTTCCTACTAGCAAAAAGCCACATACTTTCGAAATTAGGAAAAAAAAATTGCACAATAAACGTAACACGTAAGTTCAGCTGCATAGTTACGTAATTCTTTGTAATAGTTCCAATGCGCGATTGACTTACTTTTATAAACCTTAACTATGCTTTGCCTCTATTTTTATTAATACGTTAGCCAAGGAGCTAGTGGTTTGGTGAGTCTAATTGTCTTTACAGGAGCACAAATGTTGAATATGCGTACTATGTTGTCATATGTATGAATTTTTGTTGTTCTCCGGGATAACAAAAAGTGACATTAACATTCTTGCTCAGGGCGGCATGTTGCCTGAAATCAGCATTGTACTTTTGTTAATCACATCAGCGAACATGAACGTCATCCGTCCAAAGTTGCCCACTGGCCATGTTTGTATTTTTGATGCTCGTCCAAGGATGCCCCAAATATCAGAACCATTGTCATTTACGTTCTGTAAACAGCTAGACAAAGGAGTGTGCTTTACCAGTATCAACATATTTACAGAGTGCACTGCGTATGTTTAGGTGGTGCCCCACAGGTGTTACTATATTATTGTCAATAGTGTTTGCATTTATTTAATTGGTAAACATGTGTCTTTTTTAAACATATTGAATTGCTATGTGTGCCTAAATTCTTCAGTACTATGGAATCCTCATCCTGGACATAAAATTGTAATGCATTAAAAGATGCAGTTTTATACGGTAGAATGGCGGAACGACTGACAAAAATGAGTGCAGTGGGTTTTCGTGATGTATATTTATTTATTTATTTCAGTAAAACAAAGTTGTAATTCATAATATATATATTAATATTAGCAACTCGCTGCATGGATGGAAACCATCTGAACGCAGTTCTGATGTATAAGGATAATTTCTTAAAACTAACTTATTATCTAAGACTTGTGCTATGAAGAATTATTCTAAGTTCCTCTTATAAGCCCCTTTTTTAATATTCTTTACACATTTAAGTAATCACATATATACATGCCCTTTACTGTGGCTTTTCATTTTTTTTTAGTTTTTATTTCATATAAGCTTGAACTCATTTTGCAATTCATTATAAGTGAGATCTACGTGCTATTTCCTTATATAGGTACTTTAAGCAGAGATAAACTATTGTATCTAGTACTTTTTACATTATCAGAATTTTTATCTAACTCTTCCTAATATAGAATTATCTAATGTAATATCAAACCTTCTAGAAATACTATCTACGTAATTTTCAAATGTTAGGCATACCGTTTTATTTACAGTAAGAGATAATATATTATTATAAAATCATTCTTTCATTTTATCTAATAATATTTGCGACTATTTATACACTTTTTCCCAAGATTTATCACAATATTATAATAATTACAGTGTCATTTGTTTTCTATTTTCCTATTTTTTTGTATAATCTTTTATTAGATGAAGCCTAAGACCCCCTTTACTTATAGAATCTAATTTATGAAATAATATTTCATATTCCACTGTATCAAAACTTTTTGCAAAGTTAAGGAAGACCGCTGCACCTGGTTCACATTTATCTAGAGAACTATAGAGCATCTGTAAGCTCAGCGATACTTTCTTTAGTAGGTACCAACTTTATTTCTGAAGCCAAACTGATATTTAGAAAGTATGCGAAATTTATTCAAAAACAATAAATTCTATTATGTAACAATATTGCAAATTTGAAGTTTATGAGATAGGTCGATAGTTCAGTGTACATGTTTCATCATCAGCATTATATATTGGTACAATTTCAGCCAGTTTAAAGTGACTGGGACATTGATCTTGAAAAAAACAGTTGTTAAAAAGATATTGCAGATCATACACAAATTATATATTTTAACTTAGGTTTTTAATAAGTAATGGCGATGGCGCATATACCATCTACACCTCCACTTTCATTTTTCAATTTATTCTTTTATCTTTTCCTTCATTTCATCAGAAGTAATTGGGTTTAAAAACATATCCTGTCTCAGTCTATTTGAACTTGGTCGACACTTCATTTTTTTCTCTTTTTTAATCATTCATTAGCAATTTTTTCCTATTTCAGAGAAGTACCTATTAAAATAGTTACATATATCTCTATCATCATTAATTAATCTAACGCACGTTTCATTTTTTATTTTATCTATCTCATTCAGTTTATTATTATTTATTTATTCATTTTACATTAACAAAGTCCCATATCTTTTCATGATTATTTTCAAATTGATCTATTGAATTTTTTTCATATTTATTTTGCGTTATCTATTTCCTTCGTGGATCAAGATGCGCTTCCTTTTTCTTCCATTCTTTGTATATGATTTATTTTTCATTCATCAAAGCAACAATTTTATTTTCTTTGACTTCAGTTGTACATGTAGCTGAAGTCCTAATTAGATCCTTAAATTTAGCTACAAGCATGTAAGTAGCTTCATCATTATAATTTACGTAATATATTTCGTTCCAATTTATATAATAGCTTAATTATATAAGTTTCTCATGAATGTTGTTTCCCTTTTTTCATATTTTTTAAAGTAATATTGATCAACATGTATTTCCAATAACAATGTATAATGTTTTGTGTTTTAATTAATGAGTCATGACTAACTACACTACGGGTGTATTGAAAATATGGTTCATAACCATAAGAATGAAAATTACTTAAATATTCATACGTTTCTATAGAATTGTATGTCAAACTTAAAATCGCGTATAATAAGTATTTTGTGAAGCATATTTATTTAACAATTTGGGTAAATATTTCGTGAATACTTTCTTGCAATATTCATGACTCCTTTTAACAGCACTAATTATTTTTTTCCTTTTACAAAAAGTAAATTAATATTATACATTTCAGTGTAACCAATCTCGAATAATTCTGTGCTGTATTTAATACCAGAAAACAAATATACTACAATACCATCAGCTTTATTGTTTTTTAAACCTGTATGATAAAAATCACATCCATTAATATTTACAGAATGTAAGTTATCACTTACCAAGCCTCTGTGTAGACGATAACAAGAGGCTTACACGACATACAAAACAATAAGGATTCAAGTTTGTTTACATCCTTCCTGATACCTCTAATATTAATACACAGGTTCAAATGGATAGTCAATCTTGCTCAAGCAAATTTTCTGCAAACCTTGATAGGTCTCGCATGCGTTTCTATTTTTATTTAATTCTTAATTGAAGTTTGATTTGCAATTAATATTTTTTATATGGTTACATTTTTTTGTTGGAGGTTCTCCTTGGCAATTTGAAGTTTTTACATCTTCGATATTTTTAGATTTAATCTTAAGGTCAATGGCTCCATCATTCGATCCAAATCTCTGATTGTAAAGTGATACCATTGACTGGTAAGTACAATGTCAACCTAATTGACGTCATGCATATTAGTTGACTCTGAATTTTACATCTGGGCTCAAAATAGGAAAATTGCTGACAATAGCAACACTCCATCTGCTGCATCGACTCTGAAAAAGAATATCACTCCAAGCAATAACTGGAACCAGCGTAGCGAACCGAAATAATCAGACATACATACTACGGTTGTGGATACGGTCTGATAAATGTATTACTTATTCGTTTTTCCTTGTATATATGTCCGCATACATTTCCACATATCTTTCGCATTGCGTATTATATGTTTTATTTACGTTGTTTCCAAATAAAGATAATTATACAGGTGGTTTCTCTACCACAATGTCAGACTTCTGGGAGTAACGTGCACTAAAAGGGATCAAAACTGCATTGCAAGGACATGATCTTAGGGTTAAGTGTAAGAATAGCTTTATGCTAAACTTCGCCCAAATAAAGACGTTTTATTATTATTATTATTATCTTCCAAGTTTGTTGAAAATGGTTTCTGTAGAGGTTTTCAACCATTCAAGTTTCATCTCTGGACGTCACAGTTCCCAGCTACGATACTCACCGCGACAGTATAGAGTGCAAAATGAACCCCAAATGAAACAGATTAGTGACCCCTGCTATAGGAAACGCCATTGAATATTTATTTAATTTCTGAGTTATTAGAGTATGTAGCTCAAAACGGGGTAATGTGTAGAAAACTGTCAAGCGATTTCTTTCAAAATGAAAACGAATGGTTTTACCACTCACGTTGAACATTAAAGATAGCTTGCTTTACATACAGCATATATAAAACAGGAAATAATCCGTGATTTAAATACTTGATATTCTTTTAAGGCGCTCTACACGCGGGTCGACTGTACGCAATACGAGCTGCAAATTCAACAATTTTGCTGTCTGTCCTGCATGTAGATTTGTAGATGTGCACCTCGACGTGTCTATACATAGGCAAGGTTGCAAACCAGCGGGGTCTCATTCTCCTGATGTTTCAGTTCACGAAGGATGACAGCGCGTTCAATTAATTTTTGGATTATGGACTGTTCAGCTGGTACATCTTCTTGCTTGACGTTCGCCAACATGAGTGGATGGAATATCCACAAGCAATTATTATTACTTCGACGACAGTTTCAATGGTTTGAGGATATGCTGAATTGTGATTAATATATCAAATAATTGATTTTTGATTTATCTTACTTTCGGAACCTGCCCTGTGTTTGTCTCTAGATCTATCTTTTTCAGATACGCGAAATGTTGGGAGAACTTATTATTACTGCTCGGTTAAAACCAAATGAATTTGAAGGTAATTTCAGGATGTTCCAGAAGACATAAGCAGCAGTAGCCATTTTGAGGATTATAGTCGATATTTTGTGCCTCACATATTTTCCAGTCATAAGTTTATCAATCGATCTGGCATCCCTTTACTTCAATAAAAGACAAAAGTTATTCATTTATTTATTCCAAAAATGTACTAACAAACAACAATTCTTGACTAGCTGCATTAATTTGCAAATGTTTCTAATACTATTAGATGTATATTTTCAAGTGACCCTGTAGTTTCCCAAAAGCTTCAACATGTATAAACCCCACTATTATCGGACGTCTACAACGATCGAAGTCAACAGCTTAATTAGATTAGGAGTTTATTGACCATCATAGATATATAAACAACGACTTCACATTCAGTATCATTAAATCAATATTGTTTGAATATGCAACAACATGGATAAATGTTAGGCGGTGTTATTATTAGTTAAAATTCAATTGAAGGTATCAGCATTGAAGATTACTCAGACATGTCAAAACAACAACTATTTGTCGACCAAGTGCAAACAGCCCTTTATTGCCGCTCGGACTGGGCTTTAGCCGACTACGCTACTTGCGAAAAGGTGCACCTACACTATTTTTCAGAACAAAAAACAAAAATGGAGTCCAGTTGATTAATTCAATACCTCCCACGCTATAAGGATACCATTTTTCGTTAGAAATTATCGTTCTCTTTTAGCACGAAGGCAGTTTATGAGGTGAAAATAATTTAAAAATGTATTTGGTTAAATAAAAAAATACTTTTGAGCTCTCCAAGTAAAAAAATATCGATACTGTTCGGAAACTGTACCAAAACGAAGATTGGGACTAATCTGACATGATACTACGATAGACATATCGACAAAAATGAGTGATACGCATTTTTGTGATGTATTCATTTTTGCCTATATAGAAAAGTTTTCGCAAAAATAAAAGACAGTTTCAGGACCCAGAACTAGTTTCATGAAGTGATTTTCCTGAATATAGACCTATTTGCTTATAATATATTTTTTTTAAATTAAATATGCCGACTGTGCACCACATGTTTATTCGAAAATCTGGATTTTGGCTTCTGTGATATCTTGCTTTCATATATCAGAAAATGGCGTCAAGTAGATTGATGCTGTACTTTCTACGCAATAGTAGTTTGGAGCGGTTGATGTTTTGAATTGAATTTGAAAAAATGGAAAAATACTGATACTAAATCTCTTATGCTTTCAGAAAGTCCATTCCATTCCTAATATTTCCAAAACTTACTTTAATAGTACGGCAATTCCATTAAAATCTTCAATATACTGTTGACCTACTTGACACAAATCAGAGTAAATCTATCTATATTCCAGATTTCTAATGAAATCGGCCATGGCACCACATAAGTATCGTTTGAAAGGCAGAGTGTGAATATACTCGAAATATACTGGGAATACTGGGATATTTATATTATATTGCGCCATTGCCATCTAGCTTCGGTATTACGCCGTTGCCATTTATCGAAACTCTGAAGCATTTTGTCCTTATCTCATTTTTTGCTACTAGTGTCAAAATTCCATCAAAATCTGAATGGTTCTTTCTGAATTCAGATCCTTAGCTCCGGACAGACGGCAGACAGACCGACGGAAACGAGTAACATACTTTTGCGTGATGTAAGTAAAATTATCCATGATTCATTTTCCACTTACCAAAAAATCTAACTTTACCGATCTATAATCAGCGGCTGTCATAAGCGCACACAGCAAAAGCGATAATCTTTGAGGTACTCGTATACTCATATCACTCTCGTTGGCGATAGCACAGCGCGCCGTATACTTCTTTTGTATGAGCGGTAGCAGTACCTCGGTGAGTACCGCTTGCAGCCGGTGGCCGAAGAACCCGGGAATCTAGGTGAGCGAGTCAGACTCTCGCGAGTCGACGGTATTGAAATCGTTCGTACGGTTGTATTCAGGCACGCACGACGCCATTCGAGTGGTAGTACCGTTTTCTACGTCATCGCGAGGGACTCACGCTGTTCCCCGTTCGGGCCGTGATATCACTATCGCAGGTCGAGGACGTTTCTCGAGTACTACCATTGACCTTTGATTGAAGTGAGATATCATATCACCTGAATGTTTTTCAATTCTGATTACATAGACATGAAATTAAAAAATCTGGGAACAGCTAAAAAAATTGAGTACAATCTCTGAGCTATATTTTTGAAACTATCTGATTATATTTCACCAGTTTCCACCGGCTTCATGACGGCAGAATAATTTGAAATTTTTTCAAAGACCGATAACAATGCATTCGTATGGGAAATTTTGATTTTGATATTGTTGTTATGCTAAAAAAGTCTGGAACGTTTGAGAATTAGTTGAAAAAATATAATAATAAGCACCTCACGCTTTTTTACAATAAAATCAAAAAAAAAGCTGAATCATAATTGAATATTATTTTTACTTTTTAGTTCGTTTTGCCTTTAAATCGTGTTCTTTTAGTATTTCAAACTACGATTTATTTTTCGGGTTTCCTACTATCCAATCCTTTCACTATAAGTGATAGAGGAAGTAAATAAAACAAAATGAATACATTAGCAATAGTGAAGTATATTGTTTGTTTGTGTTTGAAATCTAATCATTATACTCGTACTAGTGTCACTTGAATTATCTTTCTTCAAACCGCATTTTTATTGATTTTTAAATTGATTATGCTATTATCTTGTAATACCTCATATAAAATGCTACTGAAATAGTCTACTTCCACCCTATCGATGAAGAATATCGACAACAGCAGAAAATCTCATCGTGAAGAGATTTCTGCAATTCCAATTATTTATAACACGCCGTATAGTGCATACAATATACTGTAACCTCATTGGTCGTTACTCTTGGAGAAAGGATTTTGTCTGCAAGAACAAGACCACTGACTGATTTTTACGACAGTTTGACGCGACGTAGTACGTTAGATACACCATATTGTTACTTTCGTAGACCAGATATCTTACGGAACCGAATATGAAGAAGTGACGTAACCTTGTGATCGATTTCTCTTCGTGTACGCGTCAAAAATATATTTTCCAAGATGTTGTGATCTTTCATATTGTGTGCTGGGAAGGCAGCATCGTGCAAATAGATTATGTGATGCAGCTTTGTGCTAAGTAACGTAAAATTCATTAGAGACTAGGCTTTAGTTTTCATCTTAATATATATGGATAGTCTGGAAAGTGTGCGAATTAAGGATCATATTTGTGGAGTAGTCCGAAGTTTCTGTGATATCATTTGGGATACATTTTATATTATCATTACTACTATTATTGACTTGAAAATATATATAAGTTAAGCAGTCTCTTGAATATCGTATGAATTCTTACGTTACAGTAAGAGGTTTTTGAAAAGGTTTGTTTGAATCTTTATAGTTTGATAATTGATAATTAACAAACGTGTAGATTGTCTTAGTGATTTCAACATCACATAGTGATCAGTGGCGGCCGGTCAGAGGAGGCAAGGTAGGCTCAGCCTACCCATGAGTTTTAGAAGAAAAAATACATTTTTTGCTATACTATTTATTCTGTCCGAAATGAATCTATTTTAATTAAGTATGGTCTTATTTCAAGTAACATTCAGATATATGTTTATATTAGTGACTGACCACCGTAGCAACGCATCTTTCGGCACTGGCATATCAAAAGCCGCAATGTTATACATATGGAGAGGAGGCTATATGGTGATTGCCTCTTCTCTCGTTTCAATTTGCTTGTGATAATGCCCTTAAACTAGGCAACCCATTATGCGAGAACACAGATTTTATGTATTCGGAGGAGGCTGCTTTCCTCGACCAATCAAAAACGCGGCTATGCACTTGATCGGTTTTCGTTTTTGAGATAAGTTTGAATTGGATCAGAAATCAGATTGAGGTTAGGTTAGGGAATATTTATTGAATGAATTTCATTGCTTATTTTTGTTTGGCTTTATACTGTACATTCGAGCATGATAAGCTAGAATAATTTAGTAAATGCGGTGATTTGGCATAAGTTTATTGCATAATATTTTTCGGTGTTAAATGTTGAAACTAAATTGATAACATTTAAAAATAACGACGGTAAACAGTACCGTGGTTTCAGTAGCAATTGCTATAATGAATATCAGTGGTTAACAGCATCACTTGACCCAGCCTCCCCATGCCGAAAATTCACCGACCGCTACTGATAGTGATAAATTAATTTGCAAAGAAACGGCTATTCGTATATACTTCATGTCATCATTCTGATTAATCGGATTAGACATATTAAACAAGAATCAATTTTATAAGGTTATTCGATTTTTTCTCTTTATCGTTGGATTCAGGAATTCAAGTTATTTTTACTAGAATTTAATCGAAGCATATTGCAATCAACTTTGCATTCAATATTGGCCAATTTACTGTATGATGTTTGATAAACTAACTGCTGCAAATACATAATATTGTGTGATAGCTTTATTTTTTCAGAATCCTCAAATACTCTTGACATTTACATTTGGTATCAGTATGTGACATGTTTTAATGACATACGTGAACTACTTTTTATGACAAATCGTACTGATTATAGTGAATTCAGTGACACAAAGTGGTGGTTTCGTGGTTTTTAGTGATTGAATTTGATGTGATATATGTGCAATACCAAGGATTACCATTGGATTACATCCCGCAATTTCCAGCACTATGATTGGATCATATTATGATCGAAACCCTCTTTTGAAGGGGAATTTAACAAGGTGAGTAAAAATGTTTATTTTACAGCAGTTGGCTTTGACGTCATAGTATGGCAGGGAAAGTGGTCTTCAATGACGAGTAAGGTGAAAATGGTGAAAATATGATAACATACGATTCTGTCCAACTATTCTACTTCCGACATATCATATTTAGGTACATAGAAAAAGTGAGTAGAGTGCCTCAATACTTCTCATGCTGTAATTCGCTTGGAATAAATATTTTCCAGTTGAATGTAATCCGAATTTCACGAGGTCTCCTCCTACTAATTTGCCTATTTGTTGCACTTTTTGTGGTCAATAGACATTCCTTCCTGTTAATATTTACCTAGTGACTAATGCCTCAGAATTTGGTTAGCTTTTGTACTATGTATGTATGTGTACTATGTTACGTAAACTGAATCGCGACATTCATTTAAATATTGATGTACCTTTGGTTTAAATTGTTTTAGATATGATAGCAACCATTACAAAGCCATAAAATTGTATTTATTTATCTGGCAAATTCACATGGACTTAAGACAAATGAAAAAATGGAATACAAGTACTCTTGTAGAATGAGAATAGAAGTAGTTTGATCATAGCTAACCCTAATTTATATCAATAATTTGGATATATGTATCACGTTCACAAACATTAAGTGAGGGATTGAAAAATATGGCCCCTAAATATTTTTCAATTACTGCGGAAAATGATTTAAGACTCGAGAAACAAAAAAAGGGTTAAGTAGAATGACTCAGTATTCCCCTTCAAATTGTTATAGCACATGGCAACATATTTTTCTGCTGGATGAAATATTGTTAGATATAAATATATTCTATAATTGTATATATTTTTCGAGGTTTTCGTGCTCCGTAACCATTAAATTTTTTTTTGACGTGAACAAAATTAAAAGTGGATGGCTTGAGGTTCGAGGAGATCTCAAATTTTTGTTTCCCTTAGCAAAAGACGCACTGGCGAAAAACTGTACTATCCTGAAATATGGCGATGAACACAAAATTATAAGGTGTGGTCAATCAGCTGTGAATACTATACCATGTGCCTGTGTCACTTCAAAATATTTGGCAACGTCGCATTTCATATGTAAAACTGACACAGAATATTTCCGGTTTCTATACTTTTTCCATATTTACCAACTTTTTGCGGTTTTGCTGCTAAATTCCGATTTTACACTAAATATATTGCAATCGTAGTAGAAAACGGTAGTTATTTTCTATTTATATTTGAATTTTAACTCAAATCAATGAGATTTTGAACATTCGTTGCACATAATGATTTTTCATCCGAACTTCCTTCGATTTCGCCCTAAATCATAATAATCTGAACGCTATAAACATCCGTAGTATTATGACTCCCGAGATTCATTCGCAAAAAAGTATTAGGCAACCTTGCAATATTGTTCCGAATCTATATGCAGAAATGTTACCAAATGACTTCCCATATTTTCCACATTTATTACCATTTTCAGAAGTGTTAAAGATGCATGAAAAGTTTGATTTCGGACTTCCATTGTCTATAAAATTTTGAGTATCACGACGTTTCGATTGATGTGCTATCTTCAATCGTCTTCAGGTGAACTCAAAATTTTATAGACAATGGAAGTCCGAAATCAAACTTTTCATAAATCCACCTTGTCTACAAGTTTCAAACAACTGTTAAAGATGCCTCAGATTCTGATTTAACTGTAAATATACATTAATTCTCAAATTACAGATGAAAGAAAATTTTATGTCGGATTATTATTAGGAAGTACTTCCAATATTCTGTGGAAATGTGATGAACGTCTTATAATGACATATGTGAAATCATTGGATAGTATGCGGAAGTGTTGAATAATATCGGGAAATACAAAAAAATGTAATAGAATTTTGTGAAAATATAATGTTTTAAAATATGTATTCGGAAATATCTTTTTAACAAAACTCCGAAATCAAAAAGCAAAATCTATGTATGCCTTTTTTAGCTCAGTGACAAATCAACACAGACACAAGAAACATAAATGTGGGACTCAAGTACATTAGTCAAATTAGAGTAGGATTCCTATTTCGAAGTATATTTCCTAAGATCGAACATAAACGTGTATGCAAACTGAATTTCATTTCGGATTTTGAGAAAATGTTTTTGACTATAGTCTAAAGTAGATGGACATTGCTTAGACTCACAAAATTGGAGTTTTGGCAATTTTCAAGTCCGACAATGATTGGAATTCCAAAATGATTAGAAACAAAGTTTAAAAAAATTATTAACAGCTTTTGCTCATTGCTGCGTTGCCAATGGACAGATTTAAGACAAACCAACATGTATAATTTTTGTCATGTGTGATATTATAAAATATCAGAAAAACCTATTATAGAATTCAAAAATTGTCTGGATCACAATACCCTTTTCATCCCTTAAGATCTATCATCTGTTTGAATGATTAGGGCGTACTGCAAACTAGCAGATAGTAACATAAATTGCAATCGAAATGGGAGACAATAAGTTTTTACATTGTATACATGTAGACAAAATGAGTATTTGGAAATTACTAAGATATAAAAAGAAAATAGAGTTCAATCAACAAGGCTTGAAGCTGGAGTGTACTTGTAAGCATCTGATTCATATACACAAACATTTTTGTTTCGCCACAACGTGACGAGTCCCTGATTGTTCGAGAAAAGCACAATAAGGTATAGCGTTAATAGCGGCTTATAAAATCATTATCATGAGAAAATTGTTTTATTTTCATGACTTCCTTTTGAACCAGAGTGGTCGATTTTTATTTTGATAAAAGGTTTTCTTGAAGTAAAATCTACCTTGATAGAAATTTAGTGCAAACTTGTACAATATGTCTGGGTGATATCATTGGAGAATTACATATTTTGAGTTTGAATGCATACATAAGTCAATTTTTGCCGTGCGGCTCCTAATGTTGACCAAAACTTTTAGGGTTCACGTTAGCGTTTTTGCGTGTTTCTAAAAACCTCCGGTTTACTTTGGAAACTATTGGGTAACGTTTTTTATTTTATATTATTTCAAAATGTCTTCACATGGATGCGTATAAGAAACCAAGTAAATACAATTGACTTGACATTCTTATTTCACAGGATTATATTACAGTAGATAGAAAATTAGTGTTAGCCATTTTGTACTTTATCGTAAAAAGTATATTGGATTTCTTTACCGCGAGCATAACATCTTGTTAATTGGTTGGAAAAAGATGATAAAGGAGCTTAAACTGTATGCATATGCAAAGGTTATTTTTTAATCATATGATAAATGTTTAATTATGCCTGATCAATGGTGCAGTAATAATTTGATAACTATATTACATGATTGGACTTTATATGTCACGAATACTTTTTGATATCGTGCAAATTTTTATATTCATAGATATATATAGTGTAGATGTTTAGTTTCGACTGTGTACAGAATATTAAAAAAACATGGATCATTGCTTATAGATGAGTGGGGTATGGGGGTATAATTAATTATAATATTCGGAAAGTAGCCGTATACCATATCTTGAATTCAAACATTTTATGATAACAATACTTCCTAGTCTGTTAACATGGAAGGTAAAAAAAAGCAGTAGCGGGTCCAGAGAAGTATTTTGGGAGGGGACAATATGATAATTTACATACATAGCATATCCTCAATCTTAATTGATTGGGTTTTGATAGGATCTACACATCGAATCTTTATACTACTTTTCCAGGTTTAACATGAATATCGTAGTTTATATGAAGATGTGCCAAACCATTCAATCTTTTCTCTAGCATAGTAGTTCGGAGCCAAGCCTTGCTGGCTATATAAATGACCTCAAACCTCTATATGGTGTGCCTCCAATTGACATCTACCTCTATTTTACATCCCTTGAAACCTCTATAAGCCCTCCCTATTTTCCTCTCGAAATTCACACCCAACGACCCGCGTATGCGCAGATTTTCAATAGTTGAAAAAATGTTATTATTTAAAGAGCCGCCAAATGGAGGTATTTCATTACAAATGAGGATGCCATTTGTAAATTCAAGTGTAGTTCGATAGTTCGATACCAACCTTATAACAATAAAAAACTAATTTCTTTAATGGCCAAATATTTTGGAGGGGAGCATGTCCCACTTGTCCCCTCGCTGGATCCGACACTGGAAAAAGGCATCACTTGTCAAGCCATATCCAATAACAATAAGAGAAACTCGTGTTTAGAAACATAAGTTTATTGAATGTTTATGATATCCCAGAGAATTAACGACAAATACCGGTACTTGTTCAAATCTCAGAGTATATAAATGTTCAATTTATTGTTTTAACTTGCTTTTATTATTGTTATTGGATATATATTCACAAGTAGTGGTTTTTATTTGTTTTTATGAAGTTGATTGTGAGTTTATTCTAAAAAAGAGTACACAATCGGATTAAATTGCCTTGAAAAGATGTAATATAATGTCGAAACATCGGCATTATGTAAAAAGTTATCGCTATTATTCAAACGTCTGCCTGCGAACTTTTGCGTAATGAACTTTGGCGTTGGTAATACGATTGTCATTTTTTATTCTCATTTTCATCGATTTTATTAATAATTACTGTGAATATTATGGATTATCACATTAGACACATGGTAGCTTGATCTTTTGCCATGAGCGATTATCCAAAATATCGGAGTATCATGATTACTATAAAGAAGTTGATACGGGTTTTAAAATCATAAATGTCCACTAAACATGAAAAGACGTCTCATCTTAAATTGTTCCAATTTTTTGCCACCAAAACAACAAACATTAACTCGTCTCGACCAGCTCGCGATGTACCTACAGAGAACGACCGAGTTGGAAAGGAAGGAAACAGTCTGATGATAGGAATGTAGATGTTTTTATTTAATGAAACTTTTCCTTCAAGGCAACTGAAACTGTGTTAGAATATGAGTCAAACACATTTTCTGCTTCTACATTTCCGTTAGATTGCCAGTCGGTCATTCTTCATTCTTGTCATCGCGTAATCTCAATAACTTGTGAACCGATTTCGGAGTGTGAAATGGCGCGAAGCCAAGACAAGAAAAACTTCGATTTCTCATTACTCAGTTTTCCTTGAGGCCTCTCAATTGTTTCTCTTCCTTACAAAATTTATTAGAGATTTTTTGTACCAACTTCATTCATTTGCACATTTTATTGAATATTGACCATTCTCCTCAAGTTACGCCACTGGACAGGATTACCAATATAAACTGTTATTTATACTAAAAGTACTATAATGTAATATGTTTTAATAGTTTTTTGCACATTATTGGAACCTGAATACATTTTTTGGTTGTCTTATAAATAATAATTCGTCTAAATATTCGAAATTGATGGATATTAAGTCTCTACATGAAACTACTGAAATCATTCTTTATAGTAAGTTAATTTACTTTTAAATCTAATAATAGAAGTTTCTAAATATTAAAGAGAATACTTAATTTTTGTTTTCAACTATAGTGCAAATGAATATCTTTGTTAGTAATTTTAATCAACGTAGTGTCGAGATATCCATCTACCATTGCATCACAATATGTGTATTAATTAGCATGTGAAAAGAGAAAAAAAATGCCATCGCGGAGCGGTTCTGGCTGTGCGAATGTGAACGATAAAGGTTGAACGGTAGTCGCAATTGCAGTGGTAACGATGTTATGAAAGTTGTAATTACGCACGTACTCGAGAGTAATTTACGAGCGTTAACTGAACAATTTGCAGGGTCAGTTTTAATACTTCTATTCAATCTTTTACTTCTTCAGTCGAAGCGAATAGGTATTGTGATCGAAAATATAGATAAATAATTTGAAACAATAGATCTTTGGACGTTTTATGATGTTTACATCATGAAAATCCATGTTCTTCGGACACAAATCGCTCGGTCTGTCTGTCTGTCGGTATGTCAGTCTGTCGGTCGTTCCAACCGCCCTAGTATAATCTAGATATCATAAAACAATATAACAAATTATTATCATATTTATGAGATACTAATATAGATACATTAAACAAACGAACAAGATAAAAATTTCACAAAAAACATTGTACTAACATAAAGCACCCAATTATATAAAATAATCAGACAGTATCTTTCTACTGAAACTGTGACCATGAGTCCCTCTCAGTTTGTTTGCAGGAGTTTAATCACTCGTGTTGCATTTTATTTCGGAAGGAAAATCTTCACTCTCTTCATAGTCGAAAATGACCTCTCAACTGTAGCAGTGGTCACTGGTAGGGTGAATAAAATGGTCAGTAGGTGATGGATGATTGGAAAAAAGTGTTTGTTACATACTTCAAGGAACCTGAGTGTGTGCGGGGACGTAACCAAAAATAAATAAGGGGCCAAGAAAAATAACTCCTATTCACTCATTATAAATATACACATGTACCATTTATTGAAAAATAACTAAAAATAAAATAACAAAAAAATTCAAAATTAATGAAACTATGATAAGAGAAACCAAAAGAACAAACCTTCATATTTTAATATAATTTAAGGTTACATGCTTTTTTCGCAGCAAAATCGTTTATAAATTGTGGAAAATCTTTTCCATTACAAATGCTTTTTTCAATTGAAATTAACGATAGCCCAACTAGTCTCCGTTGCGATATAGTCGATGGTAGGTAATTTTTAATTAGTTTTGATTTGATTGAACGTATTTTAGTTTCTGCGTCGGCACGCTTCTGTAAGGTAATCATTTACTTATCGTGCAAAATCACGCCAGCGTGGGGCTGGCCTAACCGCGGGGCTATGTGCAGTGCACACTTTGCCCCCATATAATCGGCTCTGCGAGGTTTGTTTCTTTAGAAACTTGATTGCACCAGATATAGTATTCACCTTGGAGAGCAGACACTGAATATTTCTCATCAAAACATATAGATAAGGCTTGTAGTCAATAGCTTTATCAGGTGATACAAACCCTAGTAGTAGGGCTTGAAATGCTAACAATACTGTCGTTGGAGTCTCGGAGCGGTGTTGCGAATTAATTATCAGCTGGTCGGTGCATGGTAAAAAAATAGCGACTCTAAAGCAAGCGGCATTAGTGAAAAAAAAAAGTGTTTTGACAAGTATCAGTTACTTACGTTAAAGAAGGAACATTATAAAATTCAAACTTAGAATTATATCGGACAATGATACTTTATCCACTAAAAAAGTTTATCGTTACTATAAAAATGCGTCAATTAGGTTGTAGTTGTACTACGAAATGATACCAGTTGAAGAAATATCGATTTATTGAAATTAATCTAAGAGATATTGAGAATTCAGATAAAGTGTATTTACCTTATAATTCAAAAAGTTTTTAAGAGTTACATAATTCTTAGAGTTTCTAAAACCAGATAAAAGGTCTCAAAAGCTTTTAAATCCGATTAAAATCTTTAATAAACTCATACAACAGCGCGTAGAGTACAGAGTCAATTAACGACGCTTCAAGACTAAACAAAACATTCAGTTGTTCAGTTTTGATGTATTGATTTGTAGTAATAGTTGCTAAAACAGAATTGAAACAAATTAGCCCACTTTATAAAAAATGAAGTCAACCAAAATACAAAGGTATTATAATCTGACAATTATTTCAACAATAGATGCAGAAACACGTTCCATTTATTTCTACTGGAATGAGCTCCGCTATTTTTATTTGATTACGTGAATTTCAACGAGAGATAAGTCGATTATTTTATTTGCGTTAAATTATCTAACGCGTTTGAATTCTTCATGGATACATTTTTTTCTAAATGTCAGTCAACACTGATATGGAGCGATTTGTGTTTTCATGGGAAAAGATTTATACAGGGCGAGTCAGAAATAGCAAAGACATTGTGGTCTATCGTGTGTTCCTGTAGATGAACGTAAAAATTGCGAAAAAAATATTCACGTGCAGGATTCGAACCGGCGATCTTCGGCATATAAACCAAACGTGTAGACATTAGACTAATTGAGGGATAGAAGGGAAGGGATAGATTGAGCGAAACAAACTTTAGGGGGCCGTATGCTATTGACAGGGTTCATGGTTGTTCATGGAGGCAGCCTGAACGAGACAATGAAACGAAAGCAGCAACGTCAAGGATGGAGTATATTGCGGTGAAAAGACAAAACACTTTCAAACCTATAAGAAGTAGAAGTAGAATCTACCATAACAACTAACATTTTCAGTGTCTTGACAAACATCAGAAATGGCGAATAAAACACTCATAGTTGTGGTAATTTGAATGCTAGAAAAAGTTTTCTCATAGTCATAACGGGAGAAATGGGATATTACCATGTCACACTTTTATCAACACAATAAGGGGCATTTAAAAAAATTGTTTAGAACATCACTAATCAATTTCAACCAGAAGAAGGCATCATAATGCCTGGGATCAGAAAATATGAATGGAGAAGCTGTAGAAAAAAATCTCACTTTTTGGGAACATTTACTCCACCTAGTAAAAACCGGCTGCGGATAGAAAGTATAGAACTGTTTCATGAATGAAAGAAAATACCAAATCAGGAAGAGAGAACTCTATGGAACCTTGCTTTGCCTATCATACCACTAGGAGAATAATTATCATATCATATTCAAAGTTATGTTACTAATCGTTGTTGAGGATAGTGTGCAATATAATTCGATGTTCAAAGTTTGATGGGCTGGTCGAGAATGTGAAGAATACATAAAAATCGGCCTGAATTAAGTCGCCTTTCAACGTGATGTAGAGTTCTTTACATCATTTGATGTCAGCATAACATGAGCTAACAGATCTAACTAACTTACGATAGATTGTATGACCAATGGATGAAGCTCCTTCGCAGACGATGTGCTTTAGTAAACTTGAATATCACTTCTCAAATACAAGTTCAAATTCTGTTTATATTGTAGTAATAGGTTGTGAAGTGTGAACAGAGCTTAAGAAAAAACGAGAAGGGAAACTGTCTCGAATCCAACGTCCTCGAAAACTATTCATGCGTCAAAACGTCAATATTACAACAATTGCAACTACTAGTTCAGTTTTGCTCTTGTGTGGTTCGACGGAATTTTTAAACTTGCGTCGTGTTTTGTTTTTTGGTTTCGTAATACTTCCCTAGTAGTAAAAGATGCACTGATTGACAAAGTGGTTTTTCTGCAAGAAATCAGTTTCAGATTTTACTTCATTTTGACTATGTATTCCATAGGCCTGCCTGCTAAAGAAGTATATTAATAATGTTTGAAATATATCTAGATGGCAACATCCACAACAGATTGTCATAGTGTATTTCAGTGCAATGAAGTGTGTTCTGGAGTTTTTTATTTGTGATGTATACATATTATGTATACAATAATATTTTAATAGCTCATCAACTAAATTTCAGTTCCATGAAAAAATATGAAACGTAACGCGCTTATATTATGAGGCGTGCTTTACCGTCTCCTTACAAAACACGGTTTTATCACACACACGCATCTTAAAATGAGTTTTAATGTGGAGCAAATATATACGATACTTAACGTGATGAGATATGGCAGCTCACAGCGAGACATACTCGAGTATGGTCGCACGAAAATATACACGTGATATGTAACAACAACACCCTTCCCCTCTCTAATTTGGTCCTCACTTGATTAATGGACCACACGTTTGAAGTATTACTTGAAGTATTACTTACTAGTGTATTTGCGTTTTTTTATATTGTATCTCGAATCTCTTCATCATTTTGGACAACTTGCAATTCATACAATGTTTAGAAAATTTCAGGAATTTTTTTAAATTACGAAAGATTTAGAAGATTTCAATGTTTATTAAAATTTAGTTTCAACTATCAGCATTCCCAATATCCGACCTAACTCCGTGTTTCTAAACTGACTGATTACGTTGAAAGCACAGTGATAACCAGCTTGACATATTTTTTTAATCAGGTGCGCCGAAATTGTCACTTTGAACATTCCATGTTATGAATCAATATTCCATACTATACATACCATACCATACTGTATGGTCCATACAACAACTGTTTTATCAAAATCGACTACCATTTACCTTTGAATCTGAATAAATGCACGTTGTTGCGATACTAAGCAGCTTTGTTAGGGAGTTTCACAAATAAAACTCTTTTTCTTTCAGTGACGCGTTTCGATTTATATTTAAATCATCGTCTGACAGTCTGACATTGATTTAAATATAAACGTATCACTGGAAGAAAAAGAGTCTTATTTGTGAAACTGTGTGTTAAATACACAATATTGTTTTATCTGAAATAAGAGCATCTACAATCTACACAGGAATAATATTATAAATTATAATAAATAACTTCAATATATACATTTTTTGATTTGATTCTAAAAGATTAATGTTTTCAAAATTGTGTGGCAAGTAGTACTTTTGCATCATTGATCTCCCTCTTGCAGATAAGCTTACATAGGTTTCACAAAAGCCCGGGCCTACTGGCGCACGCGCAGTGTCACGCCATGTAATTTTGAATGCCAAATATGCGAATATTAATTCCTTCCTTAAATCGGCTGGCGTGCACCGGCATAGCATACATAACCGAATCAAATTCAGATGCTCCTCTAATTGCGTATACTCGTACATGACATAGAATCTCACCGACTAACGGTCTGCGCTTGCTGGCCTGCTGTACTTCAAATTAGTGGCAATTTTGATTGGTACATTATTAACTTGCTTCTCGGGTACGGATATTAATGAGACGAAAGTTGCTATGCGCCCCACAAACTAATACTGCCACCTAGCTGCCTTGCTTCTTCGTTACGACCTACTTCATGCTATGCTGACTTGATATTTCATTTCATATCATATCCCTGAGCTCAATAAAATAGGTGACATCTATATAATCTATTGATTTTGATAAAAAAATGTAGTCAAGTAGATCAAATTTGGACTTTCATACGTCCATGTTAGTTTGCAGCAGGTCGCGATGTATTCTGCTGGCTAAAATTCATTATTCGTTATCCGGAAGTTATATAGGATTTCTGAGCTACCCTCCTAGTGAACTGGCGAACACGTTCCTTTCATGCCTATTTATACCCCGTCCGGTGACGTGTCGTGCCCGGACGAGGTATAAATAGGCATGAAAGGAACGTGTTCGCCAGTCCACCTGAAGACGATTGAAGATAGCACATCAATCGAAACGTCATGATACTCAAAATTTTATAGACAATGGAAGTCCGAAATCAAACTTTTGATAAATCCACCTTGTCTACAAGTTTTAAACAACCCTCCTAGCATCTATTTCTTATTTCCTGAATTAATATGAAAGATCTGGTGAAAAAACTTTTTGTCTAGAGGTTTATGTTTTTAGTTAACTGTACTTGAGAAACTTAAAAATCCAAACAAACATTCAAAAAACAAAAAATAGGAACTATTAATAATTTTTTACAGCTCAAAAATGACAGCGATCTCGATAAGCATACATAACGATGTGTGATTATAATATGATGAAAATAAACCGCAGTCACTTTTATGAAATTAATCTACGAGTATTTTTATTCGCCATAACATTTATAATTAAGTCAACACTAACGACTATGTCCCAGTGATTTGAAAGTACAGCTAAGGAGTTTAATCTCTCGTGTTGCATTTGAGAAACAGTTTTTGTTACATATTTCAAGCTTACGAGGTTTGTTTCTTTAGAAACTTGATTGCACCATATATAGTATTCACCTTAGAGAGCAGACACTGAATATTCTTCATTAAAAAATATAGATACGGCTCGTAGCTGAGTGGCTTTATCAGGCGGTGCAAATCCTGGTAGAATGGCTCGAAATGCTGAACAGTACTGTCGTTGGAGTCCCGAAGCAGTCTTGCAAATTAGCTATCAGCTGGTCGGCGAATGGTCAAAAAATAACGACTCTGAAGTAGTGTTCAGTAGAATTAGTCGTGGCACTTGCACGATGGCTCTGTCTGCCAGTCGGGCAAGGAATTTTCAGATCTCCTTCTGAAGGTTTTGACTGTCAACGTCGATCCTGTGAGGCTGTGAGCAAAATAACGAACGAAATCAAAACCAGTGTAGCGGCATTATATGATTATGAATTGGTTTGGGGGTCCGGACCCCCTGAACCCCCTCTAAATACGTGCCTGACTTACTGCGTCAATTTTTTTTGCTGACTTCTTCAGCTTCAGCTGCGAACAACACTGATCTGGTACATCTCTGTTCTGGTATTCGAATTTTATGTCCTAACCATATGGCTGTCTGCGCACGAATTTTTTAACTTATTTTCGGCCTCTCATATAGGTCCATTAGCACTTTTTTGTGCGTCTTCTCCATTACCCTTCTGCTGTTTGAATGCCCCCACAAATCCTTGTTAATATTTTTCTTTCCCAGACTACTGATTGTATCATTACTTATCTTCAAACTTGTTTTTTAGGATTCTTGCCAGCAGCCTGCTGAATACTACCTTTTAAAACTCTCTTGTCTATTTCATATTTTTCTTGGCAGTTATTGGTAATAGGCACCCTTAAGTATTCAAACTTGTCGTCCTTTTCAAATATTTATTCCTTATTTTGTGTTTTTAATATTATACTGTTTTGCTCTGGAAAATCTACTCTCATTTTCATGCTTTCATCTATAAATAGTCCAAATTTTCTGAATACTATACCTAGCTGAATTTTTAATCGTGTCAGGAGGATGACATCATCAGCATATCCACTGCTCCTTGCGATGGAAAAGTAGTTCCGATCTTTGTATTTTGCTTTCTCTTATTATTTGTTCTAGAGGCCAGTGGATCTCCCTGTCTTAGGAGAATATTTGTTGAGAATTAATTCAAAATGCGTCCTATTAAAATTCTATTTTCTTTCTAATAAAATCATTTCAATTAGGTCTATTATTTTTTTTGTAATTTAATTCCGCTAATGTCTCGTCTATAAACAGCTTTCACCATGAAAACCTAATCTACAGTTGATCTTCCAGCCCTAAATTCCCCTTGATAGTTTCCAATTATTTCTAAATCGAATATTTTCATTCTATTACGTATTAATTTCGCCACACATTTTGTACGCCACATCTAATAATGATATACTTCGATAATTCTGACAAAGTGTTTTGTCTCCTTTTTTGTATATTGGACAAATCACGACAGTTTTCCACTGATCTGGTCTTTTATTTTCCCCACACTTTTGTAGAATCAAATTATATCATTTTCGCATCAGGATTTGTCCTCTCACCTTTTGTTGACGAATTCTTCATTTGTTAATTCTTTTATTATTTCGTCATTCTGTCTTTGTTGATTTTTCCCTTTTTCCTCTGTCTTTTGTTCGTATTCTACTTCCGCATTTCTTCAAAATATTACGACCATCTACTCAATTTCTTCTCTGCAGTAGAATGACTCATTCGCAGGTTGTTTTAAATTTTTGCGCCTTGTTAAAATATTCTTATTTCTTTGGATGCTTGATGATTTTCTAATCTTTGTAATTGCGTTCCTAGGTATTCTTTTTCCATTTTATTTTTTGCTACATTCCTCATCGTTAAAGTGTTTTTTCTACAACGCTTATCAAACCATTCATCTCCAGTTTTTTGCTCTTTTATCGCGCCTTATATCTTTTTACACTCTTCGTCTGTAGTCAAGTTTAATATTTCATCTTCTATCAATCGCATTTCGATGTGTTCCTGCAACTCTTTTATCACATTTTGATCCTTCAGCCTCTCTACTTTGAATCTCTGTCATTTACCGTTTATTTTCCTTTGTTTTGGTATGTTTCAACTTTGTTACTACGAAATAATGGTCGCTATCTGCATCCGCTCCTCTGTAGCTTCCACAGTCTATGATAGCCTTAGCATGTTCACTTTAATCAATACATTCTCGATCTTCGTCTTTGTCCTTCCATCAGAAGTTATCCACGTTACTTTAGTTATGGCGAAAATATTTTTTTCGGATAGGTCTATTGCGGGGAGGAAGCGTTGATAAAAGATATTCTATCATTCATATACCCTGGTAATTTTCTGTACTTGTTTGATTTAAATGATAGTTCACACATTTTCATTTTAAGATGAGATATGCTTTAAATAGGTTTGGAATTTCACAATTTATATGACTCACTAATATAGTACAAATGTTTGTTTAAGATTTAACAATTCAATTTGTACAAAGTTGAACGCCTATATTTTGAGTCGTAAATAAAATATAAATAATCACACAGTGCGGGGGTGGCGACACAGTGGTGGACTGTTGCCAGTGATGCCAGGTCTAGAAAAATAGCTTGACAGAATAAATAGTATGCGATTTGAGAGCTCTACTTTTTTATCCATGATAGGATCTAGTTTGTTAGTGAGCAAGTAATCTGCTCATCTTTGTTAGCAGTCAAATCTGACAGTCCGGCGATGATTTAAATAATATGAATCTAAACGCGTCACTGAAAGAAAAACAGTTTTATTTGTGAAACTGTGTGTTGGTTACGCAATCTTTTTATTTGAATAATGAAATGTGCATATTTAAATAATTGACGCCTTCCAAATAAAAATTAAATTCCAATTGATAACACTAGTTTTAATAAATAAACTTTCTTTTAGAAAAGTTTGGATTTAAGCAAATTCATTCAATTATGAAACAAAATTTTCAATACTAAACGCACAACTACTCCACGTATTAAACCTCCAATCATTTTCATAACTAGTGTTCCTTTCTTAATCGATGTCGGATCTTTAGAATCATTGATTCCCAGGGTAAACGTCTCATCGATACTCTACCCATATAAAAATGACGTTCTGTTCTGTTTCATATCGCTTAGTTCGTAATACAAACAATATGCGAATTGAAAGATGGTTATTAAAGTGGTGGCTTCTGGAAAGCACATTTATTCTCCACGAAAGAGAGCCAGCGAAGTAATTGCGGCGAAGTGGTTACAAAAGATGCGGTAATAAAAGCTAACTGTCATTATCAACATTATCATTTCACCTCGCATGCTCATAGATAGATGTTCATTAATTACGCATTATAAAACACCATAAGACTCATTTTTATCGGTCTATTTGTCGTTTGTCGGGTAATTCTCGACTCCTATACAGCTCGGAAAGTACAAATCTGTACTCATTGAAATTCTTGAGGCAGGTTACGAGGGTCACGCTGATAGTTTTTAGATACAGAAAAGCTACAAGTTTTTTTAAAACTTTATTATGTTTTTTCAACATGTTCTCCCCCAGCTCAATACATTTACGCATTCGGTAAAGCCACTTGACAAATTCATGTGACCAACGTTATTTTGAAAGGTTGCTAATTTCCTCCTCAAAAGCAGCGATTGTCTCTTCATCGGTGGAAAATGGCGATCTCGTAACTTTTCTTTGATCTTAGGGAATAAGAAGTCGTACGGAGCTAGGTCCGGAGAATAAGGTGGGTGAGGCAACAGTTTGACACCCTGTTCAGCAAAAAAAGTTGTAAGTGTTTTACTGTGCCCAGTATAAAATTTTTCAAGTATAAACTTAGCCCAATCAATTCTTGTTGCTTTTTGCTCACTGGTCAACAAATGTGGCACCCATCTGGAGCACCGCTTTCTTAGGCGAAGGGATCATAAAGGATTGTCCGGACCGCTGCCGATCAAGCCTTAATCTCGGTGTAGGTTATATGTGGATCTTTTTTACCATATTTTTCACAGCTTCTACAGTTTCCGGAGTAACAGCAGTGGGCGGTCGACCTGTGCGAGGTTCATCATCGAGTGAGACCCGGCCCCTTTTAAACTCAGCAAGCCAATTAAAAACTGTAGCCCTAGAAGCAGCAGAGTCCCCAAAGCAACTCACTGGACTTTCGTGAAATTCCGCTTGTTTTAGTCCCTTTTAATATTCATACAAAGTCATGGCTCGAAAATCGCGACTACCCGGTTCCATTTTCACGTCAAAATTCGGCCTTAACTTAGATGCATTCGAGACCGTGGCCGGGCAACTACTGAACGATTCAAACGCTGCCTTTGCGTGTAAGCACTTACAACTTTAGACAAAATAGCTGCGTGCTCAAACTTATTTAGACTTGTATAGATTAGGAATATCTAAAGCGTGACCCTCGTACTATTGCGACGATGAATGAATGCTGCCTGGTTTTTGAATACCAATCCAGTGGAGCTGGAGTTATTACCAAAAATAAAAAAATGAATATAATGTTCAAAATCCGTCTACAGACGTTTTAAAGGGTGAAGGAGGCAAATTCAGGTGAGGTTTAACAACTGGGATACCACCTGTTTGTGACCAATTGTTTGTGTTCATAAGAAAAATTATGTTGTCCTATGAAGGTTCTAGAATTTTAAAACCTATCCGAACATCTTCCCAATCACCACTGGCGCCACCGCCAAAGGAATATTCATTTCAGGGCGTTTCCTGAAGACTGCAAAACTCTCAGACCTCGCGCACCAGAAGTCACCACACACAAAGAATGGGGACGTCTATTTATTCGCTATTTTGTTATGCCTCTCATTGTATTTAATAATTTAATAATTTTATTAATTCAAAAAATTCACTGCCAATAATTCCAAAGCGCTATCAAAATATTGAATGTACTCATATCAACGTGAAATGAAAATACAACCTACGAGTATTTGATGCCATTTTTTTAAATGCAAGATAATACTTTATAAATAAGTTATCATCCTAATTCAGCTAAAATGCAGTAAAAAGTAATAACAGCAATAAAAATCACCTCCTTCAGAGAAATACGCCTGATATATCTGGGTCCACGATTATTGAAAATAATGATTTCTGCGTTTTCAATGCAAACATCTAACAATTACGTGAGGATTAGCTGGATAGAAAGTTTATGGATGACTTACTTGACTCCATTTGTTATGGTAGTGGTATGGAGCCCACAGGGTACGCCACTGCTTTCCACTCAGGATTCTTTATTAACACTACCGACAGAGCTACCGAGTCGAGCAAAGCAAGATGATTATTCTGTGTATGAGACAGAGAGAGAGAGAGAGAGAGGACGATGTACGTTTGTCGGTTTGGTATGTTACTGCTTTTCCGCTGATATCCCTGAATAATTTATTGAAAAACGAGTAATCATGGAGATGAAATACGAGTATATGTATTAGTATGTTACTATGTCATCTGAAATATTTTGTTATTTGGCTTATCAAGATAGGGCTTTTTCATTTTTGGTTGCAGATATGTTCTGTTCTTGGTGAAACTCTTCCGTTATAACGATTTATCATTGAATTGTGCTAGTTTGATACACAGCTCCACAAATAGGATTCCGATCTCAAACATTTTTACTTTCAACGCTTAAAGCAAGATGACTATAGTGATAGCAGTATTCGAATTTGATATAATGGGTTGTAGGATATTTAATCATGCCTCTTTTTGTCTATCTCCGATGGACTGTCTGGCTGTCCGTAGTCACCAGTTAATCTCATACATGCTGTATCGATTTGGATATTTTTTCCATCGTATCTAAGGATAAAACACAATGATCACAAACATGATTATTAAGCTTAAGTAAAATTTCATACAAAAAATCGGGCGCCACTTGAAATCTGTCATCTGGACTACATCCCCTATTAATACGATTAAATTACTATGCCTGAAAAAAGTGGTATCCGCTTCAGGTCATTGTATTTCAATTTTGCTGTCACGAACAGTGTAATAAAAAGTAATATCACGCCCATTTAATTATTTATTAATTAATTTCAAAACCTTCGTAGACCTAACTAAAATGAAGTCAGTTAAACTATCTAAGATTGGTCTATTCTGGGGTACATTTAGATTATATCTAGGCTAAAACTTAACGCGGTACATCGATTTTTAATTTTGTATACAAACGGGTAGATTTACATGTAATTCGAACTTTAAAATCGTTTTTTGGCTTAAGAAGCGTATACTTTTGCATTTTTTACTGTACTTTAATTAATTTTTTATGTGGCACTATTAAGCCCCTGCTAATCAGCACTGTAATGTCCTGGAGCTACAATATGTTTTCCTGTAAAATTTTGAAATTCACATAATTATAAAATATTCCAGTTTTGACTTTCAAATGAACCACGAAATCAGTCTAAACCGGTTTCTTGACTGTCGAAGATAAAACAAATGCCACTAACACAAACGTCAATGGTCGCGCGGTGTTGTCGGATTTACGGTTTTTACAAATTCCTCAGATTTGCTAAGTTCTCGGTGCTGAACACCACCTTGTGTTCATACACTGCCAGATATTTGTCACTACTCCTACCACTACTACTACTATTTTTTGTCGATTACCTAATTCCCTAGTATGTTCATGATATATTTTACGCACTAACACATCCTGAAAATAAAAACAGTTTATTTAATGGACTCTGAATCTGTAGTCAAATTTTAAAACAGTATGAACAAATACTCCTGTATCTAAAAAAGGATGTGGAGATGATATAAAAAAATCGATAACCTACTTCGTGCTGCGGTTTCTATGCCCTGGGGGCACATAATTCCAAAACCAAATTATAAGTTTCTTCCATGTTGGGGCGGAAGTGACAGTAATGTTCGGGAAAGTTGCAGCCAGCGGTCTAATACAGGCAATTCTCGTTGTTTAAGGAAAGGAAGTTCATTGTGTACATTTATTTCCTCTTTTGAAGGAATAAGCGATATGATCGGGGTTCTAGTATGAGGAAACATTCATATTAATTGACAGTATACATCTTATAAAGTATCACAGTCAAGCAGCTTGACTGTGATATTTTCGGTGAAACGGTATCCATTTAGTAATAAAGATTTGGATTGGATTTCCAAAGCATTGACATTTTGGAATTTATTCTTGTTTCTTAATTCTAATTACAAATTTTAAACATTTGTGAATAGTTTTTTACTTGTTTATTATTTTTTTACATACCACCACCTTTTTTTCCAGTATTGTTCTTTTTGTTAGATATACTATAGCTTCAAAGTGCACTTTGTTTGTTAAGTATGTATGTTATTTTTGTCCCTACAGTGACTTTTTAGTTCGTTCATTGAATGTCACTTAAACAAATCCATTCAAGTCAAGGAATTTTTGTTTCGGCGAGGAGAAATTCGTAAAAAAATACTTAATAATTATTAAAGCATATATCATGGATGTGGCTAAATATTTATATATCTATATTATAAGTAAACATTGCGAAAAAATACAGTTCGCCTACAGAATCCTGAGGTATCTATAACGGCAACGTCGCAATGTTTAAGACATCCGCTAACAAGGGCGACCTGATTTACAGCGACATCTCCTGCTCTTCGTAAACACTTTATGTACCGTTATCTCGGCATCATCCCCGGCAGAAGCTGGCGACTGATACTCTCCTGCTATACAAGTGGCCTACTGTAGACATGCGTGTTTCGTCTTTAGCCTATACTCGCTAGTATAGCGCGGCGGCCTGACAGTAGAAAGCAATTAATTGTCAATAGCATTCCACTCAAAAATTCTTTTGAGGCTGTTTCAACTGGACTATATCATTCTGTTAACAAATTTGCACTGGGCTCTTGGAGCAATACATACATACATCCATACATGTATTTAACAGTTCAGTTCTTCGAACAGTAGTGTTGATAATGTATAGCAAATATTTTCATTCGATGAGTGACATCGATACCTTTTTGAAGGCATTCTTTCGCGAATGTTATCAACAACATAATTGTTTACAGAGTACGGCGCGTTGTGAATGGCGTGTTGTTCGCTAAATAGAATGTAATTGTGACCGTGCAGAAGGTAGTCCAAACTGAACACTTTCACCTGTGAGCGACAAAGCTTGCAAACGTTCATAGCGGATTTCTAATCGAACCCGTGACTCGTGAGATACAGTGTTGCCAACATCTTGCGCTTAACCTGCAAATTGAGTTGATTTTCACTGGCGTACAATGATTCAAAACGCCGAATTAGATGCACAAAGGCGTTTGTACAATACGTTATCTTATCTATAATTTCTTTACCTTGATACTCCTCCGTAGATACAAACGTAATTTCCCTGCAACACATTTATTTTTAATAGGCGTGGACCTAAAGTGTTACGATACAGTCGTCGTTTGCTAATGCTCTGTTTCCAGTCCTCCCAGTCTTGATAATTAGTAAACCAATTCACATTAACACTGAGTCAAAATACTCAACTCAATTTTTTTGTTCCACTCTTTCATTTCACTCGTTATTAAATGAGCTTTCTGGTTTTGTATATTATTTTTTTATAATTTATTATTTATTACTTTTTCAATATATGACAAAGCGTATTTTTCTGAAAGTATTTTGAAGATTAATATAGAAAATTCTCGAAACACAGAAGGAAAACCAGAAAAATTCATCTCACTCAATCATATCAAGAAATAGTAATACTACATACAACATGCAATCTAGTTTCATATGAGATATCACGTAGTTTGGATATTTCACGTCATTGTTTCTGTCTGTCGGTCAGTCTGTTGGCGTTTTTGACACCGCGTTATCTCAATAGCCGATGAAACGATTTTGGTAAAATTTGGGGAGCGATAAAGCAAGACATAGTAGGTAATGCAATTTTTTTTTGTAAATCTTTGCATGGACTACAGAGCTATCAGCAAAAAAATGTATCATAATTGAGAGTAATAATAGTTTTCTTAGGCTGCCTAAAAAGATTTGAAGTATCCAAAGTTCATTTATACATGTTCCACATTTTAAAGATTTCCGTACATAACAAATATACTTCTGGAGCGACCATTTTTTTCAAATAAAATTCAACTGTTGCTGCAGCAGCCTCAACCAAACAGTTGATTTAGACGAAACCAAACTTCAACATTTAAGTAATACCCTAATGCTGCTAGTGTACCAGAGAAACTACCAATACTAATACAGTTATCGATAAGCTTCAAATAATGTCAAACCATCAATCCAGTTTTCGTCACCGACACAGTACGATCGAACAGCTCCGTAGTAAAGGACCGCTGAAGGATTCGAACCCACATCTTCCGATTGCTGGTAAGAAAAATGTGGAATGTTTTGCGTATCATCCTTGCGCAGACACCATGCTAATCTACTCTGTACTCGCTTCAGCATAACACAAAATAGTAGAGCATTCCACAATTTTTCTGACCTGTAATCAGATGTGGGTTCGAATCCTGCAGTGGGTCAAGTTTTTACCGAATTTCTAAATGCAATTTTGTTTATTGGCTTCCACCTTGGATATTAGCAATCAAATTATTGTCAAGTTATTTACCTCAAATAACAGCTATAAAAAAACATTACGTGGATTGAAATGACTAGAGATATCCCTACTATCTAATATTTATAAAAAGTCTCGCTCTAGCAGAGATTGGAGAGAGACATTATTGGAGGTGGTAGCATTGCTATTTTTCCGTCTGTAGCTAACACCGCCCTCATTGTGTTCCTCAGTGAATTAGATCTCTCGAACTCTAGATAGTTAGAATTTATGCTGAGGCGATTATAACTCCTTCAAACTCCTTTGCATAATTTCAACTTTGTTTCCCACTGTTTACGATAACAAAATGATTCAACTTGCATTGCAACAAGATATTTTATTTTTTAGATCTTTCGTGACGTACGAGTATTCATCACGAAACACCATATCACTCATTTCTGTTGGTCTGTCTGAAAAGTACCATTTGGATTGTGATGATGTTTTGATTCTAGATTATTACTATAAAAAGCAGGGAGGGCTTGCTAGAGGGGGAGAGTGCTCAAAATGCAATGTTGACCGTCTCAAACATAGTTTAGTAGCTTATAGTTACAGGAAGTTCTAGTTTCATCTATTTTCTTACTGGCTGCTAGTTGAAACACATTCGTGTTACTCAACAGCATTACTAACGTTGAAGCTGCCTCGGCAACATATGGTTCCTAATGAAAAAAATATATTGCATCTATAATGACGTCGACATTTTTTACTACTTTCAGAGGAAGATTTTGTTTTTGAGCACGATCTTAGTATGAACTATTATAAAAGGCTGCATTTATTTTATGGATTGTAGACGCTCTTACTTGGCGAAACTCTTAATGCACTTGTATTGTTAATAGATCCAAAACAAGGAATTTCATATAATGGTACATCAGAAACTCAACCCTGCCTGTATTGTTAAAATACACAGCAGTGTCATTCCAAGACAACAATACAAGATATCCCCATTAGGGATACAGAAACAACCCAAGTCCTTCATGCCACTCTCTGTAGAAACCTTACTTTAGCGAGTGTCGCGACCCAAAACTCTCTATGAAGGTCTGTTGCACTGTATTGGTGATGTTTTTGACCAGGTACTTCAGAAGCAGCATATTTATGACAGTGTTCATAACGTTGGACATGATGTTCTTAGCTACATCTTTTTAAATTAAATTCAAATGTTGCAACAGTTTCGAAAGATCTTTGAGCGCTGCTTATAGTGATCAAAGAATTTCCAGATGACCCAAGTATTCTGGAAAATCTCAAACTCAAAATTCACATTTAACATGTTCTTGATGTTCATAAGTTCTCAAAAGATTGAATAATAAGGGCACTTAATTCTAGAAAGAATATTTAAATTTTCATTTTGGTTGCAAACGGTTACAAAAATTAGGTGAATACAGGTCATTGAGGTTGGAATGTGTGAATCAGAAAATGTTCACAATTATTTTAAATCCATCCCGCTTTTCGCCTAATTCGGTCACTGGTTTGGCTACGGGCTACTGGCAGTGCAATAATTGGAAAAAAGACCTCAATAGAAAATAGGTATGCTGGCGATAAACGCCGAAGCAAAAATACAGCATCGACATTGTTGGCGAGCATTGACATTATTGGCGAGAAATACGATGATCTAATAAAACAGAGTAAAAATTGAAAAGCGATGCCAGTCACCTCTGGCTGCTTCGAGCAGCTGAACATTATGTTCGCGTGCCCTGTATTTTGTATTTAAAAGATTTGGTGCAAAGGAGCTGACATTTAGAAAGTGTAATGCAGGTGAATTCTAACTGCAACAAGAGATACTCCGAAGAGAAGTTATTACATACCAACAGATAGAACACAGACTGAGAGATCGAAAGACCGATATACCGACAGACCGACAGACAGACCGACAGACCGACAGACCGACAGACCGACAGACCGACATACCGACAGACCGACATACCGACAGACCGACAGACCGACCGACCGACCGATCGACAGACAGACCGACAGACCGACAGACCGACAGACCGACAGACCGAAAGATCGACAGACCGACACACCGACAGTCTTACAGACTGGCAGTCCGACAGACAGACCGACACACCAACAGACCGATCGACTGACAGACCGAAATACATACATACCGACAGATGATCTGTCGGTATGCAGTTTGTCGATCTATCAAATGAAGAATATGTCAATATATCTATTACTGTTTGAGGTCAAATGTTTGGTTTTAGGATACCTAGCATTACCTAAATTAAAAAAACTGCAAATCTATGAGGATGTTTTTAAACTTTTCAGACTCAGATTTGTCTCAGGCAAACGTTCATCATAGGTACTATAACTCGAAATGCTGTTCACAATCTCAATCACTACATTAACTGAAATCCAAACGCATGACCTTACTGACGTAAAAGCAGGATGTAATAAAAGTGCCAGTTAAATCGTCGTTTGACCTACAACCTTTTGTAATGTACGAGTATGTGCACTCTGTTTTTGCCTTGCCCGACATAACGTGAATAAAATTATTTACATTGGAAAATACATCGCTTGACTACCACATTGTGCTAACTACGTTTGATCAGACGCAACTTAATTAGCCTGTGTATGACAGTATGACGAGCATAATTATAAAGATCTCCTTTCTGTAACTGAAAGAAATCGGACAAAAACAGATCGGCATGGAAGTGTGGAAAATTGTTATAGCTTACGTAGGCGGTTTTATTACTTTCTTGAAATTGTTCCCCTAGACATGAGCTTATTTGAAATCAGTTTTACGTAACTAGTGAATGCTGATTTTACTACCCACACGGGGAAGTATTGTAATCGTGATAAGTTTTAAATTCCACATATCGTGTTTACTTTCTCATTTCGGCCTATCTGTACTCTGTTCGGTGATCCTAATGATTGGACTCGAATTTGATATGCAAAAAAAGTTTTTTTAATTCCCTACAAACATTTGACGCTGATAGCATTCTATGCTTTTCGAACGTAGTAGTATCTGTCGGTCTGTTTGTCTGTTGACGCTTTTTTCACCGCTTTATCTCAGTAACGTTTTGTAATCCTTTTTTTTAATTATAAATTGCTTAAGATACTGAACAATAGAGGCACTAGCGTATTGTCAGGTATTGTGCTAATTAAAACATCCGATAATTATGAGAATACCGCCCGAGATACCGTGAATATACGACATACTGCATTTTAAAACTGTCATAGAGCCTTTTCCACGATTCGATGAATAAAGCTACAGTTCAGAAAAATCAGTCAGATGAGAATTTCTTACATTTAAAACCACCGAGTGCTGGATTGCTATACCTACATACGTGCACCGACAAATCCGGTACTTGGTTGTGACGACGCTGAAATACCTCGTCGTTGGTTTCCGGAAGTAGGTCAACTTTATTCCATAAACGACGGCCAGACGATCTCCATTTCCGCTCACCGACTTGTCATGGCACGCGGATATTCCAGTTAGCAAAACGTCGCAACCAGGGTCGACACGCCAAGTCTCACAAAAAAGCAGGGGCATAGCTAAGAAGATAAGCTTTTATTCCTTCACTGTTACAACTAAAAAATTAAGTTCAGTAGAGTAACGTGGAAAAGTAAATGTATAATAGCTAAAATAATGTATTAGTAGATTGACTCACACCAAATATAAACAATATAAATCTGTTTTCATATTATGCACTTTGGAAAATTAAAGAACTTGAATAAGTTTATTGGCCATGCCCCAATAATCTTTGCGGACTCGAGCCACAATAAAAAAAATAGGAGTCAGTTGAAAGATTATTAAGACGCGTAGATCCTCAAACAAAATTTCTTAATTTTTTACGCTTATTTTACAGTCTGTGGTCCTCTAGCAGACTTTTTAATTAATAGTAAGTAATACTGATCATAGACACTGCTCAACCCTCCTAATGTTCATCATGGCTGATATGTTTTAGTCAAAATTATGATGCTTGCTTATTGATAGATGGTTTCGTGTGATATAAATACAACCTAAGTATTATTTGAAATGTATTTATTTGCCCGAAGAATAGACAAATATTTGAAAAAAACATGAAAGATGTAAGATAAGTATGTAAGCTAGTAGGATTAATAAATTAAAACCTGTAAGTAGTTTGGCTGTAGCAAACTCCAAATCATCTCGTTTTGAATATGATAATTATAAAACAATATACACTAAATTAATTTTAACTACACCCTAAATTGATCAGAAACTTTTGAAATGAAACATGAAGCTTAGCCAGTTTGTGAAACTATTTAGCCTCAAAATATTTTTTAAACCATCCGAAAATGACTGGGAACGAAAGAAACAGATCATAAGTGTGGATTAGTTATATATTGATAATAAAATACTGTTATGGAATGAATAGAAATCTTACAAGATACAAAAGTTATAGTCTTTAAAAAATAGCGTCTAGTACGTAAGTTAAATCTGTATTTCAGGTACAGTGTTATCAGTTTAATAAATATTCTCATCAGATTTCAGAACTGTTAAACCAACTGAAGTAATTTTTGGAAATCTCAAAAATTTCGCAACCTCGCAAATTTTTGCGCAAAATTTTTGATTCTTTAAAATCATAACATATTCAAGGTCTTTCAGTAGTTGCAACATTTTTTGTTGCAGTTCAAAAGATCAACTGCTCTAAAATCTAGTTCGAACCTTTATTTCCTTGATACGATTACGTGAGAAATACAGCATAGTTTATCCGCTCGAAGTAAGTTTAGTGAACATTGTTTGTTATGAAAAACAAATTTTTGCAGTTTTTTGAGTAATGAAGCATTGTTTCTAAATTTTATTGGCACATCACATACGGATAACCAGACTTACTTCTATAACATATATTTATTCAATAGTATGAGTTGGACACATGGGTTGGTTGTTCGTATTTTCATTCCACGGGTATTTGATAACCAAACTATTTAATGTTGTAAATTGTCTGTAGTGTTGACAAAATAAAGACCTCAACCTTTGTTTTTGGTTGATTTACGAATTTTAAACAGACAAGTAAATATAGACATCAAACATTGCAGAGCTCCCGAGGCAGAAACGATTTGGAGTATACTTACCAAGAAATAGGTTACTGGTATAATTATTGTTTTGGAGGAAAAATTGTGTGTTTTACAACGAAAAAACGACTGGAAAATCAAGTGAAACGGATATATTTTCCACAGAAGCCACTGCTCAGCACAAAAGACATTCCATCCTTTTTTACCTCCCCTTCGACTTTCCACATTGAAATTCCTGTAGAGTCCCTTTTCTGGCCGATATGGACGGAACTTTTTAACTTTAGGGCATTAAATTGCGCACCTAAAGTGGTCGAAATTTAAGTGAAACTCGTTGAAGTGCAGAAAACGTGTGACGGAGCTGGAATATCCGTTTTCCGAATTTGGTATCATAGACTAACCAAAATATTGGTTTCCTCAATCAGAGTAAATGTTACACTTTTTGCATTTTACTTGAATTAGCTAAAAGCATTGAAATCTTAGAACTTTTGCTCGAACATTTTGAATAGGACAAGATGTGATTATTTTTTATGCTTAAGAGAGTTTTAGTACTGTTTGTACGATATTTTTTATATTTTTTTGTAATTTTTATACTCAAAACACATATTTTATCAT
The DNA here is from genome assembly GCA_949316355.1 of Bruchidius siliquastri. Lineage (NCBI taxonomy): Eukaryota > Metazoa > Arthropoda > Insecta > Coleoptera > Chrysomelidae > Bruchidius > Bruchidius siliquastri. The sequence goes on along the minus strand of OX438534.1, from coordinate 4,868,045 downwards.
TTTATGTACCTATCTTAATTTCCTTAATTATCTTCGGGCGTAGTCAAATAAATTATTAGTGTGGGCTCAACAGTTAAAAAAATAGAGTAATCTCAGAAAAATGTTAAGTCTTGGTATATGTATCATCTATAAATTGTTGATCATGGTAATACTCCTTCACTTGTCACAAATCATTTGGGATATCGATCCGGCAGAAGAGTAATACCATTGAGTAATATATTACTTAAGAGTCCTTAATCAATGGTAATATGTATCAATATAACAATACGTGATATGTTGGTTAACATCCTCTACCGTTTAAGTGCAACTGACGCCTGAGGAACGGTCACATTAAGGCGCGTACACATACAGTGAACGAATGCGAACGAATTCGTTCGGACGGATTTGGACAAATTTGTTTGGCCTTTGCTGATAAAATCGGCTTGCCGTCTACACTTAACAAACGAATTTTTTCGCGTTCATTCTCTTTGTATCACGCGGGTATTTTTATTCACCGATCAATAATCATTGCGTCTGATGACGAATTAAGAATTAGATTTGTAAACATCTTCGGTGCCAGCACCCGTTTTCATTATTTGTTTCTGTCGTTCACGTCGAAAGGAAGACAAAAGCGATTCCATTTTCTTTTTAACCTCACTGCTTTCACATTTCAGTGCATCACTTATTTCATTCCAGGCATCTAGTTTCTTTGTCTTGCTCTTATAATCAACGTCAGTAGGATTCCCCAAACACTCTTGTTTTTGATACAAAGATATAAGCTCCAATGAAGTTGTGTTATTCCATTCCATTTTTCAGATAAAGTATTTTCAAATCAACATCAACAGACAACAATTCGCAGAGACGTCCACATATAAATTAACCCGAACGAATTCTCCAGCGAATTTTCTTTGATCTATCGCTTCTTGAGCGAAGCTTTGCGAAGGCGAATGAACACGTACAAACCCATTCGTTGATACGTACACATTATCCGAACGAATTCGTTCGGAGCCGTTCGTTCGCCGTCGTTCGCTGTACGTGTACGCACCTTTAGAGAAATACGAGTATAATAGACGCGCTCGTTTTTGTTACAGGTAGCCACGATTATTGACGTTCAATAATAATAATTATTGTTTGTGTACGATGGATGTACGAGCGTATTTGCATGATAATAGGTAAATGTAAATAATTTTATAAAGGGGCTCAATTGTTCTGTTTATGTTTAAGTGGCTTTTACGGCAAATTACTGCATATAGATTGATTTTTACATAATCGACTGGTATGTTTCGGGACGTTGTTATGCATAAAAACCCATTTAAGTGGCGTCTCATATAAGGCATAGGGCAGCATAACCTCCTGTAAAATTTCAACATAAACTTTGGCATTCATTATGTTTCTGATCCAAAATATAGGCCCTACTCCATAGTAGGAAAAGCATGCCCACACCATTATTTTTAAACCTCTACGTTTAACTGTCTTAACAGTGTACTGAGGCTGATATGCGGTTCCTAAAGGGCGTCTAACATATGTTCTACGACCCACATTGCCAAATAACACTTATTTTGCTCTCATCGGAACACAGTATGTTACGCCATTTAGATGGAGGCCATTCAATATGCTGTCTTGCGAACTCTAATCGTATCTTTCTTTGTCTTTTATTTAACAAGGGTACCTTTAGCGGGCTTCTTGCTGGTAAGTTTGCTTCTGTAAGTCGTCGTCGTCGTATTGTCCTAGGAGCTACATCCACTCCCACAATCTCCTGGAGTTGTGTTGAAGAAGCAAATGGGTTTGCTTTTGAAGCTCGCACTATAAGTGTGTCCTGTCTGGATGTAGTTTTGCATTTTCGACCACGAGTTTCAGGTGTAGGTTGCCATCTTAAAGCGTTTGCAACCATTTTAGCAGAACATCCCAAAATATTTTGAATTTGCATGTACGATTTTCCATCACGTCGTAATTTTCTTATGAATTCACGTTTTTCTTAAGAACAGAGCTCCTTTCTGCCCATAGTTTTAGTAAAACTCAAAAATGTTTAAGAATTCAACAAAAGGCTACTCTGAATTGACAATTTACCCGAATATAAGCGGCGAATATAAACAACACTGCTATTATTTTGTACAAACGGAATTTATCTCCTGCTACAAAAAACGATAATATTTTGATTACTGATATTTTAATATAGATAATTTTTTGTTGAATTCTCTGGACAGTTGATGGGCTTTCACAGGATAAGATATTGCCTACATTAATGAAATTTTACACCACTTTTACGCCATTTTTATCAAACCACTGCTATTATTTTGACCACAACTGTATATATATATATATATTGTATATATATATATATATATATATATATATATATATATATGTTGTCTGCTACTTTTAGTTACATCTAGTTTCAGTTTGATAGCTGTGTATTATATATTTCAAAGCATTATAATTTAATCAGCAGTAGTGTTGAGGCTATGGTGTGTCCAGACCAGCGGCCAACGCCGAACGGTAGATCACAGGCCGTTGGCCCACTGTGCACCACACTAAAATGCAACGCCAAATGACATACGCCACCGATGATGCTTGCTGTTGCAAGTGATTCGATGTAAAGTCCACACCAGAGTTTGACAGTTCATATCAATGCTGTTATTAGCCAGTGTGGGATATTTAGTAGTTCATTCTATGATAGTAAACAAATAAAAATTGGCGATCTAAAGGTACCTATATGGATGACGCAGGTATTCAAAAATAGGCATTTTTCGCACTATCGACAGACCGTCAGACCGACAGACCAAGAGACCGACAGATATCTCAAATTTATTTTATTTATTCACAATACTTGCTCATACGTGGAGAGTCAAAAAAAATCATTTTAAACTTTGATCTATACAAGGAGAATAGTAAAAAGGTTACTTGTACTATTCTGTTTGACAACGTACATTTTGCACATCTCCTCCATCTCTCCTGTTACTCTTTCATGTCTGTATATGGGCCTACTGTGGATTTGATGTATTGGGAAAACACAATGTCAATTATCCTTTATATAGTGTTACCCTTTATTGTATCAAAGTTGACAAATTCATTATTCAATCTGTAGAACAATGTCATCTAAAACAACGGCATTACATTAATGGCTTGGCAAGTTAACCTTGGCAATTGCCACTAATAAGAACATGTGACCTTGAAACAAATATATGCAGATATTACCCGTTTAACTCGAAAGTAACGCATGTAATACTGCTACTAAACCTACTCTAATAATTCAACATATCCACACACATTTTTGGGAGGTCAGTAAAATTCTTGGAGGATTCTTTTTTGTGACTTTATTCTTCAATTTCGCAAATTTCTCTAATTGCTAATTATTTTAGAATGTAGTCTCAAACATGTTGCCGCACTCTTGATTTTTGAATTGGAGCGTTCTATAGTTTTTTTACAAAAGTTGATAGGTTGATAATTTTCCTGAATATCTCTAAACCCTAATATATTATCGGAAAAAAGCTGTCACACAATGAAACATTACAAAAAATATCATGGTATTTCGATTTTTCTAATAATAGCAGAACTCATTCGGTAGGTGTTTATAATGTTGAAGCCAGAATCCTACAAAACACGTTCGACTGAACGGTGATATTCGGGAATTGAAATAAAAATATACATAAAAACACGCACGTGGTAGATGAAATTTGCATCATCCGGAGGTACAGGAAATATATTTTAAAGAATTTCACTTTTTCAGTTTCTCTTCGCTACGCGGTACGCGGTACTGTTATTTCTAAGGAAATATCACTCCTGCGTACCTTCAATGGAAAGCGATTAACGGTCCGGAAGTCTAATTTCGTCTGCGGATTTGAATGAATAAAACGTCGATAAAATCCATGTATAAATGCTTGATAATAAATTACTGCAGTTACAACACGAGTGCCACGGGCGTAACCAGTATTTAGTTTTATTCATCTCTAGAAGCCAAAAATGTATTACCAGATGTTAAGAGGAAAGTCTCCAGTCTCCAGTCTAGTGGATGGATATGCACCCAATATATTTCCCATCAACGCGACAGTCCCTCAGGAATATATCCTTACTCCATCACTCTTCTAGCTGCACTCCAACGAACTGTTGAAAATAAAATCTAATCCAATCTACAGCTTCGCAGATGATTTCATCCTTATTCCCTGCATGAAACCACTGCCATCGCGGCCAACTTTGGAGGGGACAGCATGCAGTCCAAATGAACGAGGATACTGAAATAATTGTCAAATGGGGATCTTCAAATGGAGTTCAGTTTGTAGCACAAAAAATCCAAACAACAAACCTTACAAGAAAATCACATGGTCGTCTTTTAGCAGTGGAAAAGCAGGGGCTACCAACACTTGAGTCATCTTCCTTCTAACTTCTGGAGATTAACACCAACAGTAACATGTCTTGGCATGGTCAACGGGCATTGTGTTTGGTGTATGTACCAGACCTTACAAACGACCTCCACAATCTGGAACGAATTGTCTCGCATAATAACTCCAAGAGATCAAATACAAGGAGCCCCAAACGGGAACATCCTTAAAAAAGTATTTATTTTGGGGAAGCTCGGCGTTGTAAATTGCTGCCGCGAAGTTTGTTCCCCCGATAGTTACAATTTACATCATTTTAAGGTCAAAGTGAATGGTTATATGTTCGCTTGCAGCGCTTCTGGAGCGTGATAGGCTTTATGCTTCTGCTAGGAGTTATCTTCAAACATGTAATTTGAAATTCAGTACTGAATGGAAGATCGGTTGTGTGCAACCCATAACTCAGAAGGACAGAAAAAATATATCCACCAACTACAGACCTGTGACACTAACGAGTAGCTCTCAAGTACTTGCAAGAACAACATCATCAATGATAACAATATGGCTTGCGCAAGCATCAACTGGAGATCTTTAAGCCTACCTTCTCCCATATGTAGAGCCGACCAATTGAGATTCATGGAGAGTCTTGACTTATTGCGCTCTTTTTATCGAAAGCCTCCCATCGGGTGTGGCATGAGTGACTTCTAATCAAGCCTCCAACGTTCTTCTTGCTGTACATCAACGATCTGTTGGAAATAACGTCTGAACCTATCTTCAGCTTCACTTATGACAGCACACTTGATTCCTGAATGGAACCGGGAAAACCACTACCATCCCGAAAGACCTTGTTGGCGTTGCTCTGCCGGCTTCCCGGCTTCATGGGTTCTCTTCTACTCCAGAAAATTGTGTTCTCTAGAACCTTCAAAGCCTTGAACATTGAAGTAGGCTGGCTGATATGTCTCTATCTCATAGATACTATCATGTCAAATGTTCGAGCAAGCTGTCTCGCATAATACTATCAAGAATTGTAAGTACAGCAAACACTCCGGTGAGCGCATGGCCACCAGGTCGAGCTACGAACGCCTCCAAAGTGCCTCCAAAGAGCCTCCAAAGAGGAAGTCGTTGTTTTGGAGAACCTCGACATTGTGGAGTCTACAGCGTTTTGAAGCTACTGTTAGTAGGCATTTATTTTTTTACAGCGCGAGGCATTCTGCTTTTGCATAAGACTTCTATATTTTTCACACTTAAAGGCTTATTATTCAATCAGCATTCCTAAGTTGAAGTTGATCTATTCACAAAAAAGGTATCTCAACGTCATTAGTTCATTAGTAATTTGACTCCAACAGCGCTGGGATAGTTGGTGGTGTTCGGAAGGGATAACCAATTTCTCATAAAATTAAAGTATTCGGTTGCTCTATTTTGTCACTGCATGTATAAATTTGCTATTTTCAGAATTTAAGGAATAGTCGATTAAAATCTTTAAACATTGTGTCAGTTTATTTATAGGGTAGTTCTCAACTATAGGTTATGGCTTTTGATATTAGGGCCCATTTTTTCGTTATCATATTCTTCATTATTTATTTTTTATTTTTTTTTATCTATTCAATTAAAGTCTTACAAAACACCTAACAAGAGGTAATTAAATTATAAGACTGAAGCTAAAAAGTACTAGGTACACATAGGTGAAGAATTCACACAAGTCACAAGAATGATTAAAAAAATTACAAACTAAACACTACAGATACATAGTCAATTTTTTAAAATAGTGTAAAATGAAATAAAATAAAGTCCAATAACATGAAACATTACAAAACAAATTAAAATAAAATGGAATAAAGTGGCAAACCTGTAACATCAACGTATTAATTTCTTCAATTGTCTAAAGGTAATATTGAAGAAGTCGACATTTTTATTTGTTAACATATTATTGCAATGTTGCATTTGATTCAGGGGACAATCTATGGATGTCCTTATACTAAATAGTTTATAACTTTGATATCTAAGATTTACTTTAGGTTCATGAAATCTTATATCATTAATTATTCCACAATTATTGTACTTGATATTATTTAATAAGAAATAAATGAAAATCACAGAGTGATGTATTCTATCACAGAGTTTTTGATATTTATATGTATCTAACATACTTTCATAAGAAATAAGGTATGGATAGGTGCTATTGTCTTTTAGGTACAAAAAGCGAAGAAATTTTCTCTGAATGCGCTCAATTCGTTCATTATGACATTGGGCCCTAGGTGACCATATTGTTGACGCATATTCTAGGTGGGGTCTAACTAGTGTATTATAAAGGTTTATGACTGTACTCAGTTGTTTAAAATTTTTGGAGTTATGAATAATAAAACCTAATTTTTTATAGGCTTTATTTACTATAAAATCATAATGTGAGACAAACTTTAAATTGCTTTGCATGTGTACACCCAGATCCTTTACTTCTTGCTTTTTTTTGGAGAACTGAATTCTTTATATTATACTCAAAGACAATTGGATTTTGCTTTCTAGTGTACGTTACTGTGACACATTTATCTGTGTTGAGGCGCATTTTATTCTCCAAAAATCACTCCGCAACTGAATTTAGATCCTCCTGGAGCAAAAGGGCATCGGAATATGATACAATCACCTTAAATATTTTGAAGTCATCTGCGAAAATCAAACAAGATGAGTGAGTGCTTTACACAGTCAACAAGGGTGTTAATAAATACAATAAATAGCAACGGGCCCACATTATGTCGGTACCTACTCAGTTAAGAGCTCTTCTTTATTATTTTTTACTATATAATATAGGTGATGGTGAAAATTTAGGTTACAATAGTTAAGTGGCAGAACATCCACCATTTGGGGTATATGTGGTTAACTGTGCTTCAATAATGTTGCCAAACAGGCGCATCCATTTTGATGTCTGCCAATTGATCTTAAATCATCTTGCGCACTCTATACGAGTATGAATGATGAAATTTTTTATAATTATGATTCATTTGAGTATTTTTGTGAAGTATTCAATTTACCGCTCATTTAACTTGATTGTTTCTTTTTGCAGGTATGCCTTTCTGACGTGTACTAAAATATTTGTAAGTATAAATTTTAGATATATGTTCCCAGCTGAAACTATTAAGTCGTGTTTATTTCATGTACTTTCTGACTGTTGATATGAAAATTAATTGCATCAATCAAATACCAGTGGTATTTGTCATATAGTCATTTCAGGGACGTCGAGTGAGAATTCGGTACGAAAGAAATCTTTCGGGCCCTTTTGACAACTTGGAAAGCAAAAAACCTATTGAAGATCTGAAATAACCCATACGTATAACATTGTGGAAACTTGGCCCCCCTTTCGACCCGCATCTCCTAGTTCTGTGCCGGGGTGAAACACCCCTGTCGGACTTGCAGTGTTTCGACGTTTTATCACGCTATGTTAAATTTAAGAAAAATTCTATTCACTACCTTTGATAAAAAAAGTTCTGGCAAGTAGCTTTTACTCATTTTATTTAGGACTTCCCACGTATTAATATTTTTATATCTGGCTCAAATATAGACTAATCAAACAAAGAATAATGAAGTATATGATGCTTGAACGCCACGTAGTTTATTCATGTTGTTAGTATAATAAATGTTTAATTCCCAAAAAGATAATGAGCATTTGATTCACAAATTTCCACAAAAATATTACAAAATATCTCCAGAACTGACATGCACAATTTAACTTTGAAATATTTATGGATGTATATACGTACATATATACGTATATATATGTATATATATATATATATACATATATATATATATATATGTATATATATATATATATACATATATACGTATTTATATGTCCCCTTGAGGTGCTAGTACGCTCGTGTGGGGGTTAAAAGCTGGTCTTCCTCCAAGAATCTATAACAGCATGAGCTTTAGCAATCGATACAGATCGAGGGTAGCACACCAGGAACTTTATTGTGTTTGATGTTATCCTTCTGTCACAGTTTTGAGCCCCTTGCTATCTTAGCACCGACTACAGAAGGATGAGTGCCAGTCATCTGTTGCACACCGAAATTGCACCCCATATTTCAACAATTACAGCAAGACGTAAATAGGGAATGATGTCAGGGATACACAACCGAGTGTTTTTTCCTAACCGACCTATCCGAGAAGAGGCTACCTCTATAAAAATCCTACAATAAAATCGGAATCCCTCTAGACCACCTGGGTCAACTTCAAAATGGACTGTGAGGGCGACTTTCAGATCGTCCATACGCGTGAGAATTGGATAATTTGAATAAATTAGCAGCTAAGAGTATAATAACAAGGACATTGAGCTTGTTATGAATATGGTTTTGACTGAAAAGGGAGAAAGAAGGACCAGAGTACAAGACATCAAATATTCGGAAGGATAAAACAAAGAAGGGAATAGTACGGTCCCTTTATAAAACAGCGTTCAAATTCCCACAATGAAGGCAGAAGCACGGAGTTTGGGTACCCGGTGATATCTGATAGTGGAACCAGAAAAAAAGGCAATTTCACAAGGTTGAATGATGTTAATATTAATTAAAATACATGAAAGAACATAATGGGTGTTAATGTGAATCTATTGCGTGTGCGTGGTTCTCTAAATAAGAAATCTTTGAAAAGGGAAAAATCAGAAATTCTCACAATTGAGGTTGAAAAAACCTCAACCAAGTATAAAACAATCGAATGATTCTGGAGAGAGTGGTAATGCTGCAGATTCAAGAAATTAATTTAGGACTAAGAGATACATATTCAGTGAGCTGGACAAAAAAGTAAAATGGCTACAGCTATTGTTCTAAGTAACAGAAATATTGACGAGGGATACAAATTTACCTTAGTACTGGCAACTGCTATAATGAGTGAAGTAGCTGCAACAGCATTTGCAGCTAGACAGATCTAATTGGAGGATGCTCTAAAGAGTGAGGGAAAACTAATCAAAAGCGTTATTTGAACGAACAGTAGAGTTTTCTCAAACGTAGAATCTAACGATTTTAATATAAAGAGTAAAAAGATAGCAATAACTATCAAAATCACCAAAGTCTCTGAGACTGTAATGAAAAGGCTAGACCCTTAAATCTGTGAAAATATATAGAGCATCTTGGTAAAATCATATGCAAACTAATCGTAATACCTATAGGACTCAGAGGTGGTAACAAAACACCAGTTAATGTGGTAGAAACATCATGAAAATTGTTCAAGTACATTTAAACAGGTGTACAATGGTACTTCCTTGAAAATTAGTTTGACAAATATTTCATAGATCTGGTATCGAACTCAAACAAAAAGATGGTAGATATTTTGCAAATTATATACCTGGACATTTTCTTGTAAAATCTAAAATTGTAACTTTCATTGAGCAAAGGACACAACAATTCCTTGTAGGTGTAGATTTCAACAGCCAAACGTCGCGATCTTCGTCGGTTGACAAGAGAGAAGAGCTTTTTACGGTACCCGCTGCAAGAATCTTGGCAGACAAGAACAACAAATATTCAACAATTCGACGATATAGTCACAATGAAATATGATTGCGCCAGAGATATCAAAACACGAGGAAAGCAAAATAATGATGTAACGAAGAAATAGCGCCCAAAAAAATTAATGTAAACATAAAAATCAAAAGAATCAAGGAAAGAATTTATGATGTTGATAGTAACCATTGACCTCAGAACAGAAAATGTAGAGGACATTACTAAACGATCTTGAAAATGATATTTGGGAACAGGCATACAAGATAGTCATTTTTCATTCATATTTTGCAAATTTGACGTCTGTCGGCATTTGAAAGAACCGAACCGTCAACCGCTACGTCAGGTCACTGTCAACCGCTTTGAATTTTGACGTGAGCGTTCGAATCAGACATCGTAGTTTTTGGTCATTTTCTCTGTTTGATCTGGTTTGAATTTTGCTTATTGTTGCCAAAATGATGATATATTGTTATGTGTGTAAGCTGTTCAGCATCCAGGCTGAAGCTGCAGGTGTAACCTTCCATCAGTAAGTATAATTGTGTACTTTTTTAAATTCCCGCCATGTCAAATTTCGTGATTCATCCAAATGTCATCGATGTTTACAAACAGAAATTACGGTTCCCATCAAGCGGCCATCTTGCCACCTTCCCCTGTCCCCGCTGGTCCCCTCGCCCATAGTCATGTTTGACTATAGACATAAATGAATTTATGAATGAGATGCTAGGTCTTCAGTTGTTCGATCGTCGTTGGAAGAAACGCAAGGCTTTATTATACTATTGCATTGTTTGGAACAAATTTATTTTTTGTGATAATAGTTTAATGTTTTGGAAGCTTCTTGATATTCTTGTAAAATGTTGTTCTTCCCACGGAGTACAAACATTTTATTGCTGAAACACCTATGATCATATATATCGTTATTCATATTCTACAAGTTAATAGTCATATTCATTCATATCAGTAATTAGGATTGTCCAGAAGCACAACAGTGCTGAATACTTATTAATTTTAGCTGCAACTCCAATTGAGGTGAAATATCCAGGTTAATCTGCAGCCCTGACCCATTTTGCAAAACACGATGCGCTGAAGCGTATATGGCAGATGGCCAGTCATTTATCGAAATTAGATCTACTCCGGCTTCAAAAAATAACATTCAACTCTCTACCTGATATCTATTCAATCTAAACTCTACATCTTGCTAATAGATATGATAGAAACAAAGAAATTTTCAAGAAGATTTACTCCCAATTTCCGCATTTCACTCAACATTAAGAAATCACCAAAATATATTATTACAACGGATTACTACAATCATTACAGCATTCAAAAATGAAACTTAAATTTAATACCATGAATGACGTCAAGTAGACAGACTGTAAAAGTTGCTTTACAAGCAACGATATCAGTTTATAAATGATTATTTGGATCAGATTTGCGTTTTTTGATAGTTGAAATTGAATATAAAAAATACTGAAAAGCCTGAAATACTTACTTACTATATACATATACTATAATTTTCTAAAAATCTCATAATTTCCAATAATTAAGAAACTTACTTCTAGTGGAGGAGCGACTTTAATATCCAATCAATACCGTCGAAAAAACTAAACTCAAAATACGGAGCTACCTACTTGACGCATTTTTTTGATAGAATAAATAGATTTTTCGTCAATATTCATGATCTCTGTTCAATAGAAATGCAGCAATCTGTTGTAAAAGTCCCCAACAAATTAGCTAACTTTGGAAAATTAAGTTAACTAAGCCATAAAATGACGTACGACTTGTAAAATAAATGTATATGGTTTAATTTATATAACTTTCGAAACTCATAGAAAACATATAATGTCGGATGTATCGTCGTAAAAGTACATAACTATTGAAAAGAGTCTTTTTATTTGTGTGAATACAAATATTTGAAGACAAGTATGTGTCTTTCTTGTCTAACAAGTATTAAGTAATAAAGGTTCAACATTTTATAGATGATAGAAAGTAGAACACCTAACATTTTTTGACGATAACTGAACGTTTCCGTCCTTGTATTAACCTAGCGTCAAAGTTTCATCAAAATTCGAAAGGTAATTTCAGAGATATAGAAGGACTCAGTATTACCGCATAGACAGACAAAAAGACGCATTGGCAAACAGACCCACGGACAAAAATAAGCGAGTTGATTTTTTATACCTCTAGTTTTGTATCCATGATAGGATCTAGCTGGCAAGTAATCTGGGTAGCCTTTATTAAAAGTCAAATTTGACAGTCCGACGATGATTTAAATATAAATCGAAACGCGTCACTGCCAAAAAAAAAGTTTGATTTGTGAAACTGTGTGTTAAATACACAATCCTTTCATCTGCATGATGGAAGAGTTTCACCAAGTAAGAGCAGCGACAATCTACATGATAGGAAAATATTGTATTTTACTATCACTTGATACTGACACATTGTCATCTAGAAAATAATATACGCAATAATTATTGTACTGAAACAAGCAATACTCTTTTTAATAGTTATGCACTGATATATTGTTACATGTGTACAAATAATCAGGAATCATTCGAAGTGGTGATTGCATTAAATGACCTACAAAAGAAAATCTGAAGGAAAGGCATCACGCAATTTGTTGTTTGCTCTCGCTGTGGGATTTAGAGCCCTGGAGAAGGTCATTTCGTTCCATTGTTTGTCTGGCGAGATCGGCTGACACAGATGCGGAGATATTACTTGTCTCTTTAAATGTGGCTGTTCTACGAGTACTTAGGAAGTACTCGATTTTAATAAGGCTGGTCTTGTATACGTTGACACTAATCATACAGGGTTGGTATTAACTTGGATGGTACGTTTCGTTTATACATTCTAAACCTAATGGAGTTCACCAATTGAGTGTATCAACGATCTACATGATTAAAAATGATATTTATATACGCGAAAAAGGATGGTGCGGCTGGACTTAACCAATACTTCTCACAGTTTGTCCGCATAGCGTTATGGTTATAGTTGGAAATGTGTTGTTGGCGGAATTATAGATATGCGGGTTCGAATGCTGTTGAAGCATATTTTTTCCGGACACTAAAATTTTCTAATTTGATTTATTTGCGGAAATGACCTGCTCAAACATCCACATTGTTCTCCTGTATGTTTAAAGTGATCTTATATCATTATTTCCTGTGGGTAATGATGCGTTGCACTGATCTGGGGATCAATCATCTGCAATTAACATCACCGCAACATGTTTTCTAGCAATTGGGTCATAAACAGTGCAACGTTTTATTGTATTGTGTAGGTTAAAACACACACATACACACGTTACAGTCACGCACTTGCCTACTTGTGCAGCTTACGAACTCGTTGCACCCTAATTAAATATGAAAACCATTTGAGTTGTAAAAATATTTCACAATTTGTTTTTTTTAGGCGCCATCAACAACAATCCGTCGTTTGTATAGGAAAACAGTATTTCCGGAATACATAGGTTTTTTTTTGTTTGTTATACCTCTTTGCCGCAAAAAACATAACACACCTTATCAAAATTTTAGGGGTGAATTATTGGGGGCAGGGGTAAAAGAAGGAAAAATCTTTTTTTGGTGGCATTGGTAAAACGCGTTACAGAATCTATAAACTTTTTTCTCTGGTAATACTCCATACCTCAGTTTTATTCGATAGCTGTAGGGTAAGATAGGTATTACCGACTCATAAATATATACTTTTCTATCACTTTTGAACTATTTGTTTCTTTAAGTAGAACGGAATTTTTGGGCGTAGTAGTTTTTCCACTTCCCACATCAATTTCATTATATATATATATATATAGATATATATATATATAAATATATAGTTAGTTCATAGCTAATTATAATCTAACCATGTTGAATGGTCAAATTCTGAACTGGTATCACATTTGAATGCAAAGGATTTGCATTTGTGATTTTTTATGATTTCGTGTAGCTAGAAGTTAAATGTAATAAATGTAAAAAAATAAAAATTGATTGATATAATAGCAAAATTGACCTACGATTAACAAAAAAGTGAAGTTTCGGTGATAACACAAGTTATACTTTTCCGTGTTTTAATCGTTTTTCTCGTTATCATTATTTGTCATGCTATATCTAATTTTAATCTAAATCTAAATCTAATTGACAATATTGCATCTTGTTGATCAAGAACAGTTTACCTTAGAATTGCAAAAGTATGACAGCGGTCATAATGATAAAAAAATGCTAAAAAGTCATATTGATTAATTAATTTCATCTCAAACAATTAAATGTGATTTTCCTTTATTCAAATGATCGATTTCTTACTCTATGGACACAGAATGAAGTTTCGCCTAGAACGACAAATGGTAGACGGTTTACAATTTTACGTGTGAAAAAAATTGGCCAGATTGGGAACCCTGTCGATAAGTACAGCTTTATTTACAATTTGCCGGTGTGACGTGGATAGATTATAGACTGTCGAAAATTAATACGTTATATTTGTAAGCAGTACGTCGCAGTTCACAATTTATCGACAGCTTACAACCTCGCAAGATACATTATACCCCAGGGGTGTCCACAAACATATGCTCGTATATTCACCACGAAAAACCATATCACTAATTTCAGTCAGTCTGTTTGTTTGTCGTTTATATGTCGTCTGTCTGCTGTCTGTCTGTCTTCTGTTTGTCGTCTTCATGTCGTCTGCTACGGTCTGTATGCCGTTTCTCTGCCGCGAATCATTGTCCCTCTATAACTCAGAAAGTACTGGATATGCGATTCCAGATTCTTCGACGTAGCAACTAGAAACAGCACAACTACACAGTGTTAGCTTTCGCTAAATCACTGTTTTAATTCCCGACACTGCAAATTTTGCGGCGTAAGTTTTCAGGACGATCGTCGTGTGAAGTTCTGGCATTTTTGAGGCTACGCTAATAGTGGTGGGTGGAACACCTCAATGGAAATTTATTGTAGAATTAGCAGCGAAAACGTGTCTCAAGGTATGCTTTTTATTTGAGGGTGAAGATGATGCATCCATCGTATCTCGTCTGTGGTTGTATAGATGGATAGCAAAAGTTCTGTCTAACAGTTAAGACAAAACAGCAGTTTGTTCTCAATGTTTTGGTTGTGCTCAAGCCACAGTTGATAGCCTCCCTCATCGTCCAGTTTGTTAAAAGTTTGATTTCGGACTTCCATTGTCTACAAAATTTTGAGTATCACGACGTTTCGATTGATATGCTATCTTCAATCGTCTTCAGGTGAACTGTGAGACTGTGAGACGATTGAAGATAGCACATCAATCGAAACGTCGTGATACTCAAAATTTTGTAGACAATGGAAGTCCGAAATCAAACTTTTGATAAATCCACCTTGTCTACAAGTTTCAAACAACAGTCCAGTTTGTTGGTATGTTTTAATATTGTCAACTCTAGATTTATCCAAAAATATTATTGTTGGAAGAGTTGGGGTTACTTGTTTAAATATAATATATAATAAATAGTGTAGTTGATGTGTATGATTAATATGGCCTAAAATTGAACTGGAAGAAAACCAAAACTATGATTATAATTGAGAACTCCTAGACAACAGCCAATTTCCCGGTGAACAACTTGCCATTGGAAAAACTAAATAGATTTTTCAGTTTAGGATGCAACATAGTTGATAAATTGGACCACTCCATACGAAATAGGAACTTGTATTCAAAAAACAAGAAATGCCTCCAACCGCCTATCTTTGTAATCTCTCGTTCGATGCGGGTGCCATACGTGTACCACATCACCAATGACGCTATGCTATAACGACTGAGGAAAAGAGGTCAATCCTCAACAAGATTGAATGCAGAAAAGTGCCATACTTTGGACATATCATGCGCAACACGAAGTAACGATTGTTGCAACCGATCTTACAAGGCAAAATCAACAGCAATAGAGGACTCGGACGCAGACGTATTTCATGGCTGGCAAATCTCAGAAAAATGGACATGCCTAACATCAGCAGAATCATTCAGAATGGCAGTGGACAAAGTACGATGGGCTTATGTAATCGCCAATAGACAATAAGCACTGAAAGTAGATACATATATACGTATACGTCAAATCTTCGTGTAAATCGTGTTTATGTCATATCCAGGGTATCTGCAGCTAATGATCATTGCTGATGAGACGATTTGGGTCTTTGAAGATGTGCAAAATATGTGGCCATTCCGTCTGCAGGTATTCAAGGGAGTTTGTGTTCGAAGCTAGACCTCGTATATTTGTGAAGCTGAGAGAAGTTGCTGCAGAGAGGCTGATGTTGTTAGCTTCTTGGAAGGGCTCTGCTCAACAGGCTCCCAGGACCACCTGGTTCCCGGAAATCTGAATGAGTAGGTATTAAACCTTTTTTTTATCTTGGAAGCACCACAGGACATTATTCAATGTGTTTACAAACCTCACTTATAGGGAAAACTCTACGTCAGTCTGTATATATAGATATACACAAACGTAACGTCATCACAGATCCAGTGTATGGGTAGCCTTAAACTGTCGTGGTCGTTCAGCTTTTCTTGTCGCATGTCCGTACCCAATTAATCCGTAAAATACGTTTTCCATTTAAATGGATCTCGCGGCTCGGTTTACTCCCTGGATAAAGAGTTATTTATGATTTTCCGACTGTTATAATATGAACTTTATAATTTCTTTCTGCATTTACTGGCAACTCCCTATTTCGACATCGCACCTATTCCGCTTTTCTCAGCATCATATTACCCTACACTTAATTACCACCTTGACGTATTTTTAAGCTCAGTGTATTAATAAATATGCGGTTGACGTCCAATTAAAATGGCAGAGCCGGCGTTTGAAGCGAAACATTTAAAAGGAATTAAATTGTGTTGAAATTTACCACGATGCGATATCTTATCGAAAAAACAAAGTGACAAAAATAAACCGGCATCAAAATATACCTACAGAGACAGTGATTGTTTTCTTTTGGATAACTCTGATAGTTTCCAAGTTAGATATTTTGAAGATGAGAAATATGTTCAACTGCAGTAACAGATACCTTTTTAATGGAATGGACTATTTAAGATCTTTTGAGTCTAGATATTATAACATATTTCCAAAATTATTTTTTTCTAAAGTGACGTAAGAAAAACAATTCTGAGGATAAAATACCTGGTGGTTCGGATCTCTGGGTGCTCGGTGGTCCTGAGGGCGAAACTTTTTTATCTAAATGTACTGCAGCTTTTCAAAAGGCAAATCACAGCAGCCGCCCACAGCAGCAACTTCGCTCGGACGATAGGCAGCAGACATATTCAGGGTCGACTTCACGAATGTTCAAGGTCTCGCCTTAACAATAAACACTGTCCTTCAATATCTGCAGGTAGATGGGTCACACATTATGGCATTGTCAGAGACCCAGTTCGGCTCGTCAGTAATGGACAATTGTTTCATATATCCCGGATACGACCTATACAGCCGATTCAGACTAAGATTGAGTATATGCATACTGACAGCGAGAGGAAGGTCTCGAATCTGAAGGATTCGACTTTATCTGGCTCAAAGAATCCTTCAATAATTTTTCCAAATTCATTTGCTGCATTTACAGACCACCGAGTAGCAAAAATTACAGAGTGCTTTTCGTGAATCTTTCAGCTACTGTAGATACCTTCACCCCAACTTAGAAATAATCTTTTTGGGTGTTTTCAAGGTTCACAATACGTACAACAAATACAGCAATCTACACACAGTGAATATGTTTGCTCCACTAGGAACATCCGATTACAATAGCATTTAAACACACTGTATAATGACGACAGTTAGCTCAACAACATACTAAAGCGCTTGGAGTCTGGCACTAGAAATCAGCAAAGTGGGATGATCTCAGGAACTATTACCACTCCTTTTCATGGAATGATGTATGATTCACGTCCAGAGATCCGTCAGCTTGTAGTCATAAGTGTTGACAGACAAATTAGATTTCAACTCCAAGATATAGAATGCATTTTATTAGAACGGACCTCCAGGAAATCTAGTGGTCCAAACCAAATACCACACATTCCTCTAAAACGTTGCTCTTTACACTTGTCCTTAGCAAACTATTTGAACTCTCCTACCAGCGAGATCGGTCGGGTCAACCTGATGTATCTCGACAAAAATAATATCGGCAACGATCACCAATATGGTTTCCGCAAGCATAGATCCACGGAAGATCTTCTGGCTTACGTCACACATATTTCTCGAGGCTCTCCTTGCTGTACATCATCGATTTTTTGGAAACAACATCTAATTCTATACTACAGGTTCGCTGATGACACCACCCTTATTTCCTGCATGGAACGGGGCAAACCACCAACATCCCGAGATACCAAATACTGTATTTCGGGGAGGGTAGCATGCTGTTCAGATCAAAGAGGACATTGAGAGAGTTGTGGAATTAATATCAACAATAACATGTCATGGCACGTTCATGATGCTGGCCTCGCAAGATCGGCGTCCCAGAAGCTATGGGTTCTCTTCCGCTCCAGGAAATTATATTCTCCGGAACAGCTGCTGCTACTATACAAGGTCCGGATCAGACCATCGATGGAGTACTGCACGCATGTGTGGGGATGCGCCTCAAAGCACTCCCTGAAGCTTCTGGATACAATGCAGAAGCGAGCAATACGTCTAGTGGATGCGCCTGACCTCAAAAACGACCTCCACAGTCTGGAACATCAAAAAAGGGTGGCTGATCTGTCCTTATTCTATAGATCTTATCATCGCAGATGTTCGATTGGGCTGCCCGCATAATAACTCCAAGAGTCGCCAGAACAGCAAATACTAAAGGAACTCATCTGGCGAATAATCATTAGGTCGAGCTTACAACGCCTCGAACAAGCTTGTTCCAAAAGTCGTTCTTTTTCAGAACCTCGGCGTTGCGAAATGAGCTACTTTGTTCCCAGATGGTTAAAATCTACAGCGTTTCAAGTTCGATGTAAATATACATTTATCCTCGCGCAGTGCTTATGAAGCGGGATAGGCTCTCTCTGACTTTGCGTGATGTTATCTATAAAAGAATGCATGTCTTTTTAAAAAAATGTGTTATCCCCGATTTGAATCTTTTTCTAAATGATTACCCAAAGATATGAAGTGGTATACTTTTGATTCACTTAATTTTCAACTGAAATATTGAACAATACGGTGTCGTGAGTTGACGTGGATTTTCTGAAACGTCAAAACAACACGATTGTCTGATTCAAAGTTCATTGGTTTCCAGTTTCCGAATTTCAGGTGAATGTGCACCGAACTGACAGACGGGAAAGAAAGAAAGTTAATAAAAACGCCTTGACATATAAGAATATCTGCGGTACAGAATACAATACTACAACCTCATATTCAAGTGCACACAAACATAATCTGTTCAAAATCGATGTCCAAAATCTAGGATATAGATTAAATCATTCAAAACTCATTATGTTCAATAGACCACAATTTCCTATAGCCCCGCCTATGGTGAGATTCGCATTAAGCCAGACGCTGGGTATCGATTCTCCTTTCAGCTTCGAGTTTGTTTCTCTGTATTTATTTTTTTATTCCTTCGCTTGCCCTTGTTTTCCATTCTCTCAACAGTCTCAGCATCCGCGTACATGTATAAAAACTATATATAGGTATAATCTTTATCATCTTCCATCATTACGATTGGACCGAAAACCCAAACCCACTTCAACTATTATTACATTTGAAAATTTAATGTGAAACACATTCACACACTCAGTCATTATAACCTATCCTATACAGGTTGTTTAGAATCGATGAAAATTCTAAGGGTTGAGAGGAGACCTAAATTGGAACACATTTAGATTCATAGGTTTATAGTTAACTTTAAATATCCCTCCAAATATGTTAACCTAGTAACATAAAACATTGCGTCAAGTGGGTTCCTATACAGGTTGATTGGAATCGATGAAAATTCTAAGGGTTGAGAGGAGACCTAAATTGGAACACATTAAGCTTCATAGGTATATTGTTAACTTTAAATATCCTTCCAAATATGTTAACCTAGTAACATAAAACATTGCGTCAAGTGGGTTCCGATACAGGTTGATTGGAATCGATGAAAATTCTAAGGGTTGAGAGGAGACCTAAATTGGAACACATTAAGCTTCATAGGTATATAGTTAACTTTAAATATCCCTCCAAATATGTTAACCTAGTAACATAAAACATTGCGTCAAGTGGGTTGATGCTGTATTTCAACGTGAAATATTTGAAACGTTTACAAATTGTAAATCTTATACATAATATAATAATAATAAAATAGTCTTAATCTTTTTGCAAAATTTCCTTAATTTTCTGCATTTTCCAAACGTCCATCACATATGCAATATGTTGTTCAATGGTATTTCGTTCAGTTGATAAAAACAAAAAATGATTTTCCACGACGTTTCGGTTCATGGATTTTACTTACTTCGCGGATGCATACGTCCTTCAACTATGTCTAGCAAGTGCGGAGGATTATAGAAGTCAAATTTTTATAGATGATAGAATCTCATCAACAAACTTTCAAAATATTGAGATTTACACTTTCCCTCCCCTACTGTGTTCAACCCCCTCCTTCATAAATTCTGTTTTCGTTTTTGATAATTCGCCGCTATAGCAATGAATTTCAAAAACATAATATTTTGATTCCAGTGTTATTCTGAGAATAAATATTAATGTACCTATTATACTGTTATTCCCCAGAGGCAAAATAAATTCTATTTTTCCTCTTCTCTGTTACACTAAACGTATGTTCCTTCTCGAATTCTGAGAATAAATATTAATGTACCTATTATAGTGTTTTTCCCCAGAGGCAAAATGAATTCTATTTTTCCTCTTATTTGTTACACTAAACTTATGTTCCTTCTCGAATTTGTTAAGACAATTATGTGCACACTAGGTTTTACAAATAAAAATCGTTTTTGTGACATATTTCAATTAAATCATCATATCCTTGTTAGACATCAAAATTGTAAACAGTCAGTTTTAACAGTCTGGCGATCCTTTAAATATTAAATCGATCCCTTTCAAAAAACAAATTTAATTCATGAAAACTTATATTTAAATTACACAATTTTGCCTTGACGATGAAAGAGTCTACCATGTGAGAGCATCTACAATCTACATCTTCGAATTTGAATACTACTTTACATACCATTAAGACATACGCTTAATTGGAAATAAATGTTCATTCAGTTACTGGACATTTATGGGGCGTCATTTTCCTGAATGACAGTCATGCTCTCGACGCGTGCATGTCAAAAACAAGCTTTTAATTTGCATCCGCCAGGCAATGCATATCGGAATTAAATTGAGCGGGTCCGTTGGAAATTTATATAGTCTGACAGAGGTCGATATGGCTGTAATCTAAAGCCCGTAATAGAGTATAATTTCTATACCGAAGCCATCAACAGATTTAACGATTTGGCGCACAGCCGGCGGCCGCCCTTGCTCTCGTTTGACCACTGCGAGCGCGTGGGTGAACAAATAAAATTAACTGGACTAACCTGGACAAATATTGACAAGAATGCGCTATGGAAACATCACTTCACATATGAGGGAATGGATATATTTTGAAATCGATGGTTTCGTGGTGTATCGATTCGACGAAAACAGTATACATGTTTTTTTGAGATATAACAACATAATTTGAGATGTTTCTTACGTAGGTCACGCTGAAAGTCTTTAGATATTCCTAATCTTTAAACAAGTTTGAGCGTGCAGCTATTTAGTCTAAAGTTGTAAGTGCATACACGCAAAGGCAGAGTGTGAATCGTTCAGTAGTTGCCTTGCCTCGGTCTCGAATGCATCTAAGTGTTGGCAGAATTTTAACGTGAAAATGGAACCGGGTAGTCGCGATTTTCGAGCCATGATTTTGTATGACTATAAAAAGGGACTAAAACAAGCGGAATGTCACGAAAGTTTAGTGAGTTGCTTTGGGGACTATGCCTCTTCTAGGGCTACAGTTTTCAATTGGTTTGCTGAGTTTAAAAGGGGCCGGGTCTCACTCGATGATGAACCTCGCACAGGTCGACCGCCCACTGCTGTTACTCCGTAGACTGTAGGAGCTGTTCAAAATATGGTGAAAAAAATCGACATATAACCTGAGGCTTTTCTGGGGATTGCATCGGCAGCGGTCCGAACAATCATTTATGATCAACCTCGCCTAAGGAAGCGGTGTTCCAGATGGGTGTGACATTTGTTGACCAGTGAGCAAAAAGCAACAAGAGTTGATTTGGATAAGTTTATGCTTGAAAAAGTTGATAATGGGCACAGTGAAAATACTTTCAATATTGTAACCGGAGACGAAACATGGTTATATCATTATGAACTCGAATCTAAACAGCAGTCATTAGTTTGGTGCTTTGAAAGTGAGCAGCCTCCAATGAAAATTCGTCGTACTAAGAGTGTTGAAAAGAAAATGGTCGCTTCTTTTTTTGGTGGATACATCACAACGGTAGCCTTGCAAAATCAAAGACACAAGACAGTTACTTTTGAATGGTATATAACCAAATGTGTTCCTGTAGTCTTCCAAGAACTATGCAAGAGCCGTCCAATGACTCGTCTGCGGGGTATTCAATGGCAACATGACAACGAACCCGCCCACAGCACCGCTAGAACACTCGATTTTTTTGCTGAACAGGGTGTCAAACAGTTGCCTCACCCATCTTATTCTCCGGACCTAGCTCCGTGCGACTTCTTCTTATTCCCTAGGATCAAAGAAAAGTTACGAGGTCGCCATTATTCTACCGATGAAGAGGCAATCGCGCACTTGAGGAGGAAATTAGCAACCTTTCAAAAGAACGTTGGTCACCAAAATTTGACAAGTCGTTTTACCGAATGCGTAAATGTATTGAGGTAGCGGGAGAATATGTTGAAAAAAAACTGAATAAAGTTTTATAAAAAAACCTTGTAGTTTTTCTGTATATAAACCAAAAGGTCATTGGGTTGTATGACAGGACAAAGGGCTGTGAAGTTCAGTTTTTTTCACTTTATTCAACCAAGCTTTCTTATACATATGCATCCATCAGCATGCATGGCTATTTTTACGGCCAAAAATCTCTTTTATAAATAATCTTTTTTTACAACGCTGTCAATACTTACGACATAGAGATCCGATAAATGTTATGTTAATTAAAATAAGTATAATAAATCAATGGTTTCCTTTGTTATATACTACATTCAAGGCACTCAAACAGGATTATCAACAGCGAAACGGCGACAACTTCTAAGTGCAAGACAATACAATTGAAAATTAATATTGAATAGTTTCAAGATCATTCTGCGAAGGTGCATAGAAATTTTCAGACGGGTATTTCCGTTGAAGACGTCGATTGAAACAGCTCATAATTACTTTCTTCAAGTTTTTGCTTTTTCTCAGCCTTTTGACGTCGATGTCGGTAATGAAACCAGACGGAGTAGCAAACATAGACGGAGTACACCAGGAAAGCTCTTGCGGAATAATGTCAAGAACACAAACACAGTGGAGGCTGTGAAAAGTGTATCCCAATTTAGGAATAATTGGAATACCGCTGTTGGATCGTGTATGGAGTTACAGCGTACCAGATCCTACACTAGATCATCAATATGCAACAATCTGTAGGCCTTGCGATCTCACAGACCTACCTGCTGCGCCTCTTTTATTTTGGTTTGGAATTTAACGAAAAAATATCATAAAACGATATACTATAACTTCGTGAATCCACAAAATTATGTAAATTTCCAAAATTTGCTATAATTCTAATACTCACCTCAACTGAGTCGTAAGTTTGCGGTCAAAATCATTAATTAACTAATCCTCTGAACGTGAAATACAGAGTTAATCTACTTGACGCGATTTTCAGAGGCCCCCTTTATAAACAGCTAACTACGCCCTATATAATGTATAACTTATGAAAAATGAATTGCTTAAATATTGTGGTAGCATTCGGAATTCATAAAACTCTAGAGCTATTTGATTAAATCTACCATTTTTGTATTTTGAAGACAATTGTGACGGATTATCGGCGTCAAAAGCATAATAGATGATAAAACCTCATCTTTCACTAACGCCAAAAAAAAAGTCTAAATTTCCCCCTCCGCCTATTGATTTGTAAAAGTGTAAAAGTCGCGAAATTTGGTATATCGATTTATATTGCATTTAAATAGAATGGGTGAATTTTAAAAATTCTTAGACCCCACTTTTTTACAAGCCCCAATATAATGATTTGAAGCTTCGAATCCTAAAAATATGTTGAACTCCAAAAAATGCTTTGAACAGGTACAGCAAATACATTATTCGCATTTTGAAATCCGGAAAAATTGGCCCAGTGCGGAATTCGAACCACACATCTTCCGATTGTCGGTCGAACGTTCTAACCAATTAAACTAACTGGGCAGCTGCGAGTCGTCCAGAGCGCGGATGATGTGTTAAGTGGAATCCCCGGGAAGTCATGCTTCCATATTTCAAACTACGCGCGTCGTTCTTATCTAAATGCGAATTATGTATCAGTTTTCACCTTGCGGAGAACGGAGGTAAGTAATTGTCAGGTACGGCAATGATCGGAAATGTAAAAAAACATTAACATGGAGTTTGAGGATTCTTGATACTCTTCTGTTCTTTGTTATTCGCTTCGTATATGAGTGACATGGATGTGGTCGTCATAAGACATTGAAACTGACACTGACAATAACGAATGATCTTGAAAATGTTTGCGATCACAAGAATTTCCTCGCCTATGTATGAGACGTAAAACTCGTTTATAAAAATTAAAATATATAAATTTTGAAGTTATGGGCCATTAGCTCCTAAATGTTAGGACAAATAAAAAACAAAGTACAATTTAAGAAATTGACAATTTCAAAAACACGTCCAAGAACATAATTGGCGCTAGAAAGATATATAAATCATATTCTGGATATTTGTGGGTATTAATGAGATAATTTAATGTTGCAGATTTCTGACTATCTATTTTGATTTTTCAATCAATGGGGCAACGTAAAAAAATGTAAAATTCAGAAAAATCATAGATGTCTATATATGGAATAAAATCACAGTCAATAATATTCCAAAGAATATTTTTCCTTTTTTTCAATGCATGAGGTAAACATTTGAAAGGTTTAAGATTTTGTTGATCTATTTACAGATTACGTGTTTTCCTTTTTGATCAATTCATATGTTTGGGAGATTATTTTACATCGAAGAAGATATCATCCACAGTTAGTTCCAAAATTGTTCTGAAAAGGTATCACAAATAAAAGTGATGATTAAAATAAAAAAGACATTGTTTCAAACATGGCGTCCATTTTTTAATTTCTTCAGGATTCAGGAAATCACCCTACTTCGGAGATGACATGAACAACAGTGAACAGATTAAAATCAACGTATATTGTTAGTACCAACATACACACAGAATATTATTTAGATATCCTTCTTGAGCCAATTAACTATGTTTACAGACCTGTGTTATTTTAGTGACAATAACTTTTTGTATTAATTTTCAGAGTTAAATGAAGGTTCCCTATACGAAATCTTCCTTTTATGTCTTCTGCGGTGCGTCAGTGCTCTGTAGCCACCGACGTGGTAGGGGTGGAAGGGGTAGAAGGGGTATGGGCGACCGTCTACACTCTCCGCTAACAGCCTCAGCGTGCCGCAACCCTCAGCTAGGACGTTACCCTTCAATGTGTCAGTCCGAATAAATCAATGAAGTGTAGGGGGGAGAGGGGATGGTTGGACGGGGGTGATTTTCACCCATTCGTGGGCGAGACACCGACCAGCGGGTGACGGCGACGAGGACGTCTACAACTTATAGCCTACTTTCACACAACAGGCTGGATATTGCTGTGGGTCTCATAGAGTTGGTTTTTGAATGACGTTTTAGCTTCCCACGTTAACAGGTTGATGTGGTAAAGTATTGAGTTGGAGGAAAAATCAGAATTTGTGATATTATGTATTCTGATGTAGCATCCAGTACAAATCACAAGAAAACATGTCACCGATCTGGTCCCTGACAATGACTTGACCGTTCTTGGAAGTCGATCCAGTGGCAGCAAAATAACATTATTGAACTGAAATACAGGACACGATTTTTTCTAGAGAATAAATAGCACTTTCCTCATTATGCGATAACCCTCTTCAGTGAAAATGTAGTATCCTCTAACACAACCTTCTAAAACAGAAAGAGAACCAATGAACCCGCTCATGAAGAAATCTAACATCTCCGTTTAGCTTTTTTAAAGATAACCTGGCACAAATGCTGATAACCTATTGCGCTTCATGAGCGGTACGAGAGGAAGAACGTCTATTCAGATTGACCTCAAAACGCTTTAGATTGTAACCATCGGGGAAGAAATTCCCCGATAGCTCATTCCACAACGCCAAGGTTCTCCAAATGAATGAGTCTTGGATAGCTTCGTTCGGGGCGTTGTAAGTTAGACTTGGTGGGGATCCGCGCCTTGAGATCCTCTGGTCTTTGCTATACTAGTGCCTCTTGGTGTTATTATGAGACAGTTCGTTGCTATGATAATATCATAGAATATTTACAGGCCAACCACTCTTCATCGTTGTTCTAGACTGTGGAGGTCCTTCGTGAGGTCAGGTGCATCCACTAGACGTGCTCATTTCTGGATTGTGTCTAGAAGCTTCGGAACGTATCGCAGATATGCGAGCAGTACTCCAGCGATGATCTGTACTGGGCATTGTAGATCAGCGATAGCTGTTGCGCAGTATACAATTTCCTGGAGCGGAAGAGATCCCAACTTCTTGGATGCCGACCTAGCGTGGCCGGCACTATGACTGTGCCATGACATGTTATTGTTGACATGAATTCCCAGAAGCATCATTGAAGATGATTCAAGCATTGGGTGTTCCTACATCTCCACGGCTGGCAGACCAGCATGCATCTATTTTTTCATCCTAGAGAATAGGTGCATCCTATTAACGTGGAGCGAGAGAAATTCGGAGAGTCACAAAATTTAATGCCTCAACTGATAGAAGATGAAATGCGATTTGAATGGTATTTCCGAATGACATAAACTGAATTATACTGTCTTCTAAGCTGGTCGGTTCTAAAATAGAGAAGCGCTCCACTCAACTCAGGAAAAAGCACTACTGCTGAGATACGACTTGCAGTTAGTTTGATGAAGCTGCTGACATGTCATTTTGATGCGGATTTGTATGACAGTATTAACTATCGCAACTAAGCTATAACAATACTTTGGAATCAGACAGTTTATTGAATCTTTATACAAAGTGTATTTGATTATAAATCCGATACAGTTCAAAAATAAAGTAAATATTCTCAATTTTCCTTTATAGTTGTTGGATTACATGTAATTACATGCTGATTATCTTGGAAGGTGTAGGAGGAGATCGACTGATGAAGGGTCCAAACTGAGTTCAGATTGATGAAGAGATATTGTTGAAGAATCTAGCTGCAATGATAAGGATGGATTTGTAATTAGAATTTCAATTATATTTCTGTTTGCGATATTCTTGATTTGCTGGATTGTATGGCACAGAATTTGCTCGAACGTACTCAATAAGCGTCTCTTACATCTTTGAAAAATACCTATTTAATAATCAAAAGTAAACAAGTGAGCAGAGTAAACCGCCTGAATCTTCTGACGCCTTCACACGACTGACAAAAATCTAAATTGTTTGATATGGCTCTGATGCGTCAGAAGGCGTGTTGCGTCAGATTGCATCATACTCAACGTTCCCACGTCACGTCAGCCCAAGGTGAACGTAAACATACAAAACCCCTTGCTAGAATTTTATATCACACGCATTACGACGTGTTCCTGCGTGTTACCACGTCACGTCATAGCAATCTGTATACACCTTAAATTGTTTGATGCGTCAGAAGGCGTGTTGCGTCAGATTGCATCATACTCCACGTTCCCACGTCACGTCAGCCCAAGGTGAACGTAAACATACAAAACCCCTTGCTAGAATTTTATATCACACGCATTACGACGTGTTCCTACGTGTTACCACGTCACGTCATAGCAATTTGTATCCACCTTAAATTGTTTGATGCGTCAGAAGGCGTGTTGCGTCAGATTGCATCATACTCTACGTTCCCACGTCACGTCAGCCCAATGTGAACGTAAACATACAAAACCCCTTGCTAGAATTTTATATCACACGCATTACGACGTGTTCCTACGTGTTACCACGTCACGTCATAGCAATCTGTATACACCTTAAATTGTTTGATGCGTCAGAAGGCGTGTTGCGTCAGATTGCATCATACTCCACGTTCCCACGTCACGTCAGCCCAAGGTGAACGTAAACATACAAAACCCCTTGCTAGAATTTTATATCACACGCATTACGACGTGTTCCTGCGTGTTACCACGTCACGTCATAGCAATCTGTATACACCTTAAATTGTTTGATGCGTCAGAAGGCGTGTTGCGTCAGATTGCATCATACTCCACGTTCCCACGTCACGTCAGCCCAAGGTGAACGTAAACATACAAAACCCCTTGCTAGAATTTTATATCACACGCATTACGACGTGTTCCTACGTGTTACCACGTCACGTCATAGCAATCTGTATCCACCTTTACTCTCGCATCTCGATACATCCAATGCAGACTGTGTTTTACCTCCTACGCCAATTGACCGCAAAGAAACGAAGGCCATTTATTTGTCGTCTTAGAGGCCATTATTGGCCCCTATATTACTAGGAAATGAATTACTACTGGGGCAAAGCTAAGCACTAATCTTACGATAGGTTTGTTGAAATTTCATGCTATGTATTGCGCGAAAAACCATGTCACTCATTTTTGCGTAGGAATCGACGAGCATCTTGCATACATATTTAACTGTTTAGAAGGAAAAATTGTGAAGAATGATCCATGATGATGATGATGGACGACTACCTTTGATAGATTGTTTATTATATTCATTAACCATTGGTTCCATAACCCTAGTTATGCTTGATAGAGCGCCAAGAACTCTTTTAGCCTCGACTCGTCAGTATAGCCTGGCGGTCTAACTGTAGGGAGCAATTGGGTAGTATATACGGAACCAAGTCAGGAGTGTTATAGTAACATCAACACTCATCTCCAGGTTTTAGGACCTTTGACTTCGTAAGTTGCCAATGAGCAGCACCACAGTGCGCGACGCTTGGATATGAGTGTTGATGTTACTTATATTTTTTTATTACTATGAAAGTCGGGCCCCTCCAAGCTCCGGGCCCCTGGGCGCTAGCCTCAAGCGCTCAGTCGATAAACCGGGATTGGGATACTGGGGAACATCTATTAAATTATATTGCGAATCAGATTTTTCTTCATTACAATACTAATTATATCCGACAACACGTGGAATGATCGTAAGCCGTTTAATGTTGAAAGGTCATAGTTCATTCGCCTTGCAGTACTCAGGTATTGTGAAATGCCCTTATCAGCGCGTAGGTTGCGTGACGTAACTATGTCGATGACATCACGCGCACAAATGCTGGCGTTGACGTCACAGTCACAGCTTCACGGCGGCAGCCTACTCTCAGCCTCCAACCTCCATAGCAAAGAACCAGTGGGAGGTAGCAGTTAGCAGATACGGCAGAATTGATAGATAGGGGAGTGGAGCAGTGTCAAAAAGTACGAAGTTATTGATGAATTTTCGTTTTGATCTGATAAAACGAAAGTTTGGTGACCTTTGAGGGGAAGCAATGTTTAATTTTTGCCTATGTATATATATATACATAGTATATAGTACTACATATTTGGGTAGTCAAGGATGTATCCCACAAGAATGAGTTTTTTTATTTTGTAAAAATACTTGCTCATATAAATAATGTTGATAATGGATTCAAGTAGATCGACTTGGTGCTCTGCTGGCAGAAATATCATTGCACGTTATAATGAGGTTCATTACAATTTTATTAGGTTAACTCGTATTTATTTTCCCTCTCCTTGTTGAAGAGCAAGTCAATAACTGGCATGCTATTTCCCCTATCAAACGTGCTGAGCGTTATATCAGGTTCCGAAAATCTAATCATCATAAAAATGGTTTGATTTTTTTGCCTTCAAACATTTCTGAAAGTTGCAGTTTTATATGTAATGAACAAAGTAAATTTGACAGACACTATTATATATTTTTGAATTGATGCATTGGCAGGAAAGTAATTATCAAAAAGCAAACAATACCATCGCATCCCCAAACTCTGTTTTGATATGTTTTTGGAACTCCTTGTCATTTTGGAGCATAGTTATACGATCCCCACACATACATGAATTTCTCAGTTTTGTTGAAGTAACATAAACATGCATGGTGAATATTATATTAAATATGCAAATACTTCGGCGGGATATTATGCAAAAATTTGAATTTTATTTCACAAATCAATAGAGAAATGCATCATTAAGATTGAAACCTTATATAATTTTTTACGAGAATATATGTCGCTCGACGACAAACATTTCGAAATTTTCAATGACTGATTACGTAACGAAACAAAACTGATTTTGCTTTTGCAAGATATCGGACAATACCTAATATTTTGGTCACCAGACAACAGTGGTCAAACTCTGCAGAAAATATGAATGTATTTACTCGTAAGGTGCCGAGACTGTCGAGTAAATCGACTGGACTAATTTTGTTTATTTGAATATCTCAAACAACACATATTTTGAAAATAACCAAAGCTATAGTAAATATGTACGATTAGCACAATCCCATTTTTGTATCTTCATTATTCATGTCAACTAGTTACATGAGATCACCGAAAGATTATTTTCATTTTCTTCATAGCTGTGTTAGTTTTCATGTTAACTAGTTGAAACCAAACACATTTTAAGTGTCGTTCATGTACTTCACAAAAGGTCAAGAGAGTTTTCTCCATATAGTTTATCATTTTGCATTAAGTATTCATCGTTGAATGATTCTGCTTTGATTCCCAGCGTATTGCGTCTACAGAAAATATCAGAAAAAATATTTTTTATTTTCGGTAAAAGCTATATATTTTGTTTTAACACTTTTTTAGAACTGGAAGAAATTCTGTGCTGAAAACCACCATACACTGTGGCGTAGGTACGTGATTCACACCACATTCCAACTCTCTGGTTTCTCTAGAATGAAATTGTGGCCATTCGCGATAGAGGGCAGCACCAACCGGTATGCGATACCATTTCACTGCTTACTAGCGACTATCAACTTATCGCATGCTGGCGACAATGCGCCAAAGCGGTAGTTACAGGAGACCACTTATTTATTTAGATAAGCAACATCAACAGGGGTGGACTCGCACAATTTTCGAACAATGAATAAAACCAGGTGTCAATGGCGCTCTGAGAATATTGATCTAGAGGAGAATGTATTACTACACGTACTTTTCAAGAAAAATAATAATCATCATAATTTCATACATAATGAATTTAACATTACCTAGGAGTAGAAATTTTCTTTGGTATTTTGTATTCCTCGTATGAAAGATAAACATTCGATGTACTATTTTTTTACTCCCACTAAGATTTATTTCAATATTTTATCGCATATTCCATATCTTTCATGTTATACCGGATTAAACTCTTGAAAAGCTGTTGTTCTTATTAATGATAGGAAAAAATCAGTTATATTGTTAAAATACCGTAAAATGGTGTCTGGGAAGTCAAGTTTGAGGCTGTAATAATTATAAACAACAAGAATTTTTTTAGGTTAAAAGAGTACCTATATTTACGATTTTGAATGTAGGAACAAAGCAAAACAAGTGACGACTACTCTCCTGAAATATAATTCAACATTTCACTTGTTTATAATCAGCTTTTATGTATTATTCTAAGCACCCCATTTCGCAAAAAAGACAAAAAAGCACCAAACCTTTTTCCTTGCCCGAACATTTCCATTTTTCCATGCTAATTTGATGAAAAAAATATTTTCCAATATAAGCCGTGATGTGAAACCTTGGTCTATTTATTTTCTTTCAACGCCAATTGACATTTATGATTTCTATACCACGATAAATTATGTTTACTCTTTCTGATTTGAAAAACTCACTCACTTCACAGGATGCAACATTTTCAGTACTAATACTAGAAAATTATTAAAATTATACAAACTGCACCGGATTTTTATTCTTATATCCGTCGATGTGTCTGTTCTGTCATCGTTGACTCAATTGTAACTCAACAAATACCAATCTGAGCGCACATCAGGAAAACCTAAATAGTCCACCTCTGTACAACAGGTTGAGCATAAACAAAATTAAATGTATTTTGTTTTTGTTCCCTGAGTTTAAGATTACCGTTGCAGTCGCGGTCGTTTCGGCTCGAACAATCCACTCAAACCGAACACTTATGTATTTATGGATCAGCTGAGAGATAAACAAACACAGCTCGTTGTGTTATACCATTTACTCTCACGTTCTTCTAATGTTTATCAAAGCACACATCAAATAGCTCCAGTAGATCAGTGGATAATCTATGATCTGGTGCGTTTGAGACAACGACCTTGCCAGATTAGCGATTGTCTGATATCCTAACCTGTATATATTGCATAATATGAAGAAATTTTTTTATTCCACTCAAAAGGCAAGAGATAGATAATGTCGACAAGCCCTTTAATAAATGAAGAGGCACGCCTTTGTATACCCTTCAACAATTCTCCTGGCGTCTACCGAATCACATTCCACATTTATATGCCCTATATCTAGAATCGAAACATCTTGGCGAAATATTTGGTATTTTCTTTATAATAGTGGTGTTTCGTGCCAACTTCAACGACTGCCATGTTGCATACACTGAGAATTTATAAAAGATGTTTTATAAGTACATTACGTAAAAGCCCCATTATAGCACTGCTCTTTCAAGGAGCCGAAACGGTAATGCTGTGATGAAGGACGGAAGTATACAAACATTTTTACACGGCATTTTAATGTTAAAATCATAACATAATGCGAGATAATATTGTACATTTTGGAAAATCATTTATGTTCGAGATTCCGTAAGACTGCTAACATCAGTGCTCAAAGTTCAAAATGGCCACAAACATTTTAATGCATTACAAATCAAAATCTGAAAAATCTACAGAAGATTATTGTTATAAAAAACGTAATTATGTCCAAAAAGTAGGGGGTTTCCATGCTTTAAAACGGACTTGAGACTTCTGAAGAATACGGTTGCCGCAAGGATGCTCTGAAATTGTACTAAAATTGACACAAAAGTGATTGTACTAAATGCTAAAGCTGGGCAAAAACGTGGATACAAATTAGCAATATGGGGTCCGTTCCAGAGTCTCCACTATTCCGTCGCGGTCGGGAACACTTGAAGAGCAAAAGAAGGGTCTTGAGACTACCGCACCAAAAGGTAGTGCAGGTGCTGACAATATCATTTTCAACATCAAATTGTAATAAAAACATGAAAGATGTACTAGCGTACCAAATGAGATGCGATTGTACTAAATCTAGTACGATTGTACAAAAATGGCAGCCCTGCTGAAAGGGTGATGTTTTATTAATTTGATTGAGAATGAGTCGTGTGAAAACATATTTTCTTAAGGCGCTCCACTAAATGTTATACCTGCAATAGACAGAGAATCGTCAGTATCTTGTATAGCTTTGCGGTTTAACTGTAGTTAACTGTAGTGTTGTGTGGTATATACGTCACCAAGCGATGCGTATGGTGGTGCTGCCCATTAACACCATGATTTCGTAAGATTTTGATGGTTAGCGCCACCGTCGCGACGCTTGGATATAAGTGTCATAATAATAGCAGTCACAGTACGCCTATTTGATAATTGTCAATACAATCTGTATGCATATACATAATAATTATAATTTGCTGAAATCTAGTTCACAACAATTGTAGTATTTCATGCAAATATAATAAAAGGATCGCAAACATCCTGTCACGGAACCAACCCCTCGCTTGGAAATTTGTTCACACTCCAACCACTAAGCTATGTAGAAGCGACAACATTTTCCCCCCTGTGAAATTGAATAAAAATGCAAATCACACTTGTTGACCATGCTATTATGGTTTTCATCTGTTACAGTGAAGCTAGCCATGCACTATAGCCTTGCTGCATCCACCAAAATTGCAAGTGAACATAAAAAATTGCCTTCAATACAGTTATCGAGAAAAAACTAATCAGTTAAAAGATCAATTCCCTATTTATCAGTACTTCAAGTAAATCCGAAACTAATAAAAAAGGATTTGATTTTTTTCTTTTTGGTCAATTACTTCACTGCATATTCTCATATATTTAAAAATTAGGTAACATCACCATCTACCTATAAAACAAATTATGTCTTAACTCAGGGATCATAACTCAAATTTAATCCAAAACGATGATCGACCAGCTTGCCATTATGATGCCATCTCTGAGAAGATATCGTATCAGCGAGCATCGACATATACTTGCCAACGTTATGGGCCTAAATTCAGAAAGAGTATCAAGCCCCAGAAGCGCTGCGAGAGGACATATATCTATTCACACCTACCTTCAAGCATTGTAAATTATAACCCTCGATGGACAAACTTCCTGATAGCTTATTACACAACGCCAAAGTTCTCCAAAGGAACAATTTTTGGTAGAGGCTAGTTCGAGGCGTTGGAAGCTCCACCAGGCGAGGATGCGCCCGTTTGATCCTCCCTGTGTTTATTACACGAGACAATTCGGTCGAATATCTGCCATAATAGTATCTATAGAATAAGGACCCTCATTTCTGGATTGTGATAAGGCATTTTCCAGTTTTCGTTGATTCAAGAATCTACTTATTATAATTTCGATATGTAAAGTGACACTTTCCTTTTTTGCTCTTGTTTTTATTCGAGCCTCCATTGGAAGCTCTGCGATAGGCCCATTAGATCTCAGATTCGTCAGCGGCCTGTCAGAAAACAGTATCATTACAGTGTGGAAAGCACTGAGTGAATTTTTTTAAGGTTTGAATTTTCAGAATATGAGAATTTAAAAAATAAAAAAATTCTGTTCATTGTAAAAATATCCAACTATAAAATTAAGTGCTCTTGAATGGTCCGCTTTATGCGTACGTGCAACGTGCTTTTCTTAGTTCAGTGGCGCCTCCTAACGCCTTCATTGAAATCACCGTGCGTTCTCGACGGATCACGAAGAAGGACCGGTCCATTTGAAGAGAGATCAGGGGGAGGCCGCGGATCGCCATACTATAGACGACCGGCTCGCGATGCGCAGTTGTCGGTTCTCGTACTTTTTCTGTAGATATGGGATTGTTTCAAAAATTAATTCCAAAAAAATTAATAAAGACAGTGAATTAGGTTCACAGGACAATATCAGTATTACACTAGAATGTCTGATTTCAGGTCGAATTAATTCTGCTTATCCTTGATATATTTTGGTAGATGTATCAATGCAATGACTACTTTGACATCGGCAAGAATCATGTACAAACTTCAGAATTAAGAAGTTCTAATACAAACTTTTACGTTTTCTTTGTGGAACAAGCACGCTGTTCTCAACATGTTGTGTAGTGGTGTCACGGAAATATATATAATAAAGATTTCTGAAATTTGAAAGGAAAAAGTTCTTTTTTTTAAGATCTATAAATAACTCATTACTTGTCTAAATGCGATTTTATTGATTGTCATGTTATAACTTCAGTATATTCAGGTAGTAGAGTATCCAATGAAAAACAAAAACTTTTGATATCGTACTTTTCATGAAAGATAGCGGTGACGGAATAAACTGATCGGTCAATTGTATTGTATTATGCAGAGCAAAACTTTTCTACCAAAGGTAAATTGTCAGCTATCTCTACTAACCAAAATTCTCAAAAAATCGATTAACATAATTCTAATTTCATTAGTGAATTTGTGGAAAATTGCATGGCAGTATGTTTCACAAAGGAGTCCTTTTACGTTTGTAGGAAAATCCACATTTCTTTTGAAAACGTCATAAACTTGTATCGAGGCAGAAATGAGAGGCATAACTCTGTTAGTTTGGATCACAAACGTCCGTGCAAGGTAGAACTTATATGCACTTATATGAATAATGTAAAATTCTTGATACCCGCCAGAATTGAAACAAAAATGTTATATCTGTGTTTCCTATCAAATGTTTGTAATATGAATGTTTTGTATAGAACAATTTAACAACTTATTTGTTGCTGTAATTACAATAACTGAGACACGACCATGAAAGCCTGAAAGACATTTCAAAATGTTCACAGAATAAATAAGTTATTGATGAATTCGTATTTTCATGAAAATGTTATTCTATGCTCATTCATGAAATGAAGGTCTAGTGACTGATCAGTGATTAAAAAACATGTAAATCATACAGACGAATCGCCTACTCCATTTTATCAGATCCATTTATTCATTCATTTGTTGGTTAGCCAAGAAGATCTCAGTTTGCAGTATTCAGATTCGAAAAATGTAGTTCAGTTCATTGTGATATATATTCATGAAATAATAGAAATCATTCCAGTATATGAATATATTTGCAATATTAAAAGAAGTACCAGTATGAAAGCATTCGTCTATATTTGCAAGACGTGACAACAGTGCACGGTTCACAGTGAAATCTTTAACTGGTCGACGATACGCACTCTATTTTGACGATTATATGTCAACTTCCCCAGATCTGTTTACCGTTTACGAGATATACAGATACTTTAACATAATTGATTATGGACTAATTGTTCGTTTTCCGAGTGCTACCAGTGCCAAAACGTAGTGTCAGTGCCCCAATCAGCACACTAACAGTTACAATATGGACTTGAGAGTGTGGATTTATAGCGAATCAGTGAATATTAAATGAGGAAGGCACATCGGTAAGCATATGAGTGACAGATGATAACTTTTTTTGGTTGTATTATGAGTAGCACTTGAAAACTTGAAAACTTCTTTTGAGACATTTCAAGGTTCGAGCAAACCTTCCAATGAATTTTTAAGCAGATTGTGGGGCTAGAATGTCTAAAATCGTATGGTTTCTTTGCGAAAACAGTACGAATGTTGTCAGAAAATGACATTTACAAATCTTTGTCAATGATTCACTAAAATGAGGTTATGGCACTAGAGTTAAGATCGGAAAAATCTCATTACGCATTCAGGACAAGGTTTTTGCTTTTAATTCACGAATCTGCGGTATTGATATACGTCATCATGTAAAAGACCTTGCAAGTAAAGGATGTTTCACAAGAATTTTAAAGAAAGAAAGTATTTAGATATTCTGTTGTTATTTCATGAATTTTTGCGGTTAATGTGACACTTTCCAAATACCGATATGAAGAAAGTAAAACATTAATTTCGATAGGTATCTAAAAATGAAAATCAATAGATCATTATTATTGTCTCCTTATACTCTGGACAAATAGTGTGCAGTAGGCTCAAAAACTGCTTCATTAGTTCAAGTTGTATGGCATGATTCTATGGTACCTATGAATCGATTTTAGAACGTTTTATCATATAAATAATGATAGAACTGACATACATCATAAGTATAGTAGGAAACTAAAACTCATTACAACTCATCATTGTACCTTGACGTCGGACTCAGGATTTACATTCTGCTAATAAAGTTATGTCTTACGTTTATTGTACAGAAACATGCTCATGGATCTGTACAATGTAAGCGGTTTTACAAAATGTGTAAACAATGACATATAATGTTACTGTTCTGCATCAGATTGACGTTTGTACATCTCTTTCATATTTTCCCCGTCATTTTTCAACTCAAAAAGATTTGATCAAGTTTCTTGCACAGGGAGTTAATTATTTGAAAGTATAAGGAAATTATTTTATTCATTAACAGGAAATTTAGGTGTCAACCCAAATAGATAACTGCATAATACCGGCACAGTAAACACAGATAAGTTTTCAACCACAGTCGGCAATAGTTTGGGTTTTACTTTCCCGTGGTCTCATAGAGTTCGTTAACTTGAAATTATGAAACTGTGAAATTGTTCTAATATCAATACTTTGTATCGATTTAATACATGAAAAATAGTATTAATATAGAAAAATCTCTTCAGGATGTCACTAGTGTGAGACAAGCAGCATTGTATTTCTGTTTTCATTGTGCATTAGGTATCTACTTTTTGTTTTTGTTTTTCTGCAATGCCAATGGATCACTATCCATCTCAGCATTCAATACTACTGAAGTTTTAATCAAAAAAATGTTGTTTTTCCTGTAGAAAGTTCATCAATCAATATCAATATAATTTAATTTCAAAATTTCGTCTTTTGCGGTCTGTTGGCACGCTGGTCATGGCCCTGCTCAATTTGAGTCGTAGTCAAAAAACGTCCTTGTACCTCATAAATATCTTCCATCAAACTTTTGGGACTTAACATCGACAATAACATGTCAAAAGAACGACTTTTAGAGATTCTCCACGTTGTGGAATGAACGAGGACTTTGTTCGCCAATGTTTATAATCTACAGCGTTTTAGGGTCAATGTGAATAGACATTTCCCTCTCGCAGCGCTTATGAAGCGCGATAGGCTATCTGTCTTTGCCTGAGGTTATCTATAATTATTTTTTATGTTTCTCAGGTTTCTGACATCTCTAGATATAATTAACAAATGATTGCTAATCCATTTTTTAAAACACTACACCCACCACACATTACAAAAAACGTATCTTGGAAGATGTTCAATCACATCAGTACGGGGGAAGTACCGAGTCAATCTAATTGAGTAATTGTTGAAAAATAGAGAATATAGTTTAAGTTTTAGGAATTACATACATTAATATATAGGTATGTGTATGCTTTACTTTCGAGCATTTCACGAACACTGACCATAATATTACGATATTAATGAATTTCTACTCGACTAGTTACTAGATGACCATGAATGCCCAGCTATAGTGTTTATGTCATATTTATACAACCATGGTTTATCTCAGATTTATTGCATCCATTACTGAGCAAATTTAATACAGCTTCGAGTGTTGATAATAATTTTATGACAGTTTTTTTCCTTTCGCTTAGATACTGCTGTGTTATCTTTTGTGTCTTCAAATGTTCATGAAGCTTATATAGCTGTACGCCAGCAAAAAATGGATAGTATGATGGCTGAAACGATGCTTTGTAACAGTCAGATTTTCATCAAATCTTGTAGGCATAGAATGATTTATTTGTTGCATATGTTTGAAGATTTGTTTTTACTAGTAACATAATTTTGAGGATATACATATATAAATATGCATCCATTGAAATTTCTTTTTTTTAAATATTGTTCTACAGGAATTCGTTGTTGTAACACCATATATTATTCTAAATATTTTCTTTCAACGAAGAATTTGTTCATGCGTGCTACATCCTCAAAAGATGATCCTATATTTGATCTTTCGATCGAATCATTGTATAATAATAC
The DNA here is from genome assembly GCA_949316355.1 of Bruchidius siliquastri. Taxonomy (NCBI): domain Eukaryota; kingdom Metazoa; phylum Arthropoda; class Insecta; order Coleoptera; family Chrysomelidae; genus Bruchidius; species Bruchidius siliquastri. The sequence goes on along the minus strand of OX438534.1, from coordinate 4,829,037 downwards.
TTCAAAACCACCCTGTTAACTATGTGATGCAACCTATAGAGCGCAAAGCAATCACTCAGTAATTTCATTACATCTATCTATTCCTTCAAAACGCTGTGTTTTTGGAAATCTGAGTTTTGGCGGTAAAGTAATTAGAGTAAAGCTTACTTCGGACCTTTTTATCAGGAGGCCTGAATGCTTTGAGATATGCCCGAGTCGATTTTGACATGTTTCACAAGTTTCCTATCCATGTAGGACTTTAGTACCATTTTTATAACTGTGATATCTACACTGGTTTCATAAATTTGGGTACGCAACTATCAAATCACCCTTATAAGGACTAACCATTCTCGAGATATACGAACTACGAAATATTAATAGAAATAATTTCGCTCGAGCAGAGACTCGCAAAAAAGCATGAAAGCTTAATTTGGAGATCTACGAGGACAACTCTTGAAATTCTCATTTCATTGCCTTAAAAAAACGCAGTCAAGTTGGTAGACCACGTGCAGTGGTGTATATTGGAGATTTTGAATGAATTTTAGAACTGTACTTCTACTTCAGTTAATGTTTCTGAAAATCAGTATGCTTGGCAAGTGGATTGATGGAGGACATGTCAAAAGAATCCTTTGATACATTGGTGGAAGGGCGAAAGGTCACTGACTTACTGCCGAAAGGAAAGAAATTTAAGATGGCACTCTAATGAAGTGTAAGTCGAATTGTTTTTCCTCTGAACTGCATCGAGTATGGACAGAGCAGTTGGAACTGCAGCTACCCAGATACGTGAGTTGCATTCCAGGAGAGGTTTCATCTCAGATTTATAGAATATGGTTGGATTGTTAGAAGGAATTCGTTGCTGTGAATACATATTCTAGCTTTTTCCTTGTTTTTATTGTTACAATTGACAACGCACATTATTTATCTCACTAGTTATTTTGAAACCTTGAGGTTAGGTTTCAGTATATGATGATGAGAATATTTGCATGGAACACAATAATATATCCATTTTGAATATTGATTGTGTCCAAAAGCACTATATGAGTACAATAAGTTGTCCGCACTGGACATATTTTACCGGCTTAATATTATTTGATTAGCATAGTGTGGCCAGTCAGGTAAATCGGCCTTAGGTAAAAACACCCTCGTAGCTCTCACTCCATGCAAACTTATTTTTGACCTGTGATTATTTTTGTCCTTTGCTTTTTCAATTGAAAGCGTCACGACAGCGTGTATTGATGCTTGTTTTTAGTCCCAACATTAGAGATTGTTTCATATTATGTAGCAAACTACATCTTGTATCTCCAAGGGTAGCACATAGATGAATAAAATTTGATATTTAACCAAAATAGAAATTTGCTTTATAATAAACGGTAAAAATAGTAATATTTTGCTTTAACTGTCCATAGTATGAATTGTATTGAATAATTTGCATTACTTTCAACGGACCGTTTGTAGATAATTCAAAACCTAAATACGTAATACGTTCTATGAAATATGAAATTTTGGCCCTAGTAATACTCCGTACTTGTTAGTCACATCATTTTTAACACATTTGCACTCAAATTATAAAAGTGAATTTGGAAATATTAGAACATTAAAATTAACGGTTGAAAATTATGGGAATTTTCGAAAGAGTTAATATTTAAAGCATATCAATTTCTTTAAAATTTAAATTCAACTATTACCGGTTCTAAAATATTACCTGATCCAAATCCTTATTTCTAAACTGATACAATTAAGTGGGAAGTCGCCATTTTTTAAATACTTTCAAGATTATCCGAATATGTACGCTTTATATGATGTCTCTATTTTTATACTACATTCTTTTATTGTTTTGTGTACGTTTATGTCTTACGTGTATATTAATAATGAAAGGATATTTACCTTGTTACTCCGTTCTCATCCAGTTGTGAAATAACACGTTTCTCATGAATATCACAAATACAATCAATGCATTTTTATTATAATGGACAACAAAGGGAATTTAAAAAGGGTTCACTAGCTGAGCTTCAGGTGGCTCCTTTACATATGTATCCCTATTGTGTGGGGTGGCTGAACACCAGTGATCCGATACAGACTTGAAGCTAGACGAATAGCAATCTTATGTTTTTGACATTGATTGTAATCACTTTAAACCTCTCTTTAGACTAACTGATTTATATAGTTGATGTAGAGAATTTTCCAAACACTCCTTGTATTCCAGTCGTTGACAGTTCCCTTTATTTCATTTTTAAAGTGTAAGAAGCGTACACATATAAATTGTATCGAAATATAAAACTCGTCTTTGACTGCCATTAAAGACAAACGAAAACGACTCAAATGTTACTGAGTATTTAAGTCGAATGTAAATTTAGAATTCATTTGCATATTTTGCGTGAGGTTGTTTCTATGTATCTATATTCAAGTTAGTTATAAAAACGTTTTGATGTCTGGATCGTTTCATTTCCAATTGACGATTAAATATGACTATACATACAGGGAAAATCTTTTGAAAGTAAAGGTAGTCGAGTAGATTGACTAAAAAGCTTTGTAATTTTCGATAATTTGTTTTAATTGCGACGGAGTTTTTGTCTCAACTCTTTTGATCACAATTCAGTCAAAATCCGGAAGACGCTAAGGGAAAAAATTGACAAACTCAATTTGTAACCCTATCAAACCTGCAGAACATATATTTGTTATTAAGTTATTTAAGGTGTGCTGCAACCGCAAGCATGGACGGCATATAACATCAATGTATCTCAAAATAAATTGGTACCTTCACTTTAGCACTACTTATATTTGAAAACTGAATAAATGCATTAAAATAATAACATTTTATTTACTTGTAGACTTTGTAATACTCGCACAACTCATCTAGAGTTAAATGGTTGTGATATATTCGATCTTTCTGATTCTAAAATGTATTTCACACAAAAACTAAGTTGATCTATATGAATTTGCTCACACACGACCATCAACGATGAAAGCGAAGACCTGCTGGAATAAGTCGTTTTGCTCTCTGCAAGGGCAAGCCAGAAGCCAAGTCGATGCCGAGGCTCTGGCGTTTTGCTAGTTGCTATGCGCTGGCGCCGTTGAACACCTGTTAGGTTTGCACTTTTTTATGATCACTGTTTTGCTTGACGTTGTACTATGTTTTCATCTTCAGGTTGGTTGACAGACCTTGCTTGCTTCTTCTCACTTTTTTGCGAGCATTTGGTCGACGGACTTCTTTTCTATTATTATTTTTCACTACTTATGTATCACATGGTGGTGATCCTATAACAAAATAATTATTTTTCTCTTATTACTCCAAATTATGAAAACAATGAAATTATGGGGTTGAGAAATTGGAACTTATACTTACCGACTTATCGAACTATGAAGCTTTTATGTAGACACAGGTTACATCCCTAGAATTTATCCGATGACAATACAATAGTTTACCCATCATTAATTTTTATAAAGCAATACGTTTAAATGTGATAATACGAATGACATTAATATTTCTTCTTAACAGACTTTTATCAGTTTGACCAGTATCTATAGAGATATATTTTTCCAAATATAAAGATACGAGACTTATTCGAGGCCCGATAAACAGAGAGAATACCCTTCAGACCCGTTAATTAAGATCCATTGAAGGGCTAGTCTAACTCCAGATACCACGTAATTGCGGCTCCAAATAGGAAAGTTTAAAGATAAATTCATCAATGAACAAATGATAGTTACAAAAAACAATTGAACAAACTACCTAATAAAGTAAAAAAATAATTTTTAATATAAGAATAAAATTACTAACAAGTAAATTAATGTCATTGTTATAAAAGCGGCGGGTGCTCGATATCAACTGTTATAATTTTTTACTAGTTTTATTTCCAAATGCAGAGTTAGTGTAAAAATGATGGGTAAAGTACCCCAAGCGTTTATCACAATGACAGTAATTTTCTCGTCAATCATTTTATTCTTATATTCTCATATATTATTTTTTATTTTAAATCGATGAACTATAAAAGTATGTTTTTTATTTTTTTAAATTATAATTTATTCATTTAGATCAAATTGATCACCATCTGTTATATGCGTATGATATCTGTTCAAAAACTACAGCTTCTCACTTGGAAACATGTACTTATCAGCTACCAGTAATCGGTAGCAAGTCCGCAGCAACATACCATGCCATAATTATTACACTCCGGGCTAACATACACCATAAACTTCAATGTATCTACCCGGGCACGTTTGGCGTATAGGTACTCGTATAATATGTAAAAAGTAAAAACATTTACCTACAACGACTTATCTACGGTGTAGTCGAGAGTAAAGCTGGTCTCACGGCTGTTTCTTCTTTCTTCTCTCTGCACATTCCACCGCTAAATAATCCACCTAATAAATTCAAGATCGTGCGCCGCAATCGACCAGTATTCTTTATTTTATAGTCTCGTTCATAGGTTCATAAGTGCCGTGGACGTAACAGTCTTCAAAAAAGGACGTTTTCAATTCGACCCTCATGTATGTGATATTGAAATTACAAAATATTCATATATGATAGTTTATCAGAGCTGCTTATAAATGTAAGAAAATTTATCGGTATATGCTGTATGTTTATTTATAAACATCTCAAAACTACTAATCGTAATGGTTTGATTATCTTTATTTCTTAGGGAATGAGGGGGGCATGGTAAAACTTTCATCAAAAACGGTTTAATAGTATTTGAGATATGGATTGCTGATAATCACAACTGAATATTAAGGTAATAATATTATATAAATTATGCTAAACGGCGGTTTTAGTATGAACGCCGAAACTAAGCAGCATTGGATGCTGTTCGCGAGTAGGTACTTACAATAAACATTATAAATGTATCTATTCAAATAGACATTTTCGTTTTACTATTTTCTGTAGTGTGTATACGTTTATTGATTTTTTAGAATATTGGTTTATTAAAGCAATTAAATAATTGAATCGAAAATATTGGGTAAGTGAAAGTAATGTAGCGTTATGTTTCATGTTATCACGTCTTTCCTAGAAATTAGCAATTATTTTTTTAGTCACAATAAAGAATATCGCAAAGTGCTTGACACATGATGCCTCGAGAATATCAACTCATCATTCCCTTATGAAAACAGCTATCCTGTCGAGGAAAATATTTTTGCAAGGTCGAGAATCGAGGTCTAGGGAAGTGCTTTGGCATGCTTCGATCATTTTCGGATTTCTTGATTATTTAGTATTAGCGGGGACGTCATTCAGCGTTTTTTATATTTGAACACGGCATTTTTTCTGATGTTTGCTTGTTACTCCGCGGCCAGTCCACTGATTTTTGAAAATTAAGTATCATCAGTTGCTGTGGACTCGCATAATTGTATATTCCAGTAAAATTGAAGTGCTTTGCTGACACTGATAAAAAGGCAACAAATATACAAATGGAAATTATAGACAGGGAACATGTCTTGAAACGTTCCAAAAATATCGTTATTTCTTTTTTTTATTACAATACTTCTTTGTTTTAACGGTTTTTATTTATTTCTTCTAGGTAAGTGCACAGACTTATGGCTTTTCTGGTGAATGGTGCGTTTTGGTGAGTATTGAAAATCATATTCCCTTCTATGATTATCAAGATCAAGGCTTATGTTTCTAATGATACGTAAAAGTTGAAATAAATTTGCTGTTATTATTAAAACTTACTCTGTGGCTGACTGCAAGGTTTCGTATGTTATCAGAGCAATAATTGGAGCTACATATGTTTGAGATTTTTTTTACAAAGCAGCTAATTACTGTTTTCTAAACTTACCGACCATGTGTTTCTCAAGTGCAAGGCATTTTAAAAACAAAACGATGTTATCTCAGCGACACTGAATGTCAGTTTCAACTTTATTTAAAAATAAATTTTACTTTCCTCAGCAATAGGCTAGGGAAGTATGGTTATTTGGAAATTTTCGAATTCGTGGTAGTTTGGTACTACTACTACTACATAATTATATTTATTTTTGTTATTTGAAATGTAAACACTGCTGAATCCATCCAGAAGATGCAATATGTGCATAGTCGACCGTACTATTACGTTTCAGCTTATGCATACATCGCCTACTGCCTACTGCTTGTTGGCTTCTTGCAGTCTTTGAGAGACGTCAACAGGTGGTATAATTAACAGATATTCTACTAAAGAAACAGTGAGCGCCCAAATGGGAACTTTCGACTATGCACTAAAAATTGTATTTTTGGTATTAATAAACAGAAACTTATTATTGAGATTATCTGCTGGATCAATAAGGACTTCCATTGTTTAGGTAGAGCCTGGCCGCGACTAGTAAATAACCAAGATCTGATTATGTATGTGGCGATATACACACCATAATATTTTAACCTCAAATCGTCAGAGAATGTTAATCAGAATGTTAAAAATGTATATTTCTTTGTTGTATTGTCTTTCGAAAAAAAAGGCGAATGCATTTTCACCTGTCCTTTCATATCAACCTTGCATTTTGGATAGCATGAGATATTATTTTATGATGGTAGTATTTTGGTGGTTGGTGGTGTTAGTATTTGTTTTGAATTAATTATTGAGGATCGGCAGCTCTTCCTATTGGCCGCTGTAATGGAAAATGAGTACAACAGTTTGTCTAAAAATATGTACAAACACCCACGAACTATGGTTCTATACAATCGTTGAATGAAATACATTTTATATGGGAATACGTGAGACCTAATCGGTTGAGCTTCATCATTCGTTTGATTAATCTCATGAAAAATTCATATCAAATATTCATTAGTGGAACGTTTTATTATATATCATATATTTATTTATATTGTTTATCCATTCAATATAGCGTTGAAGCTCATTAAAGATATTAAATCTTGAGATTACGCGACTCCCCATAGTTCATTCAAACTATGAAAACTAAATGTTATTTTTGCAGAAATTGTTGTTGATGAAATAATTGTTATGTAGAAGGAAAAAATCGGAAGATTTATTTATCACAAAATTTTTATTGCAAACTTAAATAATTTATTAACGTTATAGGCTAGTACAAAAACCATAGAGCAACCTGGTTAAAACTGAGCCTATTCAATTTGTTGTACAATTTTGTATTTTGTAAAATTAAAATTTTGATTTTTTGTGACATTCGATTAATGTACTAAAATTATTTTCCTCAAAAAAAAAGTTGTCTTTTGTCTAGAAGCTAACGTAAAAAAACTTTTGTGATCATCAAATTTCGTGACTTCACTGGACCACCATTTACTAAATAAAAGAAACTTGATTCCTTCAATTTTAGATGCTAAAAATGGCATCCCAAAATAGAGTCGATTTAATTTATATCGACTTGAAATTCTGCTGCTTAATACTGCAACAATAAAAATTTCTGTCGTTTGACTTACAGCTTCCTTGTTGAGTGTACGTGGCACGCAAAAGAGGTAATAAAAAAAATCAAGATTTCAAGAAATATGTCACATGTCGATCAGTTTTCCTTCTTTGCATGTTACAACAACCGATGTCCAAATTTACCGAAGTATTACAGTTTTTACTCCCAGAGACTTTCAAGTTCTTGAACAGTTGAACTGTGAGTTGACCAAAATAAAAATTTACAACTGTCCCAAATTTCGCCAAGCGATCAATTTTATTCGAATACAACAAAAAATAAGAAAATTATGTCATGAGTATGCAGGCTGTAATTGCAATGGGTCAGATTATTTTCCTTCAATCGGTGCATTGGATTTTTTCATCCAAAAAGAAGCTTATGTTACCTTGGTTTCCGAACATACCCCAAAAATCATCGTTTCCAAAATTTGCTAATTTTGGGCTAAATTGTTTGCTCTAATCGCAAATTGGAGATATTATAACTAATATCAAATTTTGCATTGCATATCTTCTAACTTGCGCAGATTTAAATCATATGAAACTATGAGTTGGCCCTTCCTTTTGCGTTCATAATATCACGTTGCGTGGTGAAGTAAGCTTTGTTGACGATCTTTATTCTGTGGGTATATTAAAGCGGCTGACGAGAGCCTCATGTATTGTAATGTTTGTTCGCGGGGCCAGTTCGGAACTGGTTCAGAATTGTTTAATACGATTATTATTTCAAGAGGTAATTTTATAACACAAACGCGTAAAGGAGGAGATGCTTTTGTAATTTTGAATCCATATTTTGGATGCATGGATGGGATGGAATGTATGTTATAATATATTCGAGTGTATATTATTAAAACCATGTTTTGATAATTCAGTGGCTCGATTCGTTCCGATCGATTAGGGTGATATGCAAGGATGGTTTTGGATCGAGCCCATTATTGATCCACCTTCAACCGTTTGGATCGATTTAAGTATGATTCACAATACAGCGAGTCAGGCTCGGAAATCCTTGACCCTTCTATATAAATAGGAAAATACTTTTCGGATTTTGAAGAAATTTTGACACTAGCAAGGACGAAAAAGCTTTATAAAATCCTTTAAAAACGCACAAACTTTTGGACGTTTCTGAGGTCGCTGATCATTTACTGAAACATTATTGTGGGTAAGAAGTTGAGGGTGTGGAGTTGGGGAAGGCGGATATCTCGATTTTTTTGCGTTTTTATGACGTTTTATAATCTAAAAAGTTTTGACTTCGATGACCCTGCTCACTTGTTACGACAGGCGATAGTTCACACATTTGCATTCAAGTCGTAAATAAAATATAAATAATATGATGCCGACCGTCATAGCATATTACCAGGTTCGAGGTCTGGAACAAACTGCGTCGCAGCCAGCATTAGTCATGGCGTAAGGGTATGACTTTTTGATGCTTAGTTCTCACGCTCAATCAAGAAAAGTACGGAGATGATAAAAATTTGCGTATTTGAGATACAAAAACGTTTACCTATTAATTTTATTCACAAGTTGTGTGGTAGTTTAGGGCCTGATTACTAATTAACTTTTTGTAGTGATTTAAACAAGTTTATTCTCTATTGCTACCTTATAGCCTTTGCAACACATCTCAATTTGTTGTTTTCTGCTGGTGCAGTTACACTTCCATATGTGAAATGATAGAAAGAAGTATGTAGTGGTACAGAACGCTACCAGAATATGTGGCTTTAATTACTGTCCAGTAGAAGTAATGAATTTGTAGTTGATGTTCCGTAATTTCACTAAAACACTTTTATATAGTAATGATTAATTCAGAGCTTGGTTCCCGGCGAAACTTTACAATACACGTATGTAATATTTCAGAAATGTTGTTTTTGGGGTTTACAGAACACTCTACATATGGGGTGTGCAGCATTTAGAACACTATATTTTACAAAGGGCTCTCGCTTTACTTTAAGTACAGGAATAACTTCTAATTTTGCAAAAAAAATTGTCGAATGAACGTAGGTGCGACGTGATTACTGTAGAAGATACATATGAGAGTTTATTATGGATAGTGCTCAACAGCTCCTGTAGTTTTTTTTTGGGTTGAGAAGAGAAATGCTCTTACGGACTAAGGCGGGACACCAACAGTGCAAGGACTCGCAGCAGAAGGCTGTAATACCTGCTAAAACTCTCCTTGTGGCTCCTGGTTTATATAACCCATCCTGGAACTGCGTTGGACGTCTCCCCCTGTCCCGTACCCATCGTGGTCAAGCGCCAGCGCTCCCCTTGCGGTCTAGATTTTCCTCTAGTCCGCCTCTCATGATTGCTCCAGACGCTTTGTCTTCAGCACCGAACGGACGAAATATGCAATAACCTCCCAGTGATCCCGACTCTGAAGCATAGTCGGTACCACGTTGTCGGGTGTGATTGTCTGTCTCACGGTGCTCTCCATGTTGGTTCTCTGCGCGACCCAGCGGCCGCGAATAAAGAACGTATGATCCGCGGAGTCCACCAGAAGTGCGCAGTATTGGCACAAAGGTGATGCCTTCTTGCCAATCCGGTGGAGGTACTCCGCGAACGCTCCGTGATCCGACAGAAACAGTGTCAGGTAGTATGATATGGATCCGTGAGACCGATCCAGCCACGGTTGAATTTGGGGGATCAGTCGATGTGTGTGCAACGACCTTTCACCCCGTGGTCCGACTCCTCCTGCCACTCGAGCATAGTCTCTGCCCGGTGGTCCCTGTCGTTCCGACGGTTTTTGGGCTGAGAAGAGAAATGCTTTTATGCACAAAGGCGGGACTCCAACATTGCAAGGACTCGCAGCAGAAGGCTGCAATACCTGCTAAAACTCTCCTCGTGGCTCCTGGTTTATATAACCCATCCTGGAACTGCGTTGGAATTACTTCAGGAAGAATCCCAGCTTTAGGTACCGCACCACCATATACCTACACCTAGAGCGAGCCTGGGCTCGCATCTATTGGCCGGCATCGCACGATGGCGGGAGAAAAGTCTCCCCCTGTCCCGTACCCGTCGTGGTCAAGCGCCAGCGCTCCCCTTGCGGTCTAGATTTTCCTCTAGTCCACCTCTCATGATTGCTCCAGACGCTTTGTCTTCAGCACCGAACGGACTAAATATGCAATCATCTTCCAGTGATCCCGACTCTAAAGCATAGTCGGTATCACGTTGTCGGGTGTGATTGTCTGTCCCACGATGCTCTCCATGTTGGTTCTCTGCGCGACCCAGCGGCCGCAAATAAAGAACGTATGATCTGCGGAGTCCACCAGAAGTGGGCAGTATTGGCACAAAGGTGATGCCTTCTTGCCAATCCGGTGGAGGTACTCCGCGAACGCCCCGTGATCCGACAGAAACTGTGTCAGGTAGTATGATACGGATCTGTGAGACCGATCCAGCCACGGTTGAATTTGGGGGATCAGTCGATGTGTGCATCGACCTCACCCCGTGATCCCACTCCTCCTGCCACCCGAGCATTGTCTCTGCCTGGTGGTCCCTGTCGTTCCGACGGTTTTTGGGCTGAGAAGAGAAATGCTTTTACGCACAAAGGCGGTATACCAACAGTGCAAGGGCTCGCAGCAGAAGGCTGCAATACCTGCAAAAACTCTCCTCGTAGCTCCTGGTTTATATAACCCATCCTGTAGTAGTAGTAGTAGGGGCGAGGTGAGGCCACCTTTGGCCTCTTTGTCATGGTGGTTTCTCAGTGTCAAGTGTTACCCAGCAGCTCAAAGCCATGTCTTTCGGACTTTCAATTGTACTCGGCGATTAACATGCTTTTGAGTCTATAGGTGTTTAAAATAATTTAGCCTCAAATTACGCAAATCAAAGGCTTAATATTATTTATTAATTTTTGATACATATAACAACAGTCAAACACAATTTAAAAAAAAAACGTGGGCACATGTAAATCTAGTGACTAGATAACGATATTTTCGCCATTTTATTGCAACCTGGGAAGTACGTAGGCAATCGACTTAACTCGTTTTTTTACTATCGAGCTAGTTCTGACAAGCTGCCATCTAGCATTATTAGTTCCATATTGTGGATCTAATAATGCTGAAATGCAACTGCGTCTGCGTTCAAAACTGGAACCAGTTTTGCACACATACCGCGAATGAACCTCTGGTTAACAACTGCTGCTGCTCGGGAAACCCGCCTGCCATGTCGCTCCGACCCGGTGTTTGGCAGGTGTACCTTTTTGGGCACTCGCGGCTCTACCTGTGCGACAGACAAGTCGAGACATCTGGTAACCACATGCGGGAATGAAATAGACAAACGTGTCGCGTAAATCGTTGTTTTTTACTTCGTCGGTATAGAACACTTACATTGAGGTAATATCGATCATCTCATAGAACTGGGCGGTGAAATCACATAACATGGAATGATACGGAAAATAAAATAACAGCTATTGGTGTAATTAGTTATGAAATGACTCAACTCACTTCCGAGTGTGGTTTTGCGGGACGAATGACGACTTGAACAAAATATGTAATTTCTGAACGTGTTTCATACAATTTTTTATTCAATTTTGACAAATATCCTAGTATGCTTGAAAAAATACGAGATTTATATATTTAACAACCGTCTAATGGACTGCATTGGCCTCTAAACTTGTCACTGTAACCCAACAAATTGCACAATTAGATCATCCGATTGAGCAAAGCAAATAGTGCCTTTATATTAGTTTGAGGTTATGCCTTTTGAGAGCGAGGGAAATTTTATTTTTTTTGCCATCAGTAAAAGGCGTTCTATTATTTATAATCTTTAGAGTCGAGAGACTCCGGTTATCCACTGTACTTGGTAAACATAAAACAAAATACAGAAATGACTTTTATTTTCAATAGCTGTGGAAATTTTACGATACATCCGACATGAAAATAGTAAATTTTACAAGTTTTATGGCATTTTAGGGCATGGTTTTTTTTATACATGGGGGGCTAATTTGATCCGCTTCATATTTTCGCAACTACTCTCACAGATTATTGCTTTTTAACTCATGGTCATACATAGTTACGAAAATGTCAGCCTTTTCAACAATGGCATCAAGTAGTTCGACTCTGTATCAAAAGATCAGCAGTTAGTTACAAAATCCGATCCAAATCAGTATAAACCGATATCATTGTATGGGCGCAATTTTTTTGTGCATCTGTCGTGCAATCACGTGAACAGCTTCCCACTGCCAGATTCCACACCTACCGTGAAATGTGCATACTGACGACGTTGTGCGTCCCAATATGCGACTAATGATTATAATTCGATAATTGGACGGCGGCGATGGCAATCTCCATACATGGCGCTCCGATGCTCCATGGGCACACATTAGAATATTGTTTGTGAACTATTGCTATGTAGTTCAACCATGCGATTGCTATCTGTTTAATCACATCGTCATTATAGTTTGGGAGATACCGGCATATTTTTTGTGTCAATATATATAAAGCTATTTTTGCGACTGTTTGGATGTTATCAATAGTGGCGGTTGTGGACGGAATGCATCCAATGTAATAGGCTGTTCAACATAACTAATGAAATCTAAAAGCTCCTAAATAACAGCACCCTTATCCACGGAACCAAATGAACCACGGCCCTCCCGATAAGACAATATATGAGCTGCTGCAACATGCCATTCAGATAGATTAACGAAGAAATGAAACATTGTTGAATGGAAATCTATAAATTGAGTTTAGTCTAGCACGCAGAAGACTCAAACAACTACTATGATGAAGAAATGGCACGTTGGTCTTCTAGCTGTGGAGATGGGGAACGCTCAATAATATACTCTACGAGGGTCACGCTGAAAGTCTTTAGATATTCCTAATCTATACAAGTTTAAACAAGTTTGAGCTCGCAGCTATTTTGTCCAAAGGTGTAAGTGCTTACACGCAAAGGCAGCGTTTGAATCGTTCAGTAGTTGCCTTGTCATGGTCTCGAATGCATCTAAGTGTTGGCCGAATTTTAACGTGAAAATGGAACCGGGTAGTCGCGATTTTCGCGCCATGATTTTGCTTTGGTGTTACTTTGGAGCCTCTGCCCCTTCTAGGGCTACAGTTTTTAATTGGTTTGCTGAGTTTAAGAGGGGCCGGGTCTCACTCGATGATGAACCTCGCACAGGTCGACCGCCCACTGCTGTTACTCCGGACACTGTAGAAGCTGTGCAAAATATGGTAAAAAAAGATCGACATATAACCTACACCGAAATTGGGGCTTCTCTGGGGTTTGGATCGGCAGCGGTCGGAACAATCATTCATGATCACCTTCGCCAAAGGATGCGGTGTTCCAGATGGCTGCCACATTTATTGACCAGTGAGCAAAAGTCAACAAGAGTTGATTGGGTTAATCCCAGCCAAATTTGCTGCCCTTGGCTCCAGCCTACTCAGCCTGCTGGTAAATCCTCCACTGAGGAGGCTTTCCGCCTTCGCAAAAGTTTACCTATTAAAAAGCACGCGTGACCAACTCGTTAGTGCGCTGTCCCCCACGCAGGGATCCCAGGCAGGTTTGGGGGCAAAGCACTCAAAAACTTTTTTCACTTTGTGACGTCGTTCGGTCTGAAATTTAAATACTTATTTTAGTGTATAGTATTTTTGAATATCTACCAATTTTCAGCTTATACTATGCACTGCAAAAAATCACAAAAGCTGCATAGTGATTGCCGAGAACAAGTACTTTTGTGGCAATGAAATGTATGTGTAATCTTGTGTCATAACAGTTGTTATAATAATTTATTTCTAATTTCTAATTGTCCTCCTGTTAATTTTGAGCGATGCTCATTTTCCAAAAATCCGCTTCCCCCTTATTTTCTTGAAATTCCTTAGTGTTAGAACAAGCTGAATATTCTAGCAATTGGCAACGATGCTTGCCAATGTGCAGTTGCCGCCGTTCTCATCTTCTATCTCTATCTACGATACTTAACCTCCGGCTGTGTGACGTAAGAATGCTGTCGTCACTGTGACTCGATCGTACGTTGCCAGATTGCTACAAATTATCAGGGTTCAGGGAAATGGTTTAGCATTTTTTTCTTTTAGTTTATCCTTCTGTTGAAAATATACCCAAAATTCATTGTCTCAGTTCTCTAAATTACTCATAATCTGCTTACGATGATTTAGAGTAAACAACATCCATTTAGGGTTTAGTGGATGTTTAGGTGTAAGAATACCTTTAGCTAAATCTCGCCATCTTGCTTCCTATCTTGTGTAGTAGAATGTATAATCTACCTTTTTAATAAAGACGATTATTATTATTATCTGTAAATAGTTTGCTAAAAAAAACTGTACTTTGTGCCAAGGAAGCTAAAACCAAAAAGTGTGAAGTACAATTTAAAGCAATTAAAACGCCATTTTTGCCCTTGAGTTAAAAATAATTATGGTTGGACAACTGAAAATAATTGATAGAGTTTTTGGATGTTTTGTTATGTCTGTATCACGTCACATGTCAGTTACTTCCACCGTTCGGTCTAGTAGTCCTGTGGTTTGTGTATAGCCGTTTGTCACCGCGTAATCTCAGTAACCGTTGCGCCGATTTTTGAGACGGTTCATCATAAGGGTATCTAGTGAGTAAAAATGTAAACCTCTTTAAAATCGGTTCATTGATCTCCGGTAATAAGGGAAAAATGAAAATTTATCACACTTCTCCAAACCTTCACTATATTGAGTTTTCAGTTTTCGGGCATGATTGATTTTTTGTGCGGCTCAACAAGTTAAATGTGTATAAGTCTCATTTTCACACGTTTAACAAGTTTCTGATCAATTTTTTGAATAGTGAAAATATGGGTGGTCCATTTGTTTATTTCTAATCAAATTCTTGTGTACGTTATATTCAAATTAGTGATTGGAATTAGGCTCGGTTACTACCAAACTATTTCGAAGTTTTAGTTCTACTGTAATCCTAATAGTGTAATTATATTCCATTTTTCATGTTTCTTGAGTGCTTATCAATTTTTTGGGCAAACACATTTTTGGGGGTTGATACCATTTGCAAACAGACTAACTAAATTATACATCAACACTGAATTAGAACATGCTGTTTACATAACATCCATAATAAACATTATAAAGGTTAAACAGAGTCAAAAACATTAGTATTACCAAATATCAATATGTAATAAAGGAATCGCTCGACCACAGATCGCAATAAAAGTGCAAACACTAAGCAAGTTTAGTGGACGAACCTAAGGGGGATCGTCGTAAAATTCATTATACCAGATAATGTTCTTTCTACGTGGATTACACTGATTCAATCTACTTGATTCCATTTTATTTCTCACGCATACGTGCCGAGAAGTATCGTGGATGAAAAACATTCCAAAATTGACATGGGATTTTTTTTGGAAGTTTTATGATGTCCATGTGTTTGACATTACTAGTGAAAGTGTATCCAGATTTCTAGTGATTCATAATATAACTCAATCAATTCCAATTTTGTAGCCTTCATTTCCCGGATTATGTACACAAATCCATATCATAGTAAAATTATTTCAAGTAAAGAATGTCCAGTATTTTCCAACTTTTAACTTATATATTATCAATGATTTGTAGAATGTTTTAATGTACTCATGAATTTCTATCGAATCGTCGTTTGAATCCTTAAACATTGCCGAAAGTTATCTTGTTTAAATTTGTTGACAACATTATGAGGAGAATGGATACGTGACAAGGTTACGAAAAGCGATAATACATAAGAGAGTAATTAAGATGCCTTATTTATTCTGAAAATGTTTCTATGAGTATATTTTGTACCAGAATATGATACCAATTAAATAACAGACCAAATTATTTTGTTATTATTTAGACTGTAGAATAAAAGGAAATTTTAGTGAGCAGCGACATAATGAAGAAGGCTACTTCTACTATGCATTACTGCTAAGTCGTTCAAAATAATGTCAAGGAAATAGATTGCTATAACGTTATTGGTCAGTCCTTCTGTCGTCAGTCTGTTGTCCGTCTGTCGTCCTTATGTCGTACGTTCGTCGCCTGTCTAGTTTTTGTTTCGTTTGCCTGTCGTCTCATTTTTATGCGTCGCGTCGGTAAAAAAATTTCGCAATATGTCATTTATAATCTTTTGTCTCTCTAAATCCTCCGTACTTGTCAGTCATAGATTGTGCACACATTTTCTGAATTTCCAACAAAACATAAAAATGGATTTGTTTTTAATTGATTTTCTGTGATTTTCCTGTTTTTCTAACTTAAAATAGCGGCTTTTAAGGACAGATATTTACCTGCGTTCTGTATACATAAACAAATTCATAATTTTCATGATCTACAGGTAACCAGTTCGTATTACAAATAATGTTTATTACGAGTAATGTTATGCTTAATTCACGTACGAAGGTTTGTTTACATTTTATTACGATATGTTCTTTATCGTTTGGTCAAGCTACTTATCTTTGAATGTATTACTAATACGAATACTAAGTGGACATTTTTTACGGTTGGAATTCTTAATCATAATTTTTCCTGTTGCATTAGTGATTCACATCTGAGTGCTTTATTATTGTACTGAAATTCTTTCTATCGATTTATCTAACAAGTAGTTACTTGCTTCAACAACGGACGTCAAAAGGATGATCAAGTCACTGATTTATTTGCCAACCAGGAAAAAAGTCTCATCAGGTAGATGGTGTCATGAATTGTTGTGCAGTGGTGTATTGAAAATGTTAACAGAATATCATTTTAGTTTTAAACTTGTTCACTCCATACTCTTCCATAAGATATTCCATTGAAAAAAACTATATTCCCCTAACGCACAAAAATAAATAGTCGAATTTTACTTCTCACGTCAGTAGGCAGGGGAAGTATTGGAATCGTAAATATTTTCGTTGTTTGAGAAACTGAAAGCTTTTGTAATTGGATAAATCCCATATTCGAGTTGTCGATAATTTCCATAATTCCCAGTATTTCTAATACTTACGTAAAGTGGATCAACAGGTCAAAAATCCCATCAAAGTTCATTAAAATAATACCGCTGCAAGCGATATACAGAGTCAGCTTACTTGACGTCATTTATTAAGAGGCTCAATGGAACTTTTATAACTGTTGCATATTCAGTTAAAATACAATTATTATATAGTCGTAGTGATGTAAATTAACCCTCTTTGAAAAAAACTATAGCATGCTTTTTCTTGATGTATATGTCATAAAACATCAAGAAAGCATAATTTATCGATTTTGAAATTTATCGCGATTACAATACTAATCTTGCCTATTGGCGTGGGTAGTGAAGAATGGATTTAAAATAACATTCTCTTTGTGTAATTTATGGTTCTACAACGATTTTTATAGCAAAACAAACCCTGGTATAAAATTCATTATCAAAAGGGTCCACTATATTTTTTCCACTTTCAAACATCTCAACCGTTATTCTTTTTTCACCCCGCGCATTGCTCTGGTGCATTGTAATCCGAATTCACAATCCGCCTGCTCCGACGGAACAAAAGATCCGTCCATTCAGACATCAACGACCACCGACATACAGAGGCGTGCCATGATTTCTGCCTTCAAACTATGGAATCACTAAACATTTCGAATGAATAGTTACAGTTCAGTATCAGAATATTCAGCCTACACTTCGCATATTGCATTGCGCTTATACGCAGTTATTTCGATGGGTTTCATCAATAAAACGGATGCAGATATTTTTGATTTTAGACTGAGCAACAAAATGCAGATCCAGATGCCTTTGCGATAATTTTTCATTTGAAATAGTAAAAAACGGCTGTTATTGTCACTGATAGGATATTAAAGGTGGAACCATCTGCTCAACTGTACATTGGACTAGATGATATTTCCAAAAGTTAGTTGAGCGTTGGTTCCTAAGAGCCTTGGAGAAAACAGATCCCTGAGGAACGCCGGCGTTAATGGTAAATACTTTGGAAGCATATCCAGCCACTACCACAAATAAGAATTGATCCGTAAGAAAACCAACCATTGGCGTAGACGATGACAGTTTTTTTTTCAGTTTTTAACTGCAAATTTCATAAATAACGTGCAATTTACTGTTGCTATCCTCCGCCACTGTCGAGATACCTGTAGCCATCTCCGACTCCAGCTGAAAAGTGTCCTGCTCGATATGGCAACAGCGCGAACACTCGGCTGCCGACTGACTTTTGCCTTCCTTCTCTAGTCACCCATCTCCTTTCAACGGGAGGAAATCGTCGCGATTCGCCGTCCTCTTGTTTTTTTTTCACTTACCGTGGAAAACCGCGTCGCGGAAAATCAACATGGTTGTGCAAAAAGTGAAAATAGTGAGAATGTGTTGAATGTGACCAAATTGGATTACCTGAGCTGTTACCTTTTCTCTTGCGGTGTTTAGAACGCAGCAAGTATACTGTCAGGGTCAGTATACAAATTTGTTTTTGTTCAGAGTTATTAGTCATCAACGTCATTAGTTCTAGTGACGGTCAATCGGTATAAAAATATCTCGTTAAGAAAATAATGATGCATTACTGGAAATCTATTGAACTGGATAATAGGCCCAACTTATCAAGATCCTTACTTTTTCGGAATTGTGTCTTAAGAGCTTGACGTTTATGGTGAAATCCTGATCAATCCATTAAGAAGAGTAAACAGAATCGATTGAAAGTCCTAAGTCCTCAAGTGGCTTTGTAACTTTGACTTGTTTCCAAACTATGGAGGCATCCGGATCGAAGGACCAATTGTTTCACTGTAGGCTTCGGGAGTAGACTGCACATTTTCAACGGTACCAATATATTTAGAATTCCGTGGAAATACTTTCTCTGCGATCTCGAATAGTCTTGATGATGACATATGTTGTCAGTGTGAAATTCAACTCTACCAGAGTACTGAACTAGGGAGGTACGACGTATATTTTTTGCTCATTCTATGATGGCGATATGATTAAAAAATATATGCAAATTCATGCTTGTCACACCAATAAATCAGACCAAAAAACTTCCGTTGCCTCCGTTGCTAATTATTACTGTCACCATTATAAAGGAGAAACCAGAGTAAACAAATACTAAAATATCCTACGTAACTTTACCATGATAAGCAGCATGAATGTTCGAACTAGTATCTTTTGAAACTATAATCACATCCGAATTTAAGGACCGAATCATAGCTGTAACTGTACAAGCTTCGAAGAATGAAATTATTACATTGCTTCTAAGACTTTTCTAATCATGTGTTTATTTGCGATGTAGAAAAGTGATAATGTCATTCTGAATAGCTGTGACTTTTGATACTAATTATTCATTGTTGACAGCCTTAAATAACCTTGAAACTGTAAACTTGGAATGTTCGCATCTTATCACAGTGGTGAAGATGTAATAAGTTTTTGAAGTTTTTTCAACATTCCCTCTGCGAACTCTTCTTTATTCCCCTTCCAAGCTATTCTAAGAAATCACTGAGAACCTCTTACAGACCATGCTGTATAATAATATTCCTAAATTCCCAGGACGCGATTCTGATGTTTGAGATAAACCAGAAATGAGAATTACTTTATATCAATTTTTTTAACTCTCCGTTACGTTTGGAAAGTGCAAACAATACACCAACATTTTTATGACACAAAATGTTCGCTTAAGTAAACAGAGAGCTTTATAGTTCTTATCAGCAGCCATAAAACCGTATAATTTCCATCGTAACTTGTTGATAATGAAAGCGATTGATTCTGAATATATCATCATTACGTATTGTTCGTTTTTGTAAGTTCCTCTAATCGGAGTGTTTATTAATTGTTATTATACAGTACGTATTTTGTTGAACAAGAAATATTTTGGCAACGTCAGCAAATCATCTCCCATCATTGCGAAAGGTTTCTGAATGGAAAATAGCATTAAGTAGGTGACGCACTGATATTAGTTTAGTAGTATGATTGCTCTATTGATCTTTTAGAAATGAATTAAAAAAAATATTGGGAACAATCTTCCATAACTACAAAAATTTTGGTGTTCCAAATATTTACATAATTTTCAGTCTTTCCAAAACCTACCTAAAGTGGGCCCCCTGTTAAAATGTTCAATAAACTTCCACTTCACGCGAAATAGTCAACCAACTGGATCCAAAAAGAGGTAAAAATTGCAATTTTGTAATTATGTATTGCGCTTATTCTGGTAGAATGCAGTAATCTGCAGTAGCAGAAGTTGCCGAAACAGGAACGGGACAAACGTAGAGTACTGGTGCATCGTCAAAATGCATCGATAATTTACTATGTTCAGTAGTCGGATGTAACCTAAAATTCAATAATATTACATATCTATTGTAAATTAATAAAATATTTGTTTTGAGGGACAATGGTTGAAAAAATATATAAGAGTTGCAAATATGGAGGTTTTCCAAAGTTTATAGTTCATAGAATATAGAACGTATTTTATCATAGCCAAACAAATCCCCTTCCCTCAACCCGCACCTCCAGAGATTTGACTCCACAAAAGGTTTTGTGGAAAATTCTGAGGGGGCTTCGAAAACATCAAGAAAAAAGTTAGTGCTTTTTTATTTTGAATATTTTTCTTACTATAATTCGGCCATCACTGCACCTGTAATTTGGCATTTTTTGTATACCCAGTGAGCACTATCAATTTGTGTAAAACTTGTGGAAGGCTGCTATCCGCCAATAGTAGTAAAAAATATTGCTTTATTATTTTGTTTCTCGAAATTCCAATTATTTTCGGTCATACCTAAATTTTAAGTGTGATAGGGCTCAACATTTTTAGAAGTGTCAATCCGTTTATTCAATTTCTGTGTTTGCTTTATATTCAAACTAGTAAATTAGGTATTACTATCAACACACTACTTTGCAGTTTGAGTATTGTAATGTATTCGTAGTGCTTGTTGATATGTCGGGCACCTACCATGAGGGGTTGGACCGGCTTTTCAAAGTGAATAATTCCCATGATGAACATCAAAAAGCGACATGTCCAGGTAATACAAAATATTAAATACATCCACGCAAAGACGGAAAACATATAAATAGCAAAAAACAAGTATTTACATATAGTACGATGATCTTGTGAAATCTTGATTCAATTATAGCGGGGAATTACACCATTTGAAGTACCGAGTTAATCCACTTGACACAGCTGACGTAAGAATTTGTATGTGCGGAAAATTCAAGGTCAAACGAGGAAATATTTTTAACATATTGGGAGAGATGTTTTTTGATATTTAATACATATTCAGCACCAGTGTAATAGATAATATCGAAAAACATAAACATATCGTAAATAAGGTCATAAATGTGGGTATCGGAGGTGAAGAGGCTGTTGGTGTTAGTTCACTCTACGAGTATTAAAAGGTTATTTACAAAAATATTCCCATTACAAAAGAGTAGACAATGATTTTTCCAAGAGAAACGATTTTATTGTCATGATTTTGGCAGTATGTTATAAAATTACACAGATTAGGGGTTTTATCATTGATTTTACTCATACAATAATTGAGAATTTTGTACATTAATTCCAATGCAGTCATTGCTTTGTACCCTTTTTTGTATATTTTTACGTCGTCTATCTTTTACCGTTGACTATATAGAACTTGATTATATTTAAAAATATTATCGTGTGTATATATACTGAGAACATCCATCATTTCTGCCAATTTTAATAACTTATGTTTCCTAATTATTTATTTAACGCAGGGGTCGCAAAATAATGTAGTTGAAAAACGGTTTTTCTCCTTTTGATTTTGCAGTTGTCCAGTCATCCATAATAAAAAGCTAAAAGGCGTATAGGTATCAGATTTGTCTTGCAAATTTTCAAGAAACCTAAATGAAGAAATAGTTTCAGAAGATAAACATATAAAATATCTGAATGTCAGTGATGCGACGCGGGTAAACATGTTCGACGTTATGTATTTTTGGATACTTTCATGCTTGTCAAGGGTTGTTTTTTCATCTCAATTGACTAGAGGTTTTTCCGTATGTGTTATAACTTTTAGCAACTATATATTTTATATTTAGATGAAAAACAGCGCCTAAAAATGATCAAACTACTCTCAAATACAAAACATGGAAACTTGTGGAAAAAATTGAAGTACAAAATAGTGAAACATGGTTAAAGATTGATTTAAACTCGGATAATAGCGAATAATGAATTCATGTATTTCAGTATTAAGAACAACGTGCTACTAGGTTATGAGGATACTTCAAGCTATTTATTTATATATAATTACTACGCGATGTCAAATCCTAGATATAGCGGAAAGTCCTGTAAACACTACCGCTGGGCTGTTAAAATATTTTTTATTTAAGTAAACAAACGACCTGAATAAAGCGATGTTATCGTGTAAACTGGATTTTTATCTCAGGGCCACGCTTTGTCACACGCTCCGTTATCTGTTGGGTGCTGTCGTAAAACTGGCCGTAGAACCGTAAAAGAACAAGAGTGGACTGAAGAAGAGGTAAAAATACCATTTCTGTATCAGAAGAGCTTCTGGACACTATTATGCTTTCGTAATGGAGAATCTTCAAACGATAAGTTGAGTCATAAGACGAATAATGCTCTCGAACATGGGATATTCTCCAATAATAGTGACTGATGTGATTGATAAGATAAGAAAAGTGTTTTTACCTTTTAGTTTTTCAAGGTTGTTCTTTTTCCAAAAAAAATGTATACTAAGACCGGCCTCACACTGCCGGAAAAGTTTTCTGAATTCATGGACGGAATTCATAATTTGCATTACTGCATTCCGAGACCTTGTCTCATACAACGTATGGAATACGAATTCATACTTTTCGTGCTACTTTTAGCTATGTATAATAAAAAAACGCAAACGAAAAAACTGGAATCAGCCCCTAAATGTGAACAGCATAAGGAAGAGCCAGTTTACGGAAAGGCAATGACGATAGTATCTTGATATATAGAAATTTGTGATCTCACACCACCTATGCAGTGTTTAACTGAAAAAATAATATGATTCAGGGATGTGTGGTCACTATTTCAAATATATAGAAATAATTGCGTTCTGAATTCATAATCTTAAATCTTCCGGAATTAATAACGTTCTTCAGTATGACTCTCACCGTGAAATCTGAAAAAATCAGGACGGGTGAATAAATAATATGTATATAAATTATGTCTAATTCATCGAAATATTCAGATTGTGTAAGGTCGACCTTACTGTAAGAGATCTAATAATACAAAAGCCAGAAAATATATAACCAAACAAAATTCAAATATAAATTTAATATATACGAATGTACAAAATATCAATCTTCAAAATGTCTTTGTTAAATAGGGATTATGCTTACTGTTTCCCAAGACGATGCTACAAAAATATCCTTTTACTAATTTTGACGTGTAAGGTGGAGCATAGTTGCTTCTCACTTTTAATGCTTTTCCATGAATCCGGATCCATAGTGCATGATTGATTGATTGACCCCTGTCCAGCCAGAATCATGATGAAGTGCGATGAGATGAAAAATTCAATATTTTTGGTGACAGAGCAGTTGATAGAACTTCAGTATACATAATATTGACAACTTCACAATAATTTATTTGAATATAACCTAAAATGGCGTGGCGCTTCTTTTAAAATTTATCGACCAACTACACTAGCGCCACCATAATTTCACTACTTTCAACGGACACTTTTCAATACACAGAGAGGTGCTCCTTAATCTCTACCCTCCATACTTCATATATATTCGGTCGTTTTCGTGTCGTTGAGTCATACGTCGAATACATTATGACACTGAATCTCAGCATGCCAACCTTTACTGCCATCTTCTGTCTGCTAGAGGGTATCACCAACAGCATTAAGATATTTTAAATACAAACTTTGGAGATGTGATGGAAAAGTCGCTCGAAATTTAGATTATGTAACGTTGCAATATTTTATGGAATCAGCGAATTTTAATTTTGTTCAATTTGTCGCGCATTAATGAATTTTATTGGATTTTGGACCAGGAGTATCGAGAATAATAATAATAATAATAATAATAATAATAATAATAATAATAATAATATATATATATTGTTTATTGAGATATATTTCTGATAGCATTACACATTTCTTCAATTTTTTATTTTCGCACAATGTACGATGTATTAAAGACCCCTTAAAGGACCTCATATTACGACATCATAAATAAAGCCGGCCATCTACTATATCGGCACGGTACGAAGTAAACCTGACGAACATTGACTTACACATCGTAATGTCAAATCGACCCGTTGATAACTTCCATAAATTGGCTATGGTTCGATATTAACTTTTTTTTTTGTTTTCTGCCTCGTTTCAGCGTGGAAAGGGACCGTCTGCGTGAGCGGGAGCGGCAGGCGCGTGCCCAGATGTCATCGCAGGTGGCCGCACAAGAACATGAGGTTGTTGGAGGTCCATCTCCTGGTGGAAACTACCTCTTTCAGGAACCGATTAGGGTGAGTCATCAACAAATATTTAAATTGCTGTTTGGAACATATGTATATACTCGTATTTCAATAGTTGTGCTTCACCTTCCTTATAATTTTTTAGTTTCACGACGTTTCGATTGATTTACTATCTTCAATAATCTTCAGGTGAGCTGTGAGTAAGTCTCCTGAAGCCGATTAGGAATAGTGTATCAACACAACTTTTCAAATGCAAGACGTCAATCTCTTGCCAAACTTCAAAACGTTTTAAATTTGCTATTTATCACGAAATACTAATTCTGAATAGCTTTAGGCTTTGCTTATTCGTTACACTGGAATATGTTATAGTAGCGTTATACCTGAATATAGTAATCCTAATTGAAGGCATGTTCAAGTTTCTACTGCAGTCCAGGTTTTTTTTGCCTGTTACCTTACAAAAACAGAGGTCGTAGTCATCCTATCAAATCATATTCGATAGAGTGGAGAGACCACCAGCCATTAACCCTACCGAACAGTTGATTAGCGTTAGTCCGAATGTGGGGTAATTGATGGACACTCGGCACTCGGCATGTCTACTTCACACTACAAAATGGTAATGGATAGCCTTCGGGCTTCACGCGGTAATAATTTGGGATTGTTAATTGCTAATTATAATTGAGTTTTTATACATGTTTCAAATGGTGCAATCGACTTTCAGGATCAATCTGGTGGTATTGCTTGCGAAAAAAAAGCGTCAAGTAGGTTGACGCGATTTTGATACGATTTTAAAATTATTGACATTGAATTTAGGAAACATTGAAAAATTATATCTTCTATAATCTTAAAAATCGCCTGAACTCTCGGGTTATTAAAAATTTCGATATTTCGAAAACTTCAGCTGTTCTAAAGTCCGATCATGGTATGGCATTTCGTAATGTCATGAAATATCAAGAAAACACAATATCGTGAATTAGAATTTTATCGGGATTACAATACTTCCCCACCTCTTGGCGTGGAAAGTTAAATAACTCTTACGTTTTTCAGTACTACACTATTGTCTTCTTTGTTGGATATGGAATATTTGTACATTTTTATTCTGTTACGAATCCAATATATTCATTTGAATGTCATCTGGATGATAAAATTATTATTATTATTATTATCCTTCCTGGTACCTTTATATTTCTTTTCTCTCTAATAAGGACGTTTGCGCTATGCATGCGACTGTTTTGGCACTGCTGGCGAACCAATTAATGTATAAGGTAATCATACATTTCAATTTCGAATTAAAGGTTGCATATGACAGTCGAGTTGAAGACATAGGCCCCACTCCTACTGAGTTAATACAGAAACTATTCCAATTTAACTAACTGGGATGCCAACTTCCGACTTCCAGATTACGCTCTTTCACTAATAAAGCGTATAGTAGAGTAGACTGCAGTAGGCGTTCGTGAATAGATGTACAGTTGTGGTCAAAATAATAGCAGTGGTTTGATAAAAATGGCAAAAAGTATTTAAATGAGAGTGTAAAATTTTATTAATGTAGACAATATCTTATCCTGTAAAAGCCCATCAACTGTCCCGAGAATTCAACAGAAAATTATCTATATAAAAATATCAGTAAACAAAATATTATCGTTTTTTGTAGCAGGAGATAAATTCCGTTTGGACAAAATAATAGCAGTGTTGTTTAGTATTGCTTTGTTTTTGCAACCTAAATAGTTTTCGCTGCTTATATTCGGGTAAATTGTCAATTTAGAGTAGCCTTTTGTTAAATTCACAAATAATTTTGAGTTTTGATAAAACTATGGGCAGAAAGAAGCAGTGTTCTCAAGAAAAACGCGAGTTAATAAGAAAATTACGGCGTGATGAATGAAATGGTTGCAAACTCTTTAAGATGGCAATCTACACCTGAAACTCGTGCTCGAAAACGCAAAACTACATCCAGACAGGACACACTTATAGTGCGAGCTTCAAAAACAAACCCATTTGCTTCGTCAACACAGCTTCAGTAGATTGTGGGATTGCATGTAGCTCCTAGGACAATACGACGACGACTTAAAGAAGCAAACTTACCAGCAAGAAGCCCGCGAAAGGTACCCTTGTTAAATAAAGGACAAAGAAAGAGACGATTAGAGTTCGCAAAACAGCATATTGAATGGCCTCCATCTAAATGGCGTAACATACTCGTACTGTGGTCCGATGAGAGCAAAATAGTGTTATTTGGCAATGTGGGTCGTAGAACATATATTAGACGCCCTTCAGGAACCGCATATCAGCCTAAGTACACTGTTAAGACAGTTAAACATGGAGGTTTAAAAATAATGGTGTGGGCATGTTTTTCCTACTACGGAGTAGGGCCTATATTTTGGATCAGAAACAAAATGAATGCCAATGTTTGTGTTGAAATTTTACAGGAGGTTATGCTGCCCTATGCTGAATATGAGATGCCACTTAAATGGGTTTTTATGCATGACAACAACCTAAAACCTACCAGTCGATTATGTAAAAAATATTTTAGAAAAGAAAAAAATTAATGTTAGATTGGCCAGCTCAAAGCCCAGATATTAATCCGATCGAAAATCTGTGGGGCGACATTAAGGATGCTGTAGCACGAGAAAAACCTAAAAATCAAGATGAGCTCTGGTCTGTAATCAGTGATTCTTGGAAAAGCATTCCAGTGTCTAGATGTCAAGATCTAGTTAATGCTATGCCGCGACGCTGTTAAGCTGTCCTAGAAAATGAAGGGTACACAATTAAGTACTAAGTTTGTGTTGTGCTTCTAAAATAAGAATTTTGTTAATAGATATATGTTTTGTGTTTAAGAGTTACATTAGTAAAACATTGCTATTATTTTGTCCAACAGAATTTCCGACATTTTTCGTTTTTCCTGATGTTTTGAGAATTAAATTAATTTGACTCTTACTATTATGTTGCATTTTAGGTGGGCTTTAAAGTTGACATACAGATGTTTTAGTTGTTCTATAAAAAAATAATGAAAACGTTTTTGGTAAGCATTGCTATTATTTTTACCACAACTGTATATTTCACTATATTAGTTGTTAACATATGTTGATGCGTAGGCCATAGACAGAAAAAATGTTGTGCCCATACTTTTCGGCTAAATAGTAAATTGAAGTATTTTCATTTTCGTCTAACCTTGCATTTTGCTTAGAAAACAATTTATGTCTCTTGTTTTGTTGTGTGTCGCCCGGGTGAGTTCAAAATTGAGTTTTATGGAGTTGGCGTACACAACCTGACTGCCATCTCGGGAAAAGGGAAACATATTTTTATGATACCTCCATAGTTGTGCGTGATAGCAAAAATTGCAATGACAATTTTTGTAGATCTTCTACAACTGACTGAGTTAGACTTACATAAATATTTTCGATTCAAACCTGGGAAAGTTTTCAAAGTGAGAATACCAAAATCTCAAATTGAGCATGAAACAGAGAAAATATAACCTATAAGAATTCTATAATGTTGACTATATCATTGCATCATATGGGTAAATAGTTCAACCTTATTGTTCATTACGTATTTTATTATTAGTAAACAATTGTTCATTCTTATGAGCTTTTATCAAAGTTACTGTAACCTTAAAAAGAAGAACAAAAAATGTGTCAAAACTGTAACAATGTAACTTCTTTCTAACCATTATCTGGCGCTGGTCATACTCGTCTAATCTATTGGGTCTGTATTATTAAATCGAGAATTCTGTCACAAAAAGAAACATGTTTTTTTTAGATATCAGTCAACATTGATCATAAATAAATATGTTGCAATCTGGTATTTATTCGACTTGAAAATTGAACAACCAGTTCCGTACAAA
Organism: Bruchidius siliquastri; assembly: GCA_949316355.1. Classification (NCBI taxonomy): domain Eukaryota; kingdom Metazoa; phylum Arthropoda; class Insecta; order Coleoptera; family Chrysomelidae; genus Bruchidius; species Bruchidius siliquastri. The sequence goes on along the minus strand of OX438534.1, from coordinate 4,800,632 downwards.
TATAGATGGTGCCTATACCGGGTGTTCCATTAAATTTGACACAGCCGTAGAGCTTTTCGACGAAATTTCTTGGGTGCAAGCAATATGGGGGAGAGTTAATGATGACTGTTATTTCCGACATTGACAGCGTTTTCAAGATTTTTGTTTGAGGTCAACGGTGTTTTTTTAATGGGGACCCATATTTTTTATCGCAGAATCCAAAATCTACGAGAAAAAAAACAAAAATTTCTTATTAACTGAGTCGTATTTTCTCAGTTGGCAAGAAATTTAATACAATTAAATAGATTTTTTAATTGTTTTGTTTGAAATTTGTTATAATAAATTTAGAGGTTTCCCATATGATAATTACGTAATTTTTGCTTTTCTGAGAAGCATTATTACTAAATCATGTGATTATTTATTGATAAATTTATAAAAATAATAAATATTTTATTAGTTATCTATTTAAGTAGCAATTGGATTCCAAAATTTTGTAAACAAAAGATATTTGTTTTTTTTTTCGTAAAGGAAGATTTTGCAATAAAAAAATATATGTTTCTATTAAAAAAATATAATTGACCTTGAAGAAATTCTTGAAAATGTCATTGTCGAAAATGAAAGTCATCATTAACTCTCCTTCATTGCACTCAAGGACTTTCATCTCAATGTTTTCATTAAAAAAAACTGTTTTCGCGCTATACGGCTGTCTCAAGTTAAATAGACCATCCGGTATATACCGGTTCAAGCTCGTACAGTTGTTGATACCTTTGTTACCGAACAACAGATAAATCTATCAATTATTACCATTGATGTAGTCAACATTCAAAATACAAAAGTCCGGACTGATTAATTTATTTGAGACCATATACGAGGGTCATGCTGAAAGTTTTTAGATACAGAAAAACTACAAGGTTTTTTAAAAAAAACTATTCTGTTTTCTCAACATGTTCTCCCCCTACCTCGATACGTTTACGCATTCGGTAAAACCACTTGTCAAATTCTTGTGACCAATATTCTTTTGAAAGGTTGCTGATTTCCTCCTCAAATGCAGCGATTGCCTCTTCATCGGTGGAAAAATCGTGACCTCGTAACTTTTCTTTGATCTTAGGGAATAAGAAGAAGTCGCACGGAGCTAGGTCCGGAGAATAAGTTGGGTGAGCCCAATCAACTCTTGTTGCTTTTTGCTCACTGGTCAACAAATGTGGCACCCATCTGGAACACCGCTTCCTTAGGCGAAAGTGATCATGAATGATTGTTCGGACCGTTGCTGATAAAATCCTCAGAGTTGCCTCAATCTCGTTGTAGGTTATATGTCGATCTGTTTTTACCATATTTTGCACAGCTTCTACAGTTTCCGGAATAACAGCAGTGGACGGTCGACCTGTGCGAGGTTCATCATCGAGTGAGACCCGGCCCCTTTTTACACTCAGCAAATCAATTAAAAATGGTAGCCCTAGAAGGGGCAGAGCCCCCAAAGCAACTCACTGAACTTTCGCTCATTTTAGTCCCTTTTTATAGTCATACAAAATCATGGCTCGAAAATCGCGACTACCCTGTTCCATTTTCACGTTAAAATTCGGCCAACACTTAGATGCATTCGAGACCGTGGCAAGGCAACTACTGAACGATTCAAACGCTGCCTTTGCGTGTAATCAGTTACACTTTAGACAAAATAGCTGCGCGCTCAAACCTGTTTAGATTAGGAATACCTGAAGACTTTCAGCGTGACCCTCGTATATACAGCAGAACCAAAGGCAAGTAGGTTTTTTATATTTCCCGTTGATCATGGAAGTATGAAACTACTGGTGTGAGTGTAAGAGTTATAAGCTAAAAGTATGTCATCTATATTTGTGCGGTTAGCATACTACTTACATTACTTCTGGATAAAGCAGTGCTCATTACTGAGGTTACTTAATTTTAATGAGAATTCATGTATATGTACCTAATTATACGTAAGGTATTACGCTAATTATTGGATGGCTAATTATGGATTCGACAAGAAACTCTTATGTATTCGTGTGTTTAGTGTTTAGTTATGTCACTATTTGCAACAGGGACAATATTTTTCCCTTTTTATAAAATATATTCCTTTTTTTGGCATCGAATATTTAAAAATAAAAATAGTAATTCAAGGAAATATCCCTTGAAAAGACTTCCTATTATGATGACTGTCACAGTGGTTATTATAGCTACAGTCATTATTGTAGCTCCGTAGATCTGTACAGTCCTTGGCTGCCTATTACTATCATTCCAGCGGAGTAACTTATCGTCTGTCTATTTCCGTTTTCTTTGTTTCAAGTACCCAGATCAGAGAAACCTTATTTTGGTTGCTTGTTCATTGGAAGTTTCTGCATAGTAACACACCAACTTTTATTCGACCTGCATAGGACTAAGCTTTCTACAATGCTGAGGTTGTCCAAAAAATTATTTTTTGAATAGGATCGTTCGAGGTGTTGGAAGTCCGACCTGGTGTAGTAGCACCTGTTGGGCTCGTCTAGTATTTGTTGTAGTGATTAACTCTCAAGGCCCCAGTACGCGATCGGCTATGATGGGCCCCTGCAGGCCATCGCCATTGTGTACAGGGAGGAATGGCGCATGATGGCAGACAGTTGGCAGTGGTTCATGGATCTTGGCGCGCAATGACGATGTTGTAGGTTTTTTCGTCACACTTCAAAGGGTATCGTGGCGTAGCCTGGCCGCTAGTGTTCACACAGTTGGCCATTGTTCAGTTTCTTACAGACCGATTGTGATGCGGCATTGTCTGAACACCTTTCAAGCTGACGGGCAATGGGGCAATGATGGCCTACGTGGCGCATGGCCCATCATGGCCTATTGTGTACTGGGGGATTTAGTATGTTTGGTCGAATTTCACCATGGTCTACCATAGATTCTAATCTATATAACAGGGACAGATCAGCCACTATTCTTCGATGTACCAGCATGCTCTTTTGCCAAAATACCAGGTAGCAAGTGACTGCTCGTCATTTTTTCACTTTACTATTTCTTTTGCCCAGACCTGTATATCAATTGCTCCAAGAAAAAAATTGATGTTGTCTAGACAGTGTAATGCACTTTGATGCATCGAAGGTAAATCCATAATGAGAAAAATAATGCATCACTACCCATTCATGAAATGCTACCTATTTTATGACATATACTAGTAGTGACATACACCGCAAGGTTATTATGTGAATCATCTCTCATTTTGAATTCACAATCAAATCATAAAGGAAACTACAGATAAGGCTGTGTTAAATGTGTAGGTTTCAATAAAATTGTTTAGTTTATACCCAATCACACTGGGCCATATTCTACCGAGGAATTGGAAAGACAGTCATAATTCGGTTTCTTATAGGCAGAGTCCTTGACATTTCTATTGTAATTTATCATCTTTGTATGGTATAGGTATGTTTATTCTGAGTACTGTGGTGAATCTCAGTGCTAATTCTGATGTTTTTGCTTCAGTCATATAACATTCAAGCTCTTGGATTCAACGCTTGGTAGGTCTAGATGAACGAATTGCGACACATATAAATAATTTTATGGAATTTTTTGTATTAAAAATTTCACATATCGGCTTTGTTAAGACAGGGAGGGATGTTAGTATGTATGTGTTGTTTTGGAAACATTTCTGGTGCTGAATCTTTTATGAACATTACTCAATCGCTCAAATGATCATATACATAATATAGGGACAGACTCAGGTGAAGACAAACGTCGTGACAATGGATGTCCAAAGCATTATTATTAAAAACTGTCACGTAATTCAAAATATGTTGTGATTTTTCCTTTTTTTCCATAGTGATCGTTCATAGATAAGTTCCAGAAGACATTCGGAATTATGCTCATTTACCAACCATACCATTTTTTCACATTTGCCTGTCCTATAGAACTCCAAATAAACGAATGTCTCCTTATGTGAGAACGCCTCCAAATAATTACAACGCATATATATCTTTTGCTAAAGCCCTAAAGCTGTTACTTGTTACTCGGGCAACGCTCAGAAACCAGCATAGTGTGAATTTCTATTAAAGTCAGCCCAGAGCGACACTGTGCATATAGCTATAAACAAAAAAAAAACAGCAAAACATTCCCAGTATCATATAGGTCACTCCTATACACACAAGGTGCGATAGAAGTTGTTGTGTATTGTTCATGTTCTTGTTTGAAAATCGTTCATCTTGTTGATTTGTAACCGCGCAGTGAAATCTGTTTTTAAAAAATATGCTTCCAAATCCCCACCTCACTCCACGCATCATAAAAAAATAAGTTTGAAATCTTTTTTATTTTCCCATTTGTTATATCATCGTTTCGGCACCGGTGGACAAATTTTGTTAAACTATGAAGCTTCTGCGTCCTTGCACTAGTGGTGACCTACTGTGCAAATTTCATTAAGATCAGATGAGTACTTTCCTAGTTATAGAGGCGCCAAGGATTAATCATTATGTTTTAGTATTATTCCGCTTCCACTACATCGATTCATAAAAGCATTAGAATTTCTCATACAGAGAAATTTAGATACTGTGAATCATCAGTACTTTCTGATCTATAGGGAAGTTAATGATTACGGGACAAACGACAGACATGTGCGACAAACACACGACATACAAACGATAGACATAATAATACGTGGCTCGACCACAAATTTGCAAAAAGGCCTCTTGAAATTTTGATTCTATTATAGTAAAGAATGTTGTTTTCAAGCGGAAAGCTCTATCATTACGACGTGCTAAGTACCGAGTCATTGTATTGAATTCCATTTCGGCTGAAGTGACGGATATTGCGCAGACATGTGTAGTCACCTTGAGGTATGACGACCAACATCAATTCACCCAATATATTTGACCTGGGAAGAGGTTCGAACGTATATATTTACCGCTGACGGTAAGAGACGGCAAGGGTCGATTACCCCCCTCCCTCCTTCACTTCCAACGTACGCCTGTTGCCAACCCACCCGCCTCTCCTTCTCCCAACCCTCTGCGTTTGTCGTAAACTTTAAAGGACCTTTTAAGGGTAAATATACGGCCCTGAGAGTTCAGCTACGTTTTGGGATCGGTCCCGGCGTATTATATGCCCGGCCTTCGGCTGTTTGTGGTCTTTTTCCACATCATAGATCCGTCGTTTTAGGTTTTTGATCTGCTTTTATCACTTGTAAAATTGCGTTTATATAAGAACCAAGTATTCAGATGGATACTTAGGCCAGTCGAAAGGGGATCTAATAATAAATAGATAGTTATTTTGATTTTTCAGTTTTTATGTTGGAATAGTTTTTCTGTTAGAAGTAATACAATGAAAATATGTTGAAAAAAGTATGTTGGTTTAATTTGAATACCTGAAGTACACGCCCACTAAGGCGAAACAAAGAAAAGATAGATTTTTCCGTACGTTTCTTTCCATATAATCTAAACGGTTCTTCATTTCGCTGCGTGGGTTCTCATTAACGAAGAGTTATTGAATCATTTATTGATCATATATCCTCGAAACATATAACAAATCGAACTATGCATTTCAGGACATTCGGGTAATTTTTATTCAGCTTTATTAGGTTATGTAGGTTTTCATTCTTCAATAATTTTTCTGAACAAACCACTTTCCTGTGGGCAGATTATTTTTGATCTAGTGTTTAATGAAATAATCTTAATTATGTAAGAGACTTACGCAATCTCTGTGTGTTATATTACTTTTTATAACAGGCAAACTAATTTTGCAAAATTTAAGCCTACTTTACTTTTTCCACCGCGATTTTTGATTATTTAAAATTCAAAATACGATAACTCGTTAAATACTTTCTAACAAGTATATGATATTGTTGTTTGAAACTTGTAGACAACGTGGATTTATCAAAAGTTTGATTTGCTATCTTCAATCGTCTTCAGGTGAACTGTTGATAAGTATATGATATGTTTTCATGTTTTGAAGTAAAAGTTTCAGTTGTATTGTTTGAACGACAACATTTTAATTCGTTTATATGTCATTGAAATTGGTTTCGTGATCTTAGATAGTGTCATATTTCAAGCGCAAACATCTCGGAACCTGACAATACAACGTATAGTCACTGAAAATAACTTCAAGTTCAAATCGCTTATTAAGTTTCGATTATAGTCTATCGATACTTACAAACATTTTAGTAATTCAATACATGGAGAGAGAAGCAAAAGTAAGAGGATCTCTTTATCAATAATTTCATCCATCATGCCCAGGGCGTTGCTCCGGTTTTACTTAGATAGAGTTGGTCCTGCTGGAAAACTACGAACAACAATCATATAATTTATTTCTCCATGCATAAATATAGTAATCATTAATTGAAGTATCGGTATGTGCTACAGACTGTTGATATTTTTCGCTGAAATATTGGGGCTTATTAGATTGCTGCTTGTGCTGTTCGGGGTTTTACTACTAGATATGCACTATCTAATGTTTTTTTTACTGGTCGCTAATTGAAACCACATGTGATTTGATAAATCAAATATGAAACAAATCATTGAGGCAACCACAGGTTTCAGGAATTGCATTAGTTAGAAACAAAATGTTTGTGTATTAAATTTGATGTAGCGTTAAAATGACTGGTATATGGTATTCTGCCAGTTCACGGTTAACGACTGCCTGATTTTTTCTGGGCAGGTTTCCATGTTTCGGTCGCTATATTTTTTTAGCCCCTACGGTGGTCTCAGACTCGTTCGGCATCTCAAATCTTAATATATAACGTAGGTATATCCTTAAAGGCTACAAACCAAGTTTGAGACGCGTATCGGTGAAATAAAAAATTGCGTATAATTTACGATAGTCTTAACTGATTGATTGGCATTTTTTTGGTGTGGAAACTGGCGCTTCTTATTATGAATATGATACTGAAATATTTGTAGGCCTTATTTGATATAATGTCCTTTTCTCAGCTTTGCATACTTGCTGTGATACTTTATATGCACGATTGTGTCACAGATCAGAGCAAAAAGGCCTTGTCCTTGTGCAGAAGCTAAGACTTCATCTCACTAACGTTACGTAATTAGAAAATTAATTACAGTGGAAGTGGAAGTGTCGGATGGCTGTTAATTACTGTATCGTCGTATATACGGCTGTCACAGCTTAGCTGTTGGAGCTCTCTCGGGATATTCGCCGCGGGTCGGTGTTCTTTTCTTTTTATTCGCAGCCTCACTGTTAGCATCACCTGGCTCTTTCAATATGTATGTAAGCACTTGCCTGTTCCATTAAAAAAAAAACGTCTTAGTTTAATGAGAACTCTGTTTATACAGCGATCGAGATTCCGTGGAGTGATCGATTTGATGGCAGGTTTTATTTTAGATCATCTTGATCAATATCATTAGTATGATCGATTCACTGGATAAAATTAAGTCATTATAGTTCGTGCCAATAAGAGATATTCTATCATAAGGGTTGCTAAACTGATACAGGGCGTCCCATTTTCGCAAGACAAATCTTGGGCCTGTTTGATACTGATAGCGAGAAAAATCAATCAAGTTTTTGTACGGTTAGCTACCCACGGACTTATCCACAATAATACACCAAACCTCCAAAATTGAATCAAGCGGAATGACTGGATGCTTCTCACCCATTCATGATCTTTATAGGAATATCCATTGAACTGGCTCAATTAACTTATGGTGTCTGTTAGGATGTAGCTATTTGGATTTTCATGTAGGCTCCTCGTAGTATCAATTTTCTCTCATTATATGGAAGAGCGGGTTAAAAAGGAGACGTTTTTCGAGTCTGTGAGCTTTGAGTATTCTGATCTTTATAACACAATGTTAATATATTAAATGATATACATATATTATATATATGTAAGATTCTTTGAAAACTGGTCAGTCGTTGTGATGTTCATCAGGGATTTGACGTTTACAAAGCATCGGAAATCAAATAACGTTATATACAAGGTGACATGCGTAAGATCTTTCACAAATTTCAAAATTTCTAAATCCTCAGAATATACTTTGATTGCGCCCCAAATTGAACGAGGGCTTGATAAATTCTAAAAAAAAACTGGAAAAATGGGGATGATACAATGTTTTAGTTAATAAATCTGCTCCTAATAGGTATACTGATTTTCAAAAATAAGACAGCATCACGCACTATGATCCCACATCATGTCGTTCAACAAATTTGATTAAATGAGGTTTAGGGGATACTTGAATTATAACAAATACGCCAACAGATATATAGATACTCGCCAGTCAGACCGACATACCCAAAGATAGACAGACCAAAGAAGAGTAGTGATATGGATTTTCGTGATATATCATAATATATAAGTTGCATCACTCGCCGATGTCTAGCTCGAGGCATCCTGGGTGCCTGGTACTAGTCATTACATATATGTATATTTTGTAAATATTGCCAGAGGTATGAACACGGTTTCACTTTTGATTTTGATTGTTCTGCTACTGCCAAAGGTCCTCATGGCGATTTTGATTGAAATTCTTCTCACAAAATATAAAATATGATTTATCCCACATAAGTGCAATTTATACTGGTATTGATTGACCTGGAAAGGCTCATGGTCTGGATTAGTCAAATTAAGAGGAGTAGATCATTAATTTAACAGTCCCTTAGGAGAATTCTCCGGAAGTAAAACTTGGCGCATACATATTACAGCAGAAGATCATAAAATGAAGGTGGAAATTCGATGTTAGAGGTTATTTGTTCATGACGGGCCAGGCAGTGGCGCTCTGCCGGGAAGCAAAGATGATTAACTGGATTTAATGGTGATTATAATGTTTTTAATAAAAAGGATTATATTACGGACTATGACGGGGGTTGTTAAGTGGTATGCAACCATTCCAGTCATATGTAAATAAGTTTGTTTCTTTTAAGGGACAAATTCCGAATTTGGTGACAGTTCACTTCTCTTAACCAGTTGTTTATTATACGAAAAAATGAACCAACTAAAATTAATATGATTACCTTCATTAGTGTATCATACCTTTTGTTCCGGAATATTCCAAAATTAATAATTGAAATAAATGGAAAAGTACTTATATTTATTAGACATACATAGGATACAATTTGTGCGATTGGTTATGTTACAGTCGGTTTAAGAAGTTTTCATACCGCTAAATTGTTGTTGAATATAACATGTAACTTGGTGTTACTATTTTTTGCAGAATGTGAAGCTGTTCACAATTCGACAGAAATGTTGGAGACTCATGAAATGACATTTTGTTTAACTGGTGCGTATGACAGGACTTTGACTCGCGCTCATTCCACAATATATCGTTCTTTGAGAATTTGAGTAATAGCTGGATAAAGAAGATGAATAGTTATTGCAGAATGAATTTTTAAAATGAAAGTCTAAATGGCAAAGTTATATAATCGTGAGATTCCTATAAAAAACTCGTGAAAAAAAAAAACGTCGTGAGCAGTGGCTGCTTGTTGTAGGTATACCATATTTCGATCGAAACTTTGTCCGAAATCTGATGGAAAGTCTCACTTATAAATTATCAGTGGTGCTAGATGCCACTTATTAACGCAGGTGTTTCAGAGGTCTTGGCACCAAGGTTATATTTTTACTCGATTTTAATTATCCTTTTAGCACAATAATTCTGATCTCTAATTGAGTGTATGACAGCACTTTGCACGTGCGTAATCTTGAGATCAATTGGTGTAAAAGAAAATTACCAACGACCGCCTCTTTGTCGAAAGATCTGGAGATCATCATCACCTGGGGCATACGAATATGGTGCAGTTTAATGCTTCTAAGACTCTCTTTTCTACTGACATTTCAATGGAATCTGTTCTTTTGTGCTCTCCATGATTCTGCCGTTCTTTGAACCTACTTCAATCAAAAAATTTTGAAAAATCCATCTTGTCTAAAAGTTTCAAACAACAGCTACCGAGATATGCTATTCCCGATACTGTGAGCATTCATCAGTTCAAAACTCTTATGAACAGACTCTCTAACTTCTTTGTAGCAGTTACGGAAGATTGGTATTTGATCTGTGTATTAAAAATATGACGGTCTATAGGATGCGTGAGTACTTGCAGATCAAGCTGCTTGACGCCAGTTATTTTTAAAAAACTAACTGATATTTGCAGATGAACTAAGTACGATTCTTATTCAAACTTGCCCTGGGAAAAAGTCGCCTATGCGTTCCCTCAATTCTGGAATGGTCGCTCGATAAATCATAGCTAATTCCCAACGACTTACCCGATTAGATATGGGTCGCTTTGCAGTCGGGGACATGTGAGTGTTCCTGTGTCTCTTTTCTAATTATAACAGGATGTGAAGAAATATGGTCCATCCAGTTGATTGCTATTTGTGAACCAAGTGCAGAAAGCGTTCGCGCATGGAAATTGTTGAACGAGCCTCCAGCCGATTTCAGTGAACATGTAAGAGTTATAAGGCTGCTTTCTGCACGAGCTTTACACATTACTTGCAATTACGAGGGTCACGCTGAAAGTCTTTAGATATTCTTAATCTATACAAGTTTAAACAGGTTTGAGCACGCAGCTATTTTGTCTGAAGTTGTAAGTGCTTACACGCAAAGGCAGCGTTTCAATCGTTCAGTAGTTGCCTTGCTACGGTCTCGAATTTTAATCGGGTAGTCGCGATTTTCGAGCCATGATTTTGTATGACTATAAAAAGGGGCTAAAACAAGCGGAATGTCACGAAACTTTAGTGCGTTGCTTTGGGGACTCTGCCCCTTCTAGGGCTACAGTTTTCAATTGGTTTGCTGAGTTTAAAAGGGGCCGGGTCTCACTCGATGATGAACCTCGCACAGGTCAACCGCCCAGTGCTGTTACTCCGGAAACTGTAGAAGCTGTGCAAAATATGGTGAAAACAGATCGACATATAACCTACACCGAGATTGAGGCTTCTCTGGGAATTGGATCGCTAGCGGTCCGAAAAATCATTCATGCTCACCTTCGCCTAAGGAATCGGTGTTCCAGATGGGTGCCACATTTGTTGACCAGTGAGCAAAAATCAACAAGATTTGATTGGGCTACGTTTATGCTTGAAAAATTTGATAATGGGCACAGTAAAACACTTTTAATATCTCAACCGGAGAAGAAACATGGTTATATCGTTATGATCCCGAAACTAAATAGCTGTCATTAGTTTGGTGCTTTGAAAGTGAGCAGCCTCCAACGAAAATTCGTCATTCCAAGAGTGTTGGAAAGAAAATGGTCACATCTTTTTTTTCTAAAAGTGGATACGTCACAACGGTAGTCTTGGAAAATCACAGGACAGTTACTTCTGAATGGTATATAACCAAATGTATTCTTGTAGTCCTCCAAAAACTATGCAAGAGCCGTCCAAAGACTGGTCTGCGGGGTATTCATCGGCACCATGACAACGCACCCGCCCACAGCGCCGCTAGAACACTCGATTTTATTGCTGAACAGGGTATCAAACTGTGGCCTCACCCACCTTATTCTACGGACCTAGCTCCGTGCGACATCGTATTCTCTAAGATCAAAGAACAGTTACGAGGTCGCCATTCGAATGGCTGCGTTTGAGGAGAAAATGAGCAACCTTTCAAAAGAACGTTGATCACAAGAATTTGACAAGTGGTTTCACCGAATGCGTAAATGTATTGAGGTAGGGGGAGGATATATTGAAAAAACATAATAAACTTTTTAAAAAAAGCTCTGTAGTTTTTCCTATATCTAAAAACTTCCAGCGTGACCCTCGTATTTTATTTATATGGAGAAATAGTTGTATTTCTCATGTCGGATTTATGTTCGAAAATATCATTCATCGGTATAATGAAGTTGCTTATATATTTTTAAGAAATTGATCTTAATCGAGAAATTCATATTTTAAAAATTAGTACAGCACGGTGTCTCATTTGAATTACAATCTACCCTGAATAAAAGTAGAAAGACCTTTTCCGGGCATGTGATTGTGCAATTTATACACAGGTTTGATGTATGATTAATATCGTTTTCCAGAAGCGTTTCACTTTAATGTTCAATGCATCTTCAGACTGTCAAAATTGATTGTTTACAAAGGTTTCGAGTTTATTTATCAACTAGCCAGTCCTATTCTGAATATAAAACCAAAGTTATGAAATTTGGCATTCTATTAATTTATCCTATCTAGCAATTGTTCTGTCAATTTTTTATCTTTTCAGCGAAAATGGTTGCAAAATCATTACCGTCTATATGTTTGTTGATTTCCCTTTTGGCTTTCAGGAATTGTTGTCAGCGCTCAATCTCAGTAACTGCTGCCCAGTTTTGATGAAATTTGGGAACGTTGTGGAAAAACAATTTTTAGGAGGCTCAAAACTTTGATATTTGTTGAACCTCATTTGTGAGTGTCAACGTTTTTTTTTGGAGTATTCATATCTCCTTTATGTACTTTTATATGAAGGTTGTCAGATTAATTCATTATGGGTCAAAAACTCAGCTGTATCGATCGATTCATTTGTTGTTTGTAAATTAAGAGCCAATGAGGCAACAAACGTTTTCTGAGGGAATTAACTATACGATCATTATTATAATGTACCTGATCGTATCCTGATAACAACAATAAAATTGTTCGCACACGTGTGTGGTGTTTCCGAATTCCCCCATTATATAGCACTCCTTTATCAAATATTAATTTGAGGTAATGCGTATTCCGGTCACGTGACGATCTATACATTACACGGAAGTCTACTTATTACAGTGTAGATAGATGTATAGCTTCAATTCTTTTTTGTCGAATTATTTATGAGAAGTAGCGATCGGTAAGGAGAATAATATTTTTTCACTCCCCACGCAAAATCGAGAGATGTATGGTTATCGGCAATTTTTTTTTTGGAGGTTTTACATTACAGAAATCTGTGTGTCACTGTCATTCTGTGGTCGGCTTGTCTGTACGTCGGTTTGCCTGTTAGCGTTTTTGTCAGCGCGTATTCCCAGGAAGCGCTTCACCGTTTTTGATGAGTGAATTGTTGGAGCGATACGCTTGGGATTGTATCAAGTAGTGCTGTTATATTTTACGGATTTCGATGTAATTGTAGCGGTGATAAGCAGACAATAAATCAATATGCTAAAAATGCTGTTCAGAGGGCGTTCATTTTTTATAAAATGTAAAAATTTGTTTTTTGGATTATCCAAGTTCTTTATCATTACACAGCGCAAAAGAATAAATTACTGTAAAAAAAGTTGCAATTTTACTCAACTTATATCACCTAATAGCCCTAATTAAGATTGCCTTCGCTGGCACCGGGTAGATTCAATTTTCCAGTCATATTCAAACAATGAAACCATAACTCACAATCGAACCGCGCAAAAATGTTCAGCATTCATGTAGAAAATTATGTGCATATTTAGTTATTGTTTATTAATACATGTATGATGCTCATAACCTGACACACACAAAAATGAAAAGGTTAAAAAGGGGGATTAAATACAGAAATTGTAGTGAGAAAAATTATAAAAAAATACTAGTGTGCTTAGAACACGGACCTGTGTGTTCCGTGCTAAATCCAGTAAACCCAGTAGAATTATTGTTGACAACAGTATTTCCGTTTACTACTTGTGTTTATATGTTTCATATCTTGAATAGTATCTTGGAAATCTCAAAATATAACCTCAGAAGATACGCAGTAAATTGTGGCGATTTAGTCTGTGAGGCGATAATTGACGAGATAATCGGTATCACGCTGTTTTTTCACATGAGTGTCTTCAAATTTGATTGATTATTTTTCAAATACTGATAACAGGTTGTTTTAGTCGTCTTATAATAATTGAAACAATAAATCTACTGCACAATTGTTCACTGATTCATTTGTTAAATCACCTTGATCCATTTTTTCCACTTATATACTGTCGTTTTCTATAGAAGCTAACGTTTCGTTTTCGGTGAATACGTTTCTAGTTTTTTGTACAATACTTGGCTTCTTCCCGTGCTTCGAGAATTCATTTTATTAACCACGCGTATAATAAGCATATAATCGCAATCGCGACTAATTCGATATAGGGAATATATTTTTTGCGTTTTAGGATGTCTACAACCCGAAAATCTATGTCACTCATCTTCGTAGGTCGGTCAGTTCACGATTTAGAAAATGTAACCTCAGTAACAGCTGCACTAATTTCCATAAATTGCGGGAGCGATACTGAATGGGGTCATACATATTAGATAATGCGTAAATTTTGAAAATTAGTACTTTGACGACGAGGCTATTAGCAAAAAAATAAACAGAGCTTTTACAAACGTAAGTTTTCCAAAAAAACCATGATGAACATTACAAGGACTAAGCAGACGTGAGATATCCATACTATCAAATTTTTATAAAAAGATTTTCGCTCGAAAACAGATTTGCAAAAAATTTTAGAAACGCGAATACGACTTGACATTGAAGATTACAAGCTTCAATATGTGTGATGCAACCTAGCCTGTGGTGAGTTATTGACATCGCAGTACGGCGTTACATACAAAACTTTTCAAATTGTGTTATACTTTGTAATGAACAAACCGATGCATGTTCTGTTAAAATTGGAGTTGTTCCACTAATCAGCATTTGTTTGATTTGAATATGCTGTTTGTTTTCGTTGTGTGATGTATTGACATTCAAACCATATAATAGCTTCACAGTTTCCGCGAAGCTCACAGCTATACTGATCAATGTTTTTCGACATCGTCCCAAAAATTACTTCCAGAAATCCTAAGATTTGTTGTCGATAATGTTGTGCTATTTTATATATTGGTCAAGTAACAATTAATAAATAGAACACTTTTTTTGTTTTTGGATATTTGTTGGTGGTTACTAGGTACATATCACATGCGTAATAATTAATTTTTAGATTTATGAAAGATATATATTTCTTTTTTCCAAAACGATGATGATCTTGTAAAGAATAGTTAAGATGTTTGATTATATGACATTCTTAGAAAATCTGTCTAAAATAGGCAAAGCATTAAGCAATTGTTCAGTAAATTCTTTCTTTGACATTTCACTTATCCCTGTTCCTGAGTTGCGGAAAACATAAATCACTACGATTATTACGTATTATTTTATAATCATTACTCTTATCTACATTTACTGGATCTGAAAAAAGTGAAAAATGGTGCCCTTGTGGAAGAGCTGTGAGAAAATTGGCCTCGAAACGGCATCCCGAGAATGTATCGAGCGTTATCTGTTGATAAAGCGAGTCTCAGCGAAATTGATATAGTTTGTTATAATCTAAGATTATCCGTTTATATCAGCACTGCAGCAATTCTATTAAAAACAATATGTGATGACACAGTTTTATGTTTTACAATCAAGTGTTAAACCAATATGTGATATTTAAGTGTATGCTCTCCACTATCCATCAGACCTAGAATTCACATGCATGTTGTGTCTTTAGCCTAGACTCGTTAGTGTAGCTTGGCGGTCTAACTGTAGGGAGCAATCTTAAGTGGTCAATAGGCCTCCCCATAGAGGGCGACACTTGGAGATGATTATTCCAATAAAGTTGATACTCAAACTCGATGAACCTTTTGAAGAATACGTGAAAACGTGAACATGATATTTTGTGCACGACCAGTTCTGATATCCTATAATACTTTATGTTCCAATAATATTTCTAGCTAGGTATTGAAAGTTTTTGATTCATTATCAGTGTCATATCTGCCACCCTTTATTCAAAATAATGTATTATTTGATATATGCGTTTCGAACGCTAAGAATCGAAACTCTAGGGTATTCATATTCAATATAAGATGATTTGGATCATGGTTAAAGTAGAATTGAACAGGTCGTACTGAAAGTCTTGATTTTAAAAATCTATTTATAAACTTCTTAATTGCAAAAACGACGATTGGGGATGTTTTGGCAGCTTTTGGTTTTTTTGATAATCACTCGATGATGCACTCATTTTTAAAAGTATAACTGCATTAACTACTATGTTTCAGTATATTGCCTTCCAATTTTTATGTAAACATGATTATGAAGCGCTACTGAGATTACGCGGTGACCCGGTGTTATCCCAAATTCCAACATGCATGATCACTATGCTTCCTTTGCCTATGCGTGTGGAGTAAAATGTAGAATTAAATGTTCTTTTTAAATTTCAACTTACCTTCAACCCACATTAAAACTTTTTGTGATGTGCTGAACAAAAGTTTCATCGTCGAGCACAGCAGTAAATAACAAAAGGGGACAAATGCGGATTCGAAAAGCAACTCCTCTTCTCCTAATGACTCGACGCACTGTAAACTTGAGCTGTAGTGGAGTGTGCTTCCTAGTTTCGAGTATTGTGAATTGGTGCTCAATTACTTTCATCTCAAGTCCTTGGTGCTCTTCTCTTCTTTCGGACCTGCAGGCACGATTTGATAATGAGCGTTACTTGTTTCATGCAGCATATGATTGCTACTTAATCTGCGAAGTAGTGGAAAAATAATTTAGTGGCAGGAAAACCCTGTTCGGAAAGATTCCCTCGATAATCTGGGAGCCCGCATATAAAAAAATGATGTCAAGTAGGTTGAGACTGTCCTTTTCACACAATGTTATCGAATCAGAAATCTGAGAAACTGACTGGGATTTTGGTACTTACTGTTTATTAGAATTGAATTTTAAAAATAATAGAAAAACTAAATCTTATAAATTGAAGAATTATATTTTTTAGGTTTTTGAAAAATTCCGTTTTTTCCAACATTTTCTAAATTTAGTTTTGGTTCACCAATGGCTCTAAAATTCGATCAGAATTTTTACTAAAGTGATACAACTAGATGTGAAATATAGTCAACTTACTTGATTATTTTCTCAATAAGTAGCACATTTCTTATCATAAAAAATCCCTATTTAGTTGTAATGCAGTAATATGGAGTAAAAGCAGCTAAAACAGAAACAGAAAAAATTACACTCCTTATAAAAGTATTGTACATTTAGCTGTGATCGTTTACTATAGTATATCGTACAAAAACAATTATCTAAAAATTATCGATGCTTGCTAATGTGGCAACCTACCAAAGGCCCGGCCGAGCGTGTATATATATATATAAAATGCGACCATTCCTCAGGTCTCAGTATCGCTTAAACGGTGGAGGTAGAAAAAGGTAATGGAATTCACAAGTGACTTCGCTTTTTAGTTGAAGTTTGTACTGTCTTTTTTCTTCTATTTTTAATAAATTACCATTTTATTAAATTATAATTAATCAAGATATTATTTTCATCTGACGAAACTGAAGACGATCTCATGTACGGATGCTTATTGCGGAGTGGTACAAAATGATACTAGTGCGGTTAGCCAGTATGGAAACCGGGCGCCGATGCTGTGTGCGAGGTAGGGACGATACCATAGTACAATAATTGTAGGAATATCATCTTGGATTACCGGGTTCTGTGTAGGTTGTGGTTGCTTTGGATAAATTAGGGATTGCTACGGCAAAACTCTTACCAAACAAAACTGTTAAAATGGTACTAAATTAGAATAACCAAAATAAAAATAATTTAGGACAAATGAGATAAAACGAGACAAAACAAGACGACCTAGTCTTTTCTCGTTTCGAAAAATTTCGAGATGTGACGCGGCAAAGGGTTATCTCGTCTCGTCTCGTCGTCTTGTCGCAACTCTATCGAAAATATATTCTAAAAAATGTACAGAAATACGGATGCACTTAACTTGATCATCTACGAGGATACCTCGCGAGGATCAGATTTCATTTTCGAAACTAATATGAGTAGTATTTCAATAGAATTCTTCGTTTCTTCTCGTACGCGAAAAACTTGCGGAGACGCATTGAAAATTGCATTGGAACAAGATTGGCAACATGTCATTTGTTATGCTTGTAGCTAATATTTCCATTACAGCATTTACATAGTAATTCTTTACAGACTTGCCTATTATTGCATGCGTGTAATATAAAATGTCCGAAAAACCATCTATTTGAACTGTCATAGGTACGTACTCTTGATAAATAATTACATTACATACAAAATAAGTGCAGCTCTATTATAAATTTCTGCCCGGCATTGCATTAATCGTTTACTCATAAAGTTAACTGGCCGTGGAAACCTCTGCATAATTCCAAGTTTCCGGGTAGCGTGAAGTCGGGAGTTATTATATGCAACTTTGTAATGCGCACACTGGATTACAGTATCACTGTTGTCAATTTTTTTTCAATATTTACTTCCCATTACATATTTCTTATGTCATTGTCTACGTGTTCTTCAGTTGCGAAAAATGTTCAATTCGAGATGTTACACTTATGTTACGTGTGTCCCGTAAACCTTGGCCCATGGCCCATTGGTGAAAATCGTTGTAGTAGTGGCCATGTTATCTACAAAAACAGGAAAATAACTCTCATTTCAAGTTGATGTATGTTTTGGGATGTAAACTTCATCATAAAATATCAAAAATGAGAGAACCCCACACTTACTAACAATAAACAGTTAGAATAAAAGTTTTTGTCTGTTTCAATTAAATAAAAGATGCTCAAAATATTGGCTTGCAATTTTCTGAATTCAAGAACTTCCTGTTTTTTCCAAAATTCCTTGGAGTCCATCGATGTTACCTAAAATTCCTCTACCATCGGTTGAATAACGCAACCAAGTCAGAGCTAAGGCCCCTTTAAGTCGTCCTCGTGCTTGTCCTTATACTGTCGCCGTTTCTGATCTGCATAAACATGTTACCATTAATTTTCTTATAGCAGCACTGTGCGATGAGGCGCTTTACTGTCGAGACATGGCTCGCGCAAATTTATTTCCCTTGCGGTAAATGTGGAATTTATGATGCTACTTCTGCTGCTACCCGGAAAAATTCGATAAATACTTACTTCGCAAAATTGGATTAGAACGATTTGTTTGTGGATAGACCATACATTTTAATGTTTTTTTTGGGCACACTACTTATTACTTTTGGATTACGATGACAGAAGTTGCTGTCTCTGGATATTTCTGCAACAGTAGCAGCTACATCTGTAGGCCCATATAGCTTTGCTATTTTAATTCAGCCAAGTAATGCGGTTGCCCGTCCAGACATAACCTTTTAAATATCTGCATCATCACCGGCTGAAATTAACTACAAAAAAGTCATCTAACTTTCGTCATTTATGGCATAAGCTTATATAATCCTTTGAAAAGACTCACGTCATAACTTTGGATATTACGAAAGATTTTATTCTGCTGCGCTCTGACGTGCATCTTGGCGCGATTTTAATTGATCAATACTAATTGTCTCTCTAGCTATGTGTGAATTTTTTTTTCCATGGTAAGCACAAACATCATTTGTCAAGAGTTGTCTTGTTTGAGCGCGTGCTGAAAACGCGCCTTATATGTGAGTGATATAGTTGATGCAGAATGGGAAGGCGAGACAGTGCATCTGACCGTCGACCAGACGGGTCAAAGAACCTTTTTCGATGTGAACGGAGCACTCGCAATTCTGCCAGTGACCGAGAATCGCGATGCGGAGACTCGGCCTGGGGTCATGTCATACCTAGCCGGTGATTACGGTCTTTAGGTACAAATGTACTGGAACAACAAGAGTTACGATTCCATAGGGTTCATGTGAACAGCTGCTTTTGACTAACAACTGACTTCAAAAACGGAGTTTATCAATTCGACCTTTATGTCTGCGATATTGGAGTTTCAAAATATTCATATATGTTTTAGTCTGTTTGGGCATCTACTCAGATCTACAATATTTACTGTATGTGTATATGTATGGATGTATGTTTGTCACAGTATTTATTCCTCAGAAAGAATTATTTTTATATTCGGTGTAAATATCTTTCAGATTAGTTCAGTAGTCTATGATGTGTATGGACTGGGAAGTGCTGTCAATGAGGACGTATAAAATTCTGGGTAATACGAAAATTACTGCAATAGAACTTCATGAACATTGTTGGGTAGAAAATTTAGTTGAACAAATGAAGTTGTGGTTGTAATACATATATTTTTGCCCCTAGAGAAATTATGCTAATGTGTAGAAAGTCCTACATCATGTAGATTGTAGGTGCTCTTACTTGGCGAAACTCTTCCATCATGTAGAAAAAAAATGTGTATTAAAACAAAAAGCTTCACAAGTTAAATCTCTTTTTCTTTCAGTGACGCATTTCGATTGATATTTAAACTTTTAAACTACTTGTTACATTACACATTTTTTATCTACAATACTACATTAATCAACAACGCTATTCTTATAGTTCATGATGATCTTAGGTTCTTTCGTTCAAAATATAAAATGTGTATTATAACAAAAAGCTTCACAAGTTAAATCTCTTTTTCTTTCAGTGACGCGTTTCGATTGATATTTAAACTTTTAAACTACTTGTTACATTACACATTTTTTATCTACAATACTACATTAATCAACAACGCTATTCTTATAGTTCATGATGATCTTAGGTTCTTTCGTTCAAAATAGAATAACAACAGTTTTCAAATAAATATAAAGCCTACAAAGTACTTATCACGAAAATCTATTCATATCACTGTGTTGACGGTTATCTAATCGAAGCTACGTGACGCATGAAATTGGAAGATAAGCATAACATTGTATACTTGTAGAGGCTTGGAAACAATGGCGGGTTCTTCGGTTACTAGACCGACACTCTGCCAGTTGAACCAAAGTACCTCGGGGACAAATCGTACTTAGCGCCATTGTAAGGAATTCTATTGGTGAAACAATGTTGGATCTATCATGTAAGGCCTGTTGTTTGGTCAGCACAAATCTGACCCATTCCGTAACAGATATCTCCATCGGACATCATAGTATTACTGTTCATGTAATCTGTGAGGGTTATTGCAAATCCGCAAAAGTAACTCAAAGGTGCAAATTCACAGCTTAAAACGTGATATCTTTTAGACATACCAATACGAAAACTGTCACTAGATATCTTCAGATCCCAGCACCGTTTGCGGTTTCGAGGTCGGATAAAATATGGTCTTACGGGAGCGTTCCTTACATTGGAGTTTGGAATGGTTTGTCCACGAAGTATCGTGGCTGAACTATATACCTTCTAATGCAAATTCGTTTAGCAACTGAACAACATTCACGTTGCATGTTTTGTGAAAACACCTAAATGAATGTTTAGATACAGCTGGATCTTCAATAATCGGAACACAGAAGAGATCGCGTCTGTTTCGCCAATCATGATAGCAAAAGCGGGGCCAGCTAGCATACGGTGGCGGCATTGCGCGCCAAATCAATACCGTGAGGGGTGCCAGAGAACCGACGATAAAGGGCGAAGAACGAAGGAGGTGGGGGAGGAGTGGTGGGGCGGTTGAACTTCCGATGCCACGTGCATTTCGCCGGATATATACATACAAACGACAGATTATCAGTGCGGAGTTGCCTAATCGCGCTTGATGTTGCAGAATGATGATATGTTTCGGATATATCTTGGCGGAAGATGTAGCTTGATGTGCATTTTCAGGATGTCTGTCCACTAGGGTTCTATTCCTTCAGGTGGATAGATCGAATTTATCTGAAAAAAAAATTGAGAAATACTACGGATGAATCACAGACCGAACGAAACAGACGTGAATTTGTCGGATAGAGCTTTCAATATTTGCTGTCTGATGAGGTTTTTTAAAATGCAATCTATAAGGGAAATCTAAGATATTATATTTTATATGTTCAGTCTATTTAGGTCGATGATGTTAACACTAGGATGTGTTTCAGTCTATTAAAAGTGAATTTTGCATTTTTCCGTAATAAAATTTGAATGCATTTACACAAAACCTCAAATTATTTAGTAGCGATTTATGTAGTTTCACTATTTTGGAATCATCAACGATGCAAATTCACTACTCTAGATTCATTCTATGATAGTGGTGGAACTATGTATAGATAATATTTTATAAACATTACTAATGAAATAGGTTAACCAGTTGATAATAAAATGAATACCAATAGTTTTGAATGACTTTGATATAAGGTTGCTGGGGCAGAAGAAAAGTCAGTAAAATGTTTAAATAACAACGTCTTGAGAATTTTACTTTTCGCAGCGTTTCGATTGATGGCACATGAATTTATCAAAACCGTAATCACCAAGCTCTTCAAAGACTACCGCGTATTTTTTATAGATAGCCTCGCGAAAATGCAGAAAGCCTATTTCGCTTCATAAGCGCTACGAGAGGATACATTTCTATTCACATTGACCTCAAAGGGCTGCAAATTGTGACTATTGTGATACAAAGTCCCCGGTAGCTCGTTCGGGGCGTTGTAAGCTCGGCCTTTGAGCTCTTCTAGTCTTTGCTTTACTGGCGAATTTAACGTAGTTCAGTTTTGGCAACATTGCAAACGATTAGTTTATTCACAGGGTAGGAATTTGTTCAACAGTTGGTTAGCAGATCTGGTAGATAAAAATACCGGTTGTAACATAGGGTACAAAGAACAGAACGCTCCATGGTATTACGAGCCAAAATGAATTTATTTATATGCATATAAAACGCATGTAATATACTAAAATTGATGTCGTACATACTGATAATGAAGATAATATACTCCAGATACTCATAAGCCCAAAATAAAGGATTTTCACCGTAATATAACCGAGCTAAAGGAGTGTCATATATGCTTAGATTATTTTTGTTCCTTGTATCATTTAGTTACACAAGTTACACATTTTTGTCGATATTTATATGTCTGTCAAATACAGCGTGTTTGAAGCTTGTTAAATCACTATAGGATACTTTTACTTTGCACGCTATTGTCTAGGGGGTACTCTGATGAAAACCACTTTCATTTTCATGTATCTGTAGGTCTTTCGACGTTTGTTATCACTGCGTAAATTCAGTAACTGCCTCTAATGCAATTGAGTGAGGGTATGATCTGATGATGAATCTTAGGCTCCGTTTTTGTATGTTTTTTGAGGATATCATGTTAGGTCGTAGCCAATTGTTTTGTTTTAGTTCTGCCATGAATTTTTGCGCATGTCATACTTCGTCCTCTCGTCTTGTAAACTAGTCTATACCAATACGTAAATTCCGCTGTTTTGTTGACATCATATAGGTATACCGAAGGAATGAAACATTAAATTCCCGTTGCAAAAAACTATACATAACGCCAACGACAGACAACAAAAACATGTCCGATGTTTTACCCGCTCTTATACGAGAGAAGCGGAAGATAAGACACTACAAGGGACCTGACGAAATTTCAAGTAACTAAGTTATGAATAAAAAAACACGAGTACATGAAAATTACTGAGTCGGTATATTTGACTTCATTTTTTCACTTCAAAGCCTACAATGGCAAAACAACAGGTGACGAGCAGTGGCAATGTCATCATTTTCCGACAATGAGGATCGTGCGAATAGGGCATATTATGCAAAGAGACGATTTAGTTTTGCAACCTTAAACCTACTCGAGACCATGTAATTTGTTCTGAACAGTAAGCACGATACTGTATAGTAAGACTGAGCGGCGAATGTTGAGTATGGTCTGCATGCAATGTCGTGACCACGAAAGTTCTAGTAATGGTAGCTTCGAGTCGCGCTTCCTGAAAAGTTTAGCAACTACGACAGTTGTCATTTTATGAGCGCAGTTTTTCTTCACATCAACGATAGGCATTTTTTGATAGAAGTGTATTATTGATATATGAGAAGTTAGTATCTTGTATGACCGTTGAAACTTCATATTGAGTTTGCAAGTCGCTTGCAGCTTCTACAACTGCTTAAAAATCTTCAATATCTCCACGTCGAGCATTTGTTAATTGAAAAAATATGAAATCGAAAAACATTTCGAATAAAACATTCAAATAATGCTTTAAATTGTTGATATTACAATCAACCAATAACTGCTAATGCGATAATTATTATCTGTTTGAAGTACGTACAATTATGTTGCAAAACATTTGTGTTGTCGGTGAAAAATTATTGGATCTTATAATTTAAACAAAAAGAAAAATATATTTTTCTGATACATTTATATTATATACTCGTATATCATATAAAAAAGCAAAGGTTCCAATCCTGAGACTAGTGATTCTGGTGCCCCCGAGGCGAATGTGCTACCTGGACTTTCCTACATTTCTCATTTGAAGGTTATATCATCGTAGCTCGATAACACTTTATATTTTCTAAATTCATAAATTAAATTTTATATCGCTGGCGTCACAAGCTGTTTGCACTGACCCTGAAACAAGATTTTAATTTAAGCGTATATTATAAAAAAAGAACATGTACAACTTTCGTTTTTCGTATCGGTGTAAGTATTTTGCCTAATTTGTGGGATTCGATAAAACATTTATAAGCCGCATCTATACATTGCTTCAGCATGAAAGTTAAACCATAACAGAAATATTCATTTAGTAATGAATATTTAGCTTTCTCTTTTAAACGATAGTCGGTATTCAGGAGTGACACCGTTCACATTCATTGTTGTAATTATACTGTGAAAATCAGAGTACTAAACAGTTTTTTAGTCAGTAGAGAATTATTAAGAAGCTTTTCATCAAAATAATATGTATATATGAATTTAATTCAGCCTCAGATTTGGCGTAATACAACAATTCAATTTTTTTTAACGAGGTAATCATTTTATCAGAATGGACTCTCAACATTTTTTATTACTTATATTACATTGTGACAAGAACACTGCCCGTAGAATTTAGACATTATACAACAGAAAATTATTCTCGAATTTGGGAGCTTTCGCTTAGGAATAGGAAGTAATATGGATTCAAGTATCTTGACTTTGTACTCCCCACGATGATTTTGTTAAACCACGTACTACGTAACTATTTTCTCTTAAAAATTTAATTGTCCAAATAAAATTCTATAATGTTATTTCTCCTTTAAATGTTAGACATTTTACATTGCCTCGTATTTTGAATTATTCATACTTTGTTGCAGGTGAATCCATCGGCCGCAGACCCCGTCACCCAGCAGATCCAGAGCAAGTTGGGCGACTTTCAGCGGGTAAGACCGTTCTTGTCGTCCACTAATGACAACGGTTTGATTGGCGTCGATGGGGTACCACCGAGTCCCGGCGGTCCTATCCCCCAGCCGCCGCCACCGCACCACTTGCAGCCTCATCAGACTTCTTCGCCGGTGTCCAGTCGGCATCATGTCTCTCATCAGGTGCCAACGTCGTCTAGGTAAGTTTAGTAATACTGGGTTACACAGGAAAGTGGGCTGCGCTTATGACTTTGAGATTATCCATGGATATTTCGACTGAATATATTATATGCAATTTCCAACGCTTTGACATAGACAAGAAGGATGGCTAAGCTTCTGTTTCATACGAAATGTCCTCAAATAATAATTTTTTTATGTGTTGATAGATGCGCTAAACCATTTGATTCTTCTTTATATTTCATTACAATCGCGTTACTATGATATTTACTTACTACAAATTAGGAGATTATTAAGATTAAGAAATAAAATAATTTATCACATGAAATAAAAACATTTGGACGGCGATGGTTAAGGTTTTTTTAAGACAGACATAAGAAAGAAAAAATGATTCAATATAAAAATAGCTAGACAGGGTGAATAGTAGCTAGATTTGACAGCTGTAGTTTTGTAGCCACGATAGGATCTAGTTAGCTAGTTGGCCAGTAATCTGGGTAGCCTTTGTAAAAAGACAAATCTGAAACGTTTCACTGAAAGAAAGACGGTTCTATTTGTGTACAAGATCTTTTTATCTGCATAGAAAAAAAAAGTTGGAAAGTTTTTTATCATTAGCGAACCTGCAGTTCGGGACATCCTCAGCGCGTGGCGTGAGATTTATGCGATCTCACCTCTTCAGACACTAGGCCACGGAACCTGTGATTAAATGTTTCCAGTACGGTCGTAATAAGTTTGTTTGTTAGTTCGTCTGTGGGCTGTAACCATGAAAATTCGATATAATTTTTTAGTAGCCTCAGCATTAATAAAAGTTCAGTTATATGGCATTCAATTTAGAATTTAAATACTCATGTTATTGTTTCGGAAATATTGTACCACCACATGTGGATATTTGTAATTTTTTTGTAGCCGAGAATCCTGTTACGGAATTTCGAAGCTTAGTGTACAAGCTAAAAAGTATCGGACAAATAATACGTACAGCTATGGTCCTCCTGGAATAAATATAAAAAATTGAAACAAACCTTTAGTGAATACAATATTGACCTATACAATTCGAATGTTTAAAAAATACATGGAGTAATTGGAAAAAAAAAAATTTGGGGTGAAACGAGTAGTCCGCCTTAGTCGAAAGGATATATAAACTCGAAATCTGCATATAATTCATTTAAATTCCATTGTATTCTATCGATAAACATACAAGTTACAAACGTAGCCGATCGTCCAGTATCACGCAGCATTTGCATTGTTCTGATGTTTATGACACGATAAATATTTATAGTTTTTGACAATCAGGCGGTAAAAACAAATAGTTACAGTTGTTAGATCAAGAAGCTTTAGTTTTCCATTAAGTAAATGTTCAACTTGCATTCATTCCGTCAAAGTGCTGCAAAAAATTCAGTGAATGAGGTTGTTTCTAAATCCTGGATGAAATCTATCAATTCTGTCTTGATTCGCGTTTTGTAATACTTGTTAATTCCCCGAGATTATTTCGGTTCACCGTTTTCTCCCTACACCCACTATACTCGGTAATGCGGAGCGCGTAAGTTCAAGACAAGGGGTAGTTTCGCAGTCAATCTTGCGTAATCTGTCCAATCACAGGTGAAAATATATATGATATTGTCAAATCGCAACTGCAAATAACGTCTCGAGAGTCATATTTGTTTGAAAATACTGAGAGAAAAATCTCAGAAAATCTCGATTGACTGCATTCCTCTGATTCAAGTTAAACAATTGCTTGATACATTTCAGTTTTTATGATGATAAAGTAATATATGGCAAAGCTATGAAGAATAAAAAATGCATATATTTGAGTACACCCATACACGTATTCTCAGATTTTGCGAGGTCTTTCTGAAATAATTATGTTGGATTCGGGTAGAAATCACTATGCCACGACCGTAGGTCAGAAGGTGAGGTGCCATAATATGTAACCTAAGCACATACATTTTAATAAACGTTATCATTTATATTGCCGCAAATTTACGAGCAGCGGTTTGAATTTAATCTCGTATTTAACCTAAATACTAACGGACTAATTTTAAGTCGGTGCTGGTGTATCACAGTACGTGTGGATACGTTTAAAAGGCAGTGAAACTTGCTAAAACAACAACGGCGTCTCTCAAATCGTTAGCAACTATAGATATGTCAAATAAGCACTGCTGCTTCTACAGCTGACTTCAGTCAAAACGTCCAATCACCAAAAATTACCTTTTTACTACAGAGTTTTATCCCTCGCCAAACCACTTTTTCAAACCCGCCCCGTGTTTCACTATGTTAGCATTCGCAGTTTTTTTTGTTTTAATCTTCCCCTCAAGATGCTAACATAGTAGCAAAACACGTGTCGGGTTGAAATAAAGTGATTTGGCGGGTGGTAAAACTGTATAGTGTTTGTAGTTACATATCTAGAGCAAAAACGATTCTAAATCTGTAAGATGTCTAAAAATGTTTATTGATATTCCATAATTATTACTATCACACAAAAACAGTCTAGTAGATTGCATTTTCCATGGTGTAATTCTCTTGGAAATAACATTGCCCAGTTAATGAGTTTTACGAGATCCCCTTGTAGACCTTCTGCAAGTTGTTTGTTCTTATTTGCACATTTGGTCAAGTGGAAATTGTATTAAAATTTGTCAGTACATATTGCGAAAAAGTAAAGTTTGCATCCATAATAACGGAAATATGATAAACGACAACGTTGCACTGGCAGCAAAGTAAATGAAGGGTTGTACACTTCATGTCATTAAACAATACATCTTACTAACCTTTTATCTGATTAGTTGGTAGTGCGACGTTCTTCATGGATAATAATTAATGTTAGGTAAACAATATCTCAAATCGTAAGTTTAGTTTGGTATGACTACAACCGACCTAAACTGCTCAGAATATTGTTATTTGTCTAAAAAATCAAGAAGCCTGAATGTTTCGACGATAAACTATTTCGCGATTGCTGTACCGCCGCCTATTGTCGTGGGAAGTAATATTATGGTTAGCGTCTGTAATGGGCAATTGGGCATTGTCGATTACTCTTACCTTAATGAATTACAGTTTGAATCCCATATTACAAGTAGTTAAAAATATCTTTTATTACCGAATTAATTTATTGATGTAATTTGCAAAGCTTAGCAGTACGCTAAAATAGAAAGTGACCTGGCAACATGGAGTTTGATACATACAAACAGATTTTTCTCCATCCCGTCAATTGTACGTGCCGTTTATCTCCCTTTCCCCTCGCTTCGACTGCCGTTCAGTTATTTTCGTCTGCCGTCTTTCTAATTATAGTTTGGGCGTCGAGACGGATAGCGACGGACTGATGAAGTCGGGCTGTTAAAGTGTCTCCAATGGAGTGCGAATACTAAATACACACCCATCACATCTCACTGTCATGGGTGGCGTTGACTAATTTTCTGGGAGTAATGAGACAATAGTTTTTCTGACTTCTCACGCATCAGCAAGCGAAGTATCGTAGATGCGTCACGAAAATCTTTTTCTCTCACTTCCTTTGGTATTTCTGGTGTTTTCGATGTACAGATTTCAATGAAGTTTGAGTAGGGATATAAGGGTACACAGTCTAGTATGTTATGATGCCATTTTCTATAAAATTAACAGCGGAGGATAGAGCAAAAATGTAGTCAAGTGGATGGACTATTGATCAATGTACAATTGTCCATAATAATGCAGTTACTTGAAATTTTATGATGTCCTCTTTATGCGAAAAAACGAGTAAAAAGAATTCCAACAATACACTTTTTTAGAACGTATAAAATGACCCGCAGCTTTGAACGGAAGTGGGCATGTATTTTTGTGATGTGACATCATGAAACCTTCTTTTCGCGATCACAATATTTCCATCACTCATGTGTGACAATTATCGGAAGTTCTTCAAACTGCGTTTTATGTTGCTCGAGTTTCTTGTCATTTTCGGTCGTCATTCGTAAAAGTTTCCGAAGCATTGGTTAAATTTATGCTAGTATTTGATGTGTTATTCTTCGATTTCAGGTTACAACCTTCGCCAGATTCCCGTATGCCAACTGGCTCGTGCGCCCCACCGTCAGGCAGCGAGTTCAAGAAACCTCACCAGCAGCAACAGTCTCAGCCTCACACCTTACCGCCTCACCATTCACACCAACCCCCTAGGGGTGGATACGTGAAGCCCGCGGATGGCAAACCGCCCTACGGAGGGAGGGGCGGTTATCCCGGGCAGCCAGTGAAGCACGGCAGTGGAGGGGCAGCAGCTGCGGCAGCGCACAGAGCCAATGGGATGCTCCAGACAGCGAAGGGGCCGCCTATCCCCTATGGCGAAAGAGGCGGTGGGGAGGGTCGGTACAGCAGGGGAGGACCAGTATATGAACAGGTTAGTTGATCGCAATTTGTAGAGAGGGAGTAGAAGTTCATCGCAATTCAGCTAGCAATTGAACGAACCTTAATAAATTACGTTTCGGATGTCTTGACCGAAATCCGTCTTATCAATATCAATGGTGCGATTACTGAGATTATGGCAAAACAGCAACAACCAAATTCAAATACAAACTTACTAAAATTGAAGATATAAACAACAGATGTCCAACAAATTTGTATGGTCTGTTGTATCGTTGATCTGCGGAGATCCACTCGACATTTTTTTGTACACAATACAGAACACTCTTAGCGCTACCATCGGTGTCAGCAAAGTGGCGGAAAAGGAGTTTTAATGACCCGAACTGATCGATCGGATAGAAAAAGGAAGAGGAGCAAAAACACTGCTGGGGCTCTGGCGAGCGAGGGTGAAAACCCACATCTCACATTGCTCTAGCCATAAATCCTGCCGTGAGGCTACTTCATAAATAATAAACTGTTTGCTATACGCTAGGAAGGAAATAAAGTATGTCGACGCCGACTTTGGAAAACGGAGAAGATAATATAGTTGTAGGAATAAATTCTTCATTTCTGGTGGTGATTTTTTCACCGTTACTGTGATATAACAGATCGTTACACTGCAGAACTATAGTGACCAGTTATTTGAATTGATCAATGCAATGCAATTGCAGAAATACTGAAAACTGAAAATAATATAGCCTGGCGGTTTATCTGTAGAGAGTAATCGGGTGGGATATACGTAACTTAGTCAAGGGTGTGATAGCAACATCAACTCATCTCCTAGTGTCGCCCTCTATGGGTGTTGGAACATTCTTCGTAAGTTGCCAATGGGCGCCCCCATAGATGGCGACACTTGCGAGATGAGTTGATGAGTATAATTTGATATCAAAAAAGTATTCTAGCACTTATTTTGGTGTTTTCGTAGAGATTGTATATTATGATAGTATATTGATAGTATTTTTCGAGGGATATCATGTGACGCCATAGATAATCTAGTTTTATTTTCGGAAATTGATGTATTTGTGGCGAAGTGTGGCAGAAAATTTAAAAAAACGATAACATTGTTAACTTCAGGTATCCGGTCGTCGGTCATTTTTGGTCGAAATAAATTAACTTTATGGAGGATGGGAATTCGATATTTAAAAAAGTAGGCTCTTGTTTTAGTTTAAAGTTCATAATTATTTTACAGCAAGAGTTATTTCTTTGGGGCTCAATTTGGAAGCTTTTACATTATTCCTGTATTTTCGCTCAATTGTTCCACTTGTATGGATTTATGTGAACTTTTTACAGTTGATGCCACAAAATAAATACAAAGGACTATGATGATGATAATACTAAATAACACCTAGAGAGGCATTTTGATAAAATACCATCAATTTCTTGCGAATAAAAATTATCAGAACTAAAATACCTTTACTTTTTGCACACTTTTTAGTTTTCGGTGAACTATGTTCACAGGCTCAAAGTTTTGCTTTTATGAGATTTTTCTAACCTCACGTCGAGTGTTCCATTGCTTTCGTTTGTTGCTTTGTCTCCAGATTCAAACATATTATTCTCATTCGCCCATTTTTAATAGCAGATTCAATTAAATTTTTTCGAATGGAAAATCAGTATAAACAACTCTGTAAGTAAAACATTGTATACGAAATAGCATTACGTGGAAAGCACAGCTTCAACCGGAAAAAATTAAGCGCGGCGAACTATTAGGAAGATACACGTCAGAGTAATTTAAATCTGTTTAAAAGCAAAATTAGGACATAGCGAATTAACGGTCACTCGCTGGCATTCAAATCAGTCATCTCTGGGTATACTTTGAAGGTCTTTCAAGGTCCTCCGATGAGAGGATTCGCTGTTGTTAAAACATTCAGAATCGATAACCCGACAACTTGTATCCGAAGAGAGAGTAGTCTTGTTAGCTGCATTCTTCGACAAGGATGCAGTATGGCCCACAGTATGCGATGACGTTTTTATAGGATGGTCAGTTTCGTAGCGCTCTCAAATTAATATTTTATTATGTATATTGTATCACTTCACCGTACCGTAACTACTCTTACGTTTCGGCTGCCTCTATAGTGTTATTTAAAATAATAAAAAATAAAAACTTACAGTATACTCCTAAAGAGAGAGAGAGAGCGAAAAGAGGCAGCCGAAACGTTAGTCAAATCTTTCTGCGAACATATTTATGTATTTTGGTTTGTTTGAATTTGTTTTCGATTACTACCTGCCCTAACCTGTCAAAATGTTTTTTTTGCGCGACAAATAAATAACTCCATAAATATTAAACAGAATGCAGCTACATTACTAAGATTAGATAATTACTGGAACTTCGAGGCATTTTGATTCCCCATTTTTTATTAAACCCTAAATTGATCAGATACTTGAGGAACATGCAAAATTCTGATTTGGATACATTTAAAGATTTAGAGTCCCTAATTTATAATTCGTGTTTTTTAATGACTCCGCCCTGTGCATTAGTTTCAAAAAAGAATATGGAATTGCCGACTTTGTATGCATATCGAATACCTCTTCCTTAACTTGATCTAAATCGGGCTGCAGTTACTGATCTTACGCGGTGACGACGACAGACAGACTGGAATGAGTGACATGGATTATTATGTTGTAGACACCATGCTGCACCCAAAGAACTTACAATTACGTGAATTGAACAAACGTACAAAAGTACCAATTATTATTTTAACTTAACTGTGAAATTATTTTATTACCTCCTTGAAAAGTTTGTATCACCAAGTTTTTAAATAATTAGTAACAAACACAAACAAAAATAGTAGAGAATATGCTCTCAAATATATGATTTAAAAAACTTTGACACTCTCAAAAATTAGTTTACTACGCCCTAGAGTTATCAGATAGTTGTTAGACATAAAAGATGAAATCTGGACCGATGTAATTGTCATCCCTTACGACGCCTGACAAGTAACAGACACTCAAAAATATGAAAAAAAACGTTATTAAGAGGTTTCTTGATTATTTGTTTCGATATCGTCTTCGCCGCCAATGCACCCGCTCCAAAAATGTAACGGCGCCACATCATATCCCTATCCAAATCACTATATTGGATACTGTTGTACTGGGATACCGATATTAAGGCCCCAGTACACAATCGGCCATGATGGGCCACTGCAGGCCATCGCCATTGTGTACAGGGAGGAACGGCGCATGATGGCGGACAGTTGGCAGTGGTTAATGGATCGTGGCGCGCAATGGCGATGTTGTGTTTTTTTCGTCACACTTCAAAGGGTATCGTGGCGTAGCTTGGCCGGTAGTGTTCACACAGTCGGCCATGATTCAGTTCGTTACCGACCGAACGTCATGCGCCATTATGAGAACACCTTTTAAGCTGACGGGTAATGGGCGGTGATGGCCTATGTTGCGCATGGCTCATCATGGCCCATTGTGTACTGAGGCCTCTACACCGTGACAACAGCGAACAGACAAGACAGACCGACGGACCTCTATTTATGTGATGTGGACAGCATGAAATACTTACGCTCATACGTGGGAAGAACAAATGTGAAATACATGTTTATTTTTTCCATACTATCAATTAAAGGGTTGTCCTTCCGTAGAAAATAAGTTGGCCGTACGCGTCCGGACCGCGGTCCGCCATTAAAGCAGTCGGATGGGGTAATTCAGACTTTTGAACCTTAGGTTTTATAACAGTTAGGTTTGAACCTGATTGAATCAGAACTTCGATGACATTCCGAAACGTGGATAATCCGGTGGCGAGACGTGGGATGCTTCCTACTTTTGTTTTATGAGATCTTTTACGAATTTTTCACGGATGATTTGGAAGAACATAATATACACAGTAACATCCACCAGGTCAATCATCAAATAGCGATAAGCATATGTTACAAAAGATCAAACAATATTTGGTTTATATCAGTTGACAAATATCAACAAAAACAATTAATCATATTTGGGTTATTATTCGTACTCTTTCAAACACGTTGAGCCTCCTCAAATATGTATACTGCGCTCTAGAATAATCAGGAACTTGTTAAATATAAAAAATCATATCTGCGGACTTTTTACAAAGTTTTATCCCCCAAAAATGTCTGCTACACCAGAAAAGAGTGATAAACTTGACAACAAATGAAAACATGTAATTGGCAAGTTTTCTCACTTCAATTAAGTGTATGTTCTCCGCTATGTATCAGACCTGCTATAGAGATGCATGTTCCGTCTTTAGCCTAGACTCGTCAGTATAGTCTGGCGGTCTAATTGTAGAGAGCAATTGGTTGGTATATACGTAACCCGCTTCATGTCAGTCCAAGCGACTTCGTAAGTTGTCAATGGGAAGCGCCATCGTGCGCGATGCTTGGAGATGAGTATTTTGATTCTTTGTCGTTTTCTTCATCCACATTGCACCCACTCAAAAAACTTACTGCGCCACATGATCTCACATAAATTTCATTATCAGTTTGGCACTTCACCGGTATTACGCTGTGACAAAAGCCAGCAGGCAGACCAACGGAAATGAGTAAATTTTTGATGTAGTCATCATAAATTGTCAGATTCCATCGCGAGTCATGTTGATATTGTGACAGAAAGCTGCTACTTATAAATACACATTCGTATAATATCAGTTTCCAGAAACCAGTGAATTTACGGTACAAAACCAAACAATGCAATTGATCCTGCCAGTCTCAATCGATCGATCAGATTGATCGCTATCATCAAATTACGACAGCAGCGAAATACTTCCTAATGGAAAGTTCGTTGTACTGTGCAGGCAATTGGCAGACGCAGTTTCGCCCAATGGTGGTTCGTTACATGGGCAAGAGAAGAGAGTATATTATCTATTTATAGATGACGTATCGGAATTTAATTTTCCACAGTTTATCAATTATCCATTCCATTGGATTAATTTTTTGAAAACTATATGAATATACTCAAAAAGTATGTCCTGTCCCTACCAAATCCTAATCACCAACCATCACCAGTAATAATCGTTACAGAGCTGTTGAGAATCATTTATTTCCTTGCCAGTAGGCGATGGAGGGCAATCGCGAAAAAAATGTTGTGTGTATTTTGTTGTCTTCTAAAAATCGGAAAGTATTGAAGTGATCTTGAAGTTATATAATCATAAAATTAGTCATTGGACCATCCACAACTAGAAAATTGCTAATCCGATCTTGATGAAATTTGAGGTCAGCAATGGCAAAGAGACGGAAAAAATATTATATGAAAATATTTGACGGCATGATATTGAAGGACTGACTAAAGATACAAAAAATATCACTTTCCATTTTCAAGCGTTTCGATTTTTAGGTTACAAAAAGCAGTGGACGGTGGGGGATTTGACCACACATTTTTTTGAAACTGATAACACCGTCCGAAAAGTTGAGCTCGAACTACTTTACACCATTTCTTCTCATTTTATTGAAATTTGAACAGCAATTTTTTGATATATTTACTGGGGAGTCTGCAGTGATGAGTGACATGAATTTCCTTTTTTTTCCTGTTCTCTACGCCAACCATGAAATGTTGATAATTATTTGTTTAATAATTACGTCAAATTAATGACTATGTTATTTATATGTCAGCTATTTCTTTGATTAACTGACCATCCTTTAAGCTAGTAACAAATAGTATCAAGTAGGTTAAGTCTATACTTTTCTCGCTGTATTAATATCGTTTCGCGCAGAGTAGTATTATTCCCCAGTAAAGCGCAATCAAAATGTCACTAGATACCCTCTTAGATTGTGAAACTACATAAGTGTGCCTGCTGTTCAAAACATTACATGAGACGTATTTCAAACCTCGACCGTTTCGTGACTTAAACGTAATCACATAATTTGCGTTTCGATACATGTTAGCTTTGAATGTAGTATGATTTTGAGTGGCTTTACTTCTTAAAATATGTTTTATCGCCCGGCAAATGAACAGGAACTCGAGATTGATACAAATGTTGGGAGATATGTTCTATTGAGGAAAATCCACTGAAAACCACAAATGATTTGCAGGAAACGCCACTGGTGTCGGCGCCGGATGGTTGGCCTTTCACAATTACGATTACCCACGTTTCGGAATGTCATCGATCTTCTGATTCAATCACGTTCAAACGTAATAGATTTTAAAGTTTAAAATACTGTTTTTCGTCGAAGTACACATTAGTCCGGACTATACTGCATTACTCCAGTTAAAAGTCCGACCAAGAAAATCGTTAAACAATAGGACAAATTTCATATTTTACTTCCGATGCATAAGCGAATGAATTATTATGATCGCCAGAAATGTGAGAATTCGAGATTATACTTTTTCTGAACATTTCATGATGTCTACATCACGAAAGTACTTACAATATAGAATAATTATTATACGAAACCAAATTTAAACAAAGTATGTATCAATACGCAAATTCCATGGGAACAATACAAGTGATAATTAGCGTCTGAGATTTTATCGGTACCACATACATAAAAATAAAGTAAGAATCTGCATCAGCTTTGCACAAAAATCAAACGTATAAAAATACTATAATGTTGACTGAAGTATTTTATAATCCTGGCGCAAACAGTTTAACTTCATTATGAAATTTTGTTCTTGGAGGAACAATTTTAGGAGTACTAGTATAAACATTCGCTAATTTTGATGATCTGTTGTTAAAGCTTCTGTTTATTCCTTAATCTTGAAAAGAAGAACTAAAAAGTGTCAAAACTGTACCAGCGAAACTTGATTCTAACATTTTTCTGCGTCATATAGTAAATTTCCTAATTCAAGTTTGTAAGGTATTATACAGATAAATTTAATATAAAAGATATGTACCTATAATCAAGTCAGAAGCTATACGTCCACCATTGATAATATGGTAAAAGAGTGTATTCACAACTTACATATCACACATATGACATCAACACCTGTACACTTGTATGAGATCCTCATAGCAGTCACAATCCAACCTTTTTTATAACTTATTCATCCTGAGAGGGGGTTGAAAAAATAATAGCCAATGGAAAATAACAGGTGAAAAAACAGACGTGTACCTATGCATTGACGAAGATGGTGATACATAATAAATGAATCACTTGGAGCGAATTCCAAGATGTTCTTATTCTTCACGACGTAAACGGGGCTGCTTTGGAGAAATTATAACCTTGCTAAGAAAATATGGAATACTTGTTAGAAAAGCATTGAATCTAAGTTGTGTAGAAAAACATATTTTTATTTAGACTATTCGTTGGAATGAGTATTGCATTCGGAAATATACTTTTTCTCAAAATAAATAATAATTTTCTCATCAAGTAAATTGTCTTACAGTGAGATCAGAAGTTCTTGTCGTGAGTATATTTCTACTCGAATATCGCAACTCTTGAATTGATATTTTTTGTATATGTATCTAATATCAACAAAAAGATATTCGACGCGATCACAGTCTGTCAAAAAGTGCAAAAAACAAGCGTTTAGTTTTAGGGTCGTGAAATTCTCGTTTCATTTTTATATCAATCCAATTCGGGCCTCGGAATTGCTTCGCAGCTCTCATTTTTTGAACCTCAAAAAATCAGTTATATTTTAGTGTACGTTCCTCTATTCTTGAGGTATCAAACACTGTGAGGTCTGAGGTCAGATTTGTATCAGACTGTTTAAAATATATCATAATCTGATCTCAGTATCAGCATTTTCATTTCATTTTGCGGTCCTGTGTACTTATCGGGTATATGTGCTCAGACGTAGATATAATGGTGCAACAAGTTCGCAAACGTTAACGGTATAGCCTGTGAAATAGAGAAAACCACCTGAGGAGGAAGTTCATTAACTTCAGCGTTGGCCATTTGCAGCCGGTTTTTCATTTCTTCGACGCCAATAAATGCGTACAGTGAAACAGTCAAATTAGGTGCTTATGCATAAGGTACATCTGAATATATGAAATGAATTCGTTCATCTTGAGTATTCTCAGGTGTCCGGGTGACTGTGAAATCCTGCGACTGAAATTCAAAAAATTTATGAAGTTTAGCGTGTACGCACACGTTTTGTTTTGATGACAATGTATTATTAGTTATGTGACATCATTTAAAATTCAATGTGATAGATTGATCTTTTTTATGACACTGTTTGATACAGTATCAAATGATATGCCCTGAGAAGTAAACGGAAAGGTATGCGAAGTGTCATTGGCAGATGGCACAAAACAGAGAATATCTAACCTATAAAAATACTATAATGTTGACTGAATCATTTCAGAATCTTTGCACAAACAGCTCAACTTCATTATGAAAAGTTCTTCTTGGAGGAAGAACTTGAGAGTATTAGTATAAACATTCGATAATTTTGATGAGCTGTTACCAAAGCCACTGTTTTGCTTCCTTAACCTTAAAAAGAAATATTTAAAAAGCATCTAAACTGTACCAATGTGACTTCTTTCTTACCATTCTCTTCGTCATATAGTATTTTTCCTAATTCAAGTTTGAAACGTGTAATAGAATAAGTTCTAGAGCAACGCTATAATGCCTGATTTATCAAATATCGTTATTAGAAACGAGTACCATTCAACTTCTTAGCTCAAGTGGCTATTTTAGAATGACAATTTAGTGTAAATATGAACAATAAACAAATATGGTTTACTATAGGTATGGATAAAATATTCTTCCGAGGTTAATCGTTCGATTTATCGTAATTATGTATATCTAGATGAGTGATAATGAACAAAAAAAATTACTCTGAAAGTTATTATTATTAGACCTTGGAGGAAACAGAATGAATGCATATTTTTCTTATTATACTTTTCATATTATAATTACCGCCCGTTATTTTTGATAGAGACCTCCTCGATTCGCATTGATTAGCGATACTAGAAAATGTTGCTATAAGTTATTTTATATTTTTTATGACGATTTATTTTGTTTCAGAATCAAAGTACATCAGGTAGCTTGAGGGAACCACAACCTTCTGCAACGCCACTAGCTGACGTTGACAATATATTCAAGGTAAGTTATTTAATCCCATAAACATATAGTAACTACTTCGTATTTCGGAACCTATTAAAAAGTTTCCATTTTTGTCTGTGATGTAGTGGCGGGGGAAGACGTTCCTGTACTGGTTTATCACACTTAATTTTCCTTTTATATGTCTGCATTATTTTATT
Source organism: Bruchidius siliquastri (assembly GCA_949316355.1). Taxonomy (NCBI): domain Eukaryota; kingdom Metazoa; phylum Arthropoda; class Insecta; order Coleoptera; family Chrysomelidae; genus Bruchidius; species Bruchidius siliquastri. The sequence goes on along the minus strand of OX438534.1, from coordinate 4,762,241 downwards.
AAATTACAGCAGACTCGTAATTCAAGCAGCTTCAATATCCGACACTCTGGGCAATTACGAAATCTAGGGAGTATAGAAACAACTTAGAATAATAAATAACTGGTGTTTCTTTACATCATAAACTCCTCGGAAGCTTAGGAAAGAAAAAATACTCATTGCATTCTGAAGACCATGAAAAACATTTTATATATAGCAATATACCTGAACTCAAGTGAATATCAAGTACTTGATAAGTAAATCGTAGAAACACCATACAGACTACATGACAATTTCGAGAAAAACGATACAAGTTTGCCTTGCAGCATAACCAGTCAGCAACAATAACAGGGAAATATATTATACATACATATATTTTTCACTTATCTCAATAAATAAGGTGGAACATGAACATGAAATAATCTGACTCCCTGAAATAGCTCACTTTCTCAATGACAAACCGTCTAAAAATCAAAAACACACACTTCAAATTTAGAAATGTTGTGACTCAAACCGTCCAGTTACATGCTTTTGTATAATACTGACTTTTCAGTCTTACTCCAATCATTCCGCGTATATTCAATTTCCCACAAACCTCATGCTTGATAAACTATACGTTTATCTAAAAAGCTAATGGAATGCTTCAAATATGCAATCATGTATGTCGAGATTCAAGGTCGGCAGCTACTAATTGTTGCCTTAGATTGATAATTAAAAAGTCGGGACTGCTTATCATCCTTTGTAATCTATAATTCATAAGACATTACATATGCGAAGTTACCTATTGACAAAGATTGGAGTCATGCAGATTGACTCGGTAGTCCCCGTACACTTTCAAAATATACAAGTCCAAGAAAGTGACATCACTGATTCTTAGGAGAATATAAGAATAGCCGAATCAAAATACCACTTGGTACCTCCTGTTTTTTAACTAATACGAAAAGTGATACAATATATCCAGACATAAATTTGGAAAAATTAGGTGGAGACTGTAAAGGAGAGATGTAATAGAAGTAATTCTAACCCTGGTATCGATATTTTTTAAATCGTAAATGATTTAAGGTCTTTCAGTAGTCCGGCTCATCTATAACTTGAAATATTTGAGATAGTGATTTTTTTAATACCTTTAAGATCAGCAATCTTCAACTATAACATCGATTAAATATCTCTATTTCCTTCAATCAAACACCGCTGCCTGGTTTGTTTAGACTCGAGCTGCTTGACCCCATTTTTTTTGTATCTGATTTGTTGTAATGTTTTCTTATGCGTTTATTATTATCAATGGATATGGAACAACATTAAGACAATTTTCGTAACACCTACGTTGTTCATTGTTGAAAATCATAATTACATAATTGTTTATCACAATTTCTACTTTTTTTTAGGAGATGATTGTGTGTACACCCTTGACAGCCATGGCAGCCACCCCTAGGATAGACCTGGACAACAAATATACGTTCAATCCTGTACTTGCCAAGGTATATATTAACAGTTTACAGCACACTTTTAATAAAATGATTCATTGCCTTCAAATAATCATCTCTATCCCATTTTATATAAATAAAAAATGATTCGATAGTTGCAATACCTCACTCACATTATAGAGGAAATATGTTTATTTTAGGAAAATGGAATGAGTGGGTGGAAAAGAGTATTCAACAACTTATATATAATACATTATTCCACAAATTGTCAATCCCGGTCGAGAAGAGACCCGTAAAAAAAAGTAAGATCCGTTTAATTTGATCGTCTACAAAAGGACCTCGTAAAATTCTGATTTCGTCATACCTTGCAGATGCGTGTCAAGCAACAAGTGGATATACTGGACTCTATTTTTTAAAATCTTTCTATTTTTTTCCAGATGACTGAGGCAACACCAGCACCATCATCTATAAAAAGTAAGTCCGAGTTATTCAGTAGCATTTAATTTTCTCGGAGTTCTTACTCTTGTTTATTCAACCTACTGTTACCGCCACGCAAATATTCAGTTTCGTTCTATTATCGCTTTCCGCGCCGTATTTTATTTGCATAATTCTGACGGTTGACTACATCTGCTTGCATTAAGCTGTATACACTGACTGACAAAACCTCAGTTTTATTTGAAACAATGGTGACGTTTCGTATTACTTTTTATCATATTTTATCTAGCTACACCGTATTTGCGTTACTTATTACATATACAGTTTCAATTGACATTTTCACAGCGTTTCTTAACCATGAATGAGAATAGATCGTGGATTTTCTTCGGATTAGAAAAAGGATCTCAAAGATATATCTAGGTTAAATTACTCCTGAAATATCTTAAGTTATAGAATGTATTAAGAAGAATGAAATAGCTTAGGGAATAAAATATCTTAATACATGAAATATCTTGAGAAATAGAATAGTTTATCACATGAAATATTAGCAGACATTTTGATGACGATGGTTAAGGTTTTGTAGGGGTTTCCCTCAACACTAGTGTAAATGCAGTCGCCAAAAAAATATTTCGCCTAAGGCAGACACAAAAAAGGAAAAAAAATGCTAGATTTGAGAGCTCTAGATTTGTATCCATGATGGGATCTAGTTTGTTGTGAGCAAGTTATCTGGGTAGCCTTGTCTGTCAAATCTGACAGTCCGACGATAAATATAAATTGAAACGCGTCACTGAAAGAAAAAGAGTTTTATTTGTGAAACTGTATCTTTTTATCTTGAGTTCGTGTTTCTTTTAGAGCATAGCTAAATAAATGTTAGTGTACCAAAAGTTGGAAATTGTTAACAGTAATTTTTGAATATTTTCCAGATGCCATTACATTTGACGCATTTTATGGGGATACAATTTATTAATCGTAGAATCATCTGTGATTCTTGAACATAGAAAAACACTTTTCATGTTGTTGAGAATATTTATGCCTTGTTGCCTATGTTTGTATTATGAAATAATATATACTATTATACTATTAAAAATGTCAAAATTCAATGCCATTAGAGAATATGAATCATGAAGGATAAATTTCAATAATAAATAGTTGCAGTGGTTTTTCATGCTGAGCAAATTATGAAAAATTTACTCGAAAGACATTTATGCACTGCAATGGATATGCTATCCAAAGACGAATCACGTGACTACTTATTACAAAACATGTTTTCAAACACCGTTATTAACAAGCCGCAGTTGCGCAATTGTTAAAAATTGTTATTGTTATACCAAGAAAGAACGTTCATTACAGATTACTTAACAGCTTATAGTAATTATCCTCGGTCAGAAACTGAAACTACGAAAAACAAGCTAGAAATCACGTAGATTTAGACTCTTCATCTGTTAGGAATTTTGAAGGTAAAATTAGATCAATACATGAACGGAATACATACAATGCAACGAAAAATTATGTATGTATTTATTTTTGGTACGGTTTAATATCTTTTCCTAAAGCAGGCGGGTATTGAAAGATTTTAAACGCGAAAAAATTGAGGTTTCATATAGATATACCTCTCGGGCATATACATACGTAAAAAAATTCAGTTCCCAATTTTAGTATTCTGTATAGCGGAGTGCCTCTTTCCTCAGCTCAAAACTCTTATCAAACTTCTTTGAATTTGGAAAGGATATCGCCTTTCTCGATATTTGAATATAAAAAAATGTTTCGTTATGAATCACCAGTCATCAATACTGAAATTAATACCGCAGTGCTCTGCTCCCCTCATAAGTTTCCCAGTCCGTTTGTGGATAATGCCGCGAGTGACAGGCCCATCAGTCTTCACTTATGGTCTGGTTGACTCTAAAAGGCGACCAACGTAAGGCCCTAACTGTCTAATAACGCCAGCCGAGCTTGATTATTCACACATCTCCGATAAAGCGTTCGTCTAATCTAATGGATCTCAAACTACACTTCCTTCCCATAGTGCTGCTTGTTATACAGTTTTTAGTAGTACAGTAATTGTGGGATGACTTACACAGCAGTAATAGTGATGCTGTATTCATTCTTTCGATATTTAGTTAAAATCTGCAAGGATTATGCACTTATCTTCAGATTACCGTAATTTCTCAATACAGTTTACTCTTTTAGAATGCCTGTTAATGGTTTTCTGAATGGGGACATTTTTGGAATCTACCAAACTTCGTTTATGAATGTCTTTCAACTAGTGGATTACTATAGACATGCTAAATATTAGATGATTTCAAAAAAAAAATGTATCCCTACCTTTTATTCGTTTGTTTTTGTCGGCGTTCATGTCACCGCGCACACAATAGACCTGATGAATATTACAAAGGTGATTAGTCACCCAGACATCAGTCCTATCAAGAAATCCGCAAATGGTTCCACACATTTATTTTTATCAATCAAAAATCTATCAACGATGTAGCTAATTAGGATAATGAAACTTGTCCCGTGTTTTATAAAAATAACCGAAACAATTTAAAAGCATCGATTTTGTTGTCCGAGAATTTTTGTGTTTAGTTACGCGTGTGCATTGTAGTCCTGCGAAGTATGAATGTCAGTCCCAGTTTTTTAGTTTTTTTGATTATTATATGATTTAACTTCCGGTCTTCTTGGTCTATTTTCTATACTTAGAAAGATATCATTACTGTGACGAAATTTTGATACTAGGACATTATATAATAAAGGCGAGTAACTCAAACCTTTCACTAATGGATACCACCATGGCCTACTTCATATTCAAAAAGGTGAGTTTTCATTCAATCGGATCTCAATGATGTGCTTGAATTCAGATACGAAGCTAAATTGACAGCACTAATGGACTAATACAAATCAGTCAGTTACGGCCCTAAAATCCCGCGAAACAGTGGGTAGGGCACAGGGCAATAGACGCCACCGAAAGGGACGCTTACACTGTTGTCAAGTATATAAAAAAGGTTGGTGTACATTCTAATAGGCCAATATAGTACATGAAAATTTGAAGGGTGCGAAGAACCTTGTGAAGACGTAAGGGTTCAATGGAGCTATTTTTCTTATATACCTACAATTTGGAGGAATTCTCTTACCGTTGGGCGTTACCTAACTGCTGCGAAGGAGGCAGTGTAATTATTGTCCACATGATGTCTCAAAACGAGAGCGAAGAATGTACAAAATTTCTCTTGATGTTTGCGCCTGTTTTTATACGCAGATGTGGCCGAGACTGGATACCAAAAATATTACATATTGTCTCACACAGCTTCAGCTTTCCCATATACATACTCGTCTTTTCCATCTATGTTCACAGATATTTATTATTCAAAAAGCGCCCCTTCAGCGCCAGCCACTGTCAGGTTGAAGAATAATTTTTCCAAATTTGACATGTGAAATGGAAAGTGACACATCACAGAAGTGATCACAGTCCTGAAAGATACATATTACTTTCCATTACTAGTTGCGGAAAAGTAAAATATTACGCATTTGATAAAAATTTTCAAAAATCAAGCATGTAAAAGAGAATTTCCATATTATTAACAGCCCTATTAATATGTTATATTTTTTATAGTTCGGAATAATAATATAATAATAAGTGAAATAAACAGAAACCTGTTTAATTTAGTCAGATATTCGTCATAGTTGAGACTCCAAAAGTATTTTTTTGGCAAATATTTTATTGGTCGAAATTAGAAAAACATTGTATGACATTTTGTCTAACTCGTTTGTATTGCTGGTCTTGCTATACTTCTTGAACCGTATGAGTCATTCCGTTACTGGTTACACAAAAATCATTGGCGTGCAATGCGATTTACTTTGTCCATGTAAATTCATGTGTTCAAATCATGTGTTCTCATTGGAGTAGTTTAATGAAGTGAAAGAAAACAAGTAACTTTACTTTAATGAGATTTGAATTCCTATAATTTAATAATCATTTGACCAGTATCACTTTGTAATAAGCTCTGGCACTCTCGGTCAGAAAGATAACGATGACTGCTATTAGCTGACAGTGTATGATGAGATATTTTTTTGGATGTTTTCCTATGCCGAAGTCACGAAAATCTGATCTGTCATTCATTTCTGTCGGTCTATGCGTTTTCGTTATCGTCATTGCGTAATCTCAGTAACCGGTACACCGATTTTGCAGAAATTTGGAAAGCAGCTTACGTACACTGAATGATTACACATTTTTTCAAATGCTTCTCGAACCTGTGTGTGTGTATGTTTTTTTTAATACAGATAACCTGTCATAATGCTGCAGAACTGTGTATCTGTACTAAATAATCTTCCCCGGCAGTTCAGTCAACAACGCTGGTGAGCTTCTCTGAGCTTCTTTGGGGTAAGTTCGACCCGAGGATGAGCCAGCTGGACCTTTCTAGTGATCGTCATACTGATGGCTATCGATGTCATTATCTGAGGCAAATGAGCTTGGGTGTGATATAGTTACCATCGTAGAGTGATTTGAGCCTATTATAGTATAGTTATTCTGCATACTGACATGCTGGACGAATTGATTCTGAAGATGGATTCTAGCTCAATGGCTCAGAAAAGTATAGTACACCTAATCAAAAATTAATTGTATCAGAAAAGATATTTGAGGGCCTGTGTTATTAGTGTTGAAGTCACTTATATGTATATTCATTTCGGCGGTAGATGTGGCAACATTGCATCATAATAAGGGCCCATCGAATCGTAGGAAGCTCCGAGGCAAAGCTTAACCACTAGCGGCGGTCGGTTTGTCGTCACTCCGTCAGTTGGCAGTACTCGAATGCACTTCTATGATGAAACTGCTGCACCAGTATGCGGCAACCGGTCTTCTTTCCCGCGCCGACATCGACGGTTTGCTTTTGTTTACGAGGATGAGTTTCCCGCCACGCTTTTTGACATCCGTGGAAATGACACCGCTGTTTGGAAAAAAGCGGGAAATTCGGTAGGCTATTGGAGAAAAACAGTGTCGATCGGATTCGGCCTTTGTTGTGTTGTGTTGAGTGCACGTGCAGACTCGGATTACCAATACGGCGGCGTTGCCAGTATAAAGAAATGTGAGCGTGAGAACGTTCATCATTAGGTAGGAGATTTTAGATCATTTTAATTGATTGTCTTTTCAATGAGCTATCGCGTACTGCGTATTACTTCACTATATTGTGGTCACTTCTCTCTCAAATTGTCACTTGTAATTAAATAAAATGATTAAAGTGGATCCGTTCTTTACTTCTCACTCATTCACATATGTTTGTAGCGCGTAGTCACACGGTATTCTGCTGGCTAAAGTTTCATTGTCCGTGATAATAGTTAGAAATTTATGTGGTCCCTCGTATATTATTTAATCTCTTCTCTTCAAAGAGTTACAAAGTCGACAGGTTCTTGTTTTCTCCGAGGTCTTGTTTGTTGGTTAGAACGGTAGGAATTACTACAGTAGATCCTTATTAATATTCGCAAAACGTTTGCAAATGTTACAAATGCAATGCGCGTTAGGGGATTTGTTGTTATTTTGATGTGAACTACTGTAGACAGATTCACAGGACAAACAGACTGTTAAATACGTGGTAACTATTTACTCACGTTTGAAATGTCGGGAACAATTTTTTGAAATATAGAACGTTGAAATTTACTGACGATCTGGTGATATGTTCTAGCAAAATTGTGTTGTTTGTTTCTATCATGAATACATCCATTTGATATTCTTGTTTTTCTGTTAAATTACCCCAGAACATTTCTTAATATTTTTGTTTCATATTCTAAATTGGTACAAAGAAATAAATGATGCTGCACACACACATGGCAAATTTATTTACATTTTTTTTAGCAAGCGGTTTCCAATCATTCAGACTTATTTATAGTTCCGCAATATATACAGAATTCCTACAAATTGTTGCAAATTGCATATTGTATGGTAATGTTTATCTAGTGAGAACAAATAATTAGTAGGCTTTTCATAAAGATTTGACAATACTGTTTGCAAATGCTCCTTTGGTGAGTACTCTGCTTAAAATTGTTTTGATAGTAGTTAGTTCGTGTTTTGTGTTATGTCAAAACAGAGTAGTGTTTACACGATAGACTATACGCAAATTTTATAAAAATCTGTTTATCGAGGGCGTGCGCGTTGACAAAAACGGCTACCTTCATGTAAAGGGATATCGAAAAAATAATAGGTCTCTAAACTTGTTTTTGAATACGCCCTAAATTGACCACAAACTTGTGGTATGAAGTATCAATCTTTGATATTGATCGTAGCTAAGATATGGAAATTTAAGCCTGTCACTTGAAGTGTATTGTGCAATACTACTCTTATTATCCAGTTGCATAGAGCGTATACGTAAATCCCCAAAATTGAAACAACAACTTGCACGCCGCGACGGAGTGATGAGACGTGTTGATTATTGTGAAGACGTTTGATATGGATAAAAAGCCTGAATGTGGGAAATAGTATCTTGTCATGCATCACAGAATGATTTGTTGGCGATTCAGCCAAATAAAGTGCACGAATAGCTGAGTATAATCATTAACAAAACATTTTTTTGTTCTGAAACGGTGAAAAAAGTGCACCTGATGTAATGATTTTATCAATTAATTACATTTATTTCGATTGTTGTTTTACTTCCGACGCCAATAGGCTGAAAGAAAATATGTTTTCGCTACGTCACTACTTTTAGTGTTTTGTTACCTCTTTAACTGTCAAACATGTTTCTGGTTCTTATGTAACGGCTTTCATCACGGCGTACTACAGTTGTTTGTTTACCCCCTGGATCTTAAGTTGTTACTCTGGAATTTTCAAATATATTGTTTGTGAATGAAGATTTCAGAAGACTATTTTTTGATTTGGCCTGTTAGACAGAAGGTTTTATTTTCGCAATCAAATATCAAATTTGAAAGTATTGCATCAATTTTGAGATCCAAGGCTTTTTATCGCTTTTTATGGTCCTTCGTCTAGGTATTCATCTTTTTTAAGATTTCAACAAATTTATATTGGGCGCAAACGGTATCTGTTCGCACACGCAATTCCGGATCTTGATGAATCATCATGATCGTTAGGATATAATTTTTCATTCAAATAAAATGCAATTCGTTGAAGTCAGGAATTTATAATATTTTTCAAATATAAAAAATACCAAAAGTTTGATTTCGGACTTCCATAACTGAAGACGATTGAAGATAGTACATCAGTCGAAACGTCGTGACACTCAAAATTTTATAGACAATGGAAGTCCAAAATCAAACTTTTGATAAATCCACCTTGTCTACAAGTTTCAAACAACGATAAAAAATACCGAATGATGTCCGAATTATAGTGATATAAGTAAATCGCTTTAATTCTGATCAATTTTACTCAACATTAGGTGAATTTTGAGTAATATGTTGTCTCTCCTGCATTTAAGACTTTATTCAATGATTACGGGTTTTTTCTACACCTACCATAACAGCGGCAACTATGTGTACCTCGTCGTTTTATGTTTGTTGGCACCTTTAAATTAACATGTTGCACTAAGTAATCGTATGGTGCGAATGCGAAAAGACATTACGTAACACCGTAAAAGTTGCTGCACTGACGTTATCATCGCAGGGCACTTCACCATGTTTGCGTACTGTCGGATTACGCAACCTGACAAATTACCAGCTTTTATCATCCAACATTCAATTACATGGGGCACATACTGTTTTTGGTTCTTCGGGTGGTATTTTTTTTATAAGTCACTAACAGTACTGGCCTTGTGCTAATCTTATTTTTTTAAATGTTTGATAAATTATGGTTCGGTCACCGAAAAAATGTTTGTGACGTTTTGAATGAATCTTTACCTGGGCATAGAATTATTGTCATTAAGTGCATATCAGTCTAGTTTATCGGTTGTCGTTATATAAATTTTCATTTTAACCATTTCATTATTATCCTCCCTTCATTTAGAATTTCACTGACTACTACATCTTGTTCCGTTTTTCTTTTTCCCGTATTCCTGACGCAATATCTATGCTCTTTCATTGTTAAAAAAAATCAACTTTGTAAAAAGTGTTTTGTTATGCGATTGACCATGAAGATACGTTTCATATATTTTGGCTCCGCCACGTTTGCTGCTCATGTAACGTTATTACGGTTTGTGTACCTTTGCAGGTAACTTAATAATTAACCTCGCAATATTCCAATCACAATATCAAATTAGCATATAATACAAACTTTTCTGGTTGTGTAAAAGAATAAATTCACTAAAACTGACTGGAAACTATTACAACCGATTAAACCACTGACGATAGAACACTGATAGACCTCTTATGTTTACAAAAACTTTCGTCAGACATTGGTGCACAGTTGCCAGAATTCACCAAAGGACTACAATAACATTCATTTTTCTACATACCTAGTTCACAAGATCTCATGAATACACCTCACACACTAGCTGACAACATGGCTTTATAGTAAATTCTGACTGCTACTAGCCGCTACGTATCATTTTTCATTCATATTTTGCAAATTTAACGTCTGTCGGCATTTGAACAGAACCAAACCGTCAACCGTCTACGTCAGGTCACTGTCAATCGCTTGGAATTTTTACGTGAGCGTTCGAATCAGACATCGTAGTTTTTGTTCATTTTCTCTGTTTGATCTGGTTTGAATTTTGCTTATTGTTGCCAAAATGATGATATATTGTTATGTGTGTAAGCTGTTCAGTAAGTATAATTGTGTACTTTTTCAAATTCCCGCCATGTCAAATTTCGTGATTCATTCAAATGTCATCGATGTTTACAAACAGAAATTACGGTCCCCATCAAGCGGCCATCTTCCCACCTTCTCCTCTCCCCGCTGGTCCCCTCGCCCATAATAATGTTTGACTATAGACATAAATGAATTTATGAATGAGATGCCAGGTCTTCAGTTGTTCTATCGTCGTTGGATTAAACATTACAACACTTGACATAGTGTGAGGTGTGCTTTATACCGGTTTCTCCTGTCTATTGAATATTTTTTTCGTTCAGAGAACAATCCCAGATTGAGGATGCAGTGATTCAAATAGCCTATTGACATGTATGAAACCATTCGATTTTCTGAGGTACGACGTAGAAATTTAAGATAATAAAATACAAAGAATAGCAGATCGAAAAATTGAGTATTTATTTTTGACTTTCCTACGTTTCCAAGCATTTATAAATAAACAGTATTTCTATTATTGATGGAATGGAAATGTTTGCATTGAATACAAGGCTATTGTTGTTGATTTCATCTAAAGTCCCCTAGGTCTTTGCTTTGTTTTTCGAACCCAGTTTGGTATTATATTTTATCAAATAATTTTTCATCTAATAATGATTATTTTTAAGAGGATTTGTGTCGCACATAAACAGAAACGTATTAAACGATAAGTGTTCATCAATTGACGTAATATTTGTCCAATTATAGGCTGTTGTGCTCCTGTACTACGCCTCTCTTAATCCCGTGTAGTGAGTAGTACATAGGTAGCAGTGAATGCTGATGGCGATTTTATTGTGTCAACAACCCGCTGGCTAGCGAGCCGAAGAGGCGGGAGTGCAACGGAAGAACGACCGAATCGCTAACAGCTCACCAGTACGAGGCAGGCAGTACTTTGGGATCGGAAACAAAGAAAACGAAACGATGAGCTAAGCGGCAAGGTGGCACTGCTGCGACACCGCATCGCCGCACCGCTTGGCGTAGTGGTACCGCGAGGCGCGCGCGAACGTGCCCGGCAATGTTGCCAGTAGGTGGCCAGAACCTCAAGGATTATGAGGACAGCGGCTTTGTTGCTCGGCTCTTCTGACTTCCATCCAAATCAACCGGAAAATATAATCTATCTGTATCCTGAACTCGAGGTCTAAGTTTAGGGAGAGCCAGTGATCCCGATTCACTACTAGCCACGATAGAGAATCGCATGAACAAAAAAAAAGAGAACTGTCTATTGCATTAACAGCATCTATTTGAACTTTTATTTACTGTATGTTTATACAGGGTCCTGCATCTTAGCTCCCGTCTTCTGTAGCTCCGTTATCAATTAAGTTGGGATTTTAATATTTTGCATGTTGTATCTGTACCTTTGATTGCATTTTAGGAAAATACTCTCGATCATACAGGGTGTCCCAAAAAAGTATGACGACATAATGACGTATTTTTTCAAATTGAACTATCCATTGTTTTTGCATATTTGGGTGTCTCCAATGGTCACCTCTACTATTTTAAAATATTATCAAAATCGATGCGGTTAAACCGACGAAAAAATAATAAAATGTAAAAAAAATCTTAATAATGACATTAGATTTTATTATTAATGCAACATTAATTTAAAAGTTTGATTACAAGTACTTCAAAAGTCAAAACAATGTCTTAGATATCCTTCTAAAATTACAACAACCAAAATAAAGCTAGATATGTAACACCGAAAAGATCACATTTTCATGGCCGCCTTCAATTTTTATTCGTTAAAATTGTTATTGAAATACGCGAAACAAGTAGTTTTTGGCGAATAACATTTAATGCGTTAGGAATTTTGATAGGAATGTATTTAGAAAAAAGTTTTATTTCTTAATTCCACATCGAATGCAATGAATACAGAGGGGGGCTTATATTCAAAATAAGAAAGAAAAAGTCTTTTAAAATTTGAAAAGTTTGGCAGTCATTTTTGAACACCCTGTACAATTTAGATCAACCAAACTTGATCAACAAGACATCCACATCTTACTTAATAAGTTCCTAGTTTAAATGTGATAATTACGCACCATTCGTATTTTTCAGCAATTTTTAAAGTCGGTGATGCAAAACCGATTTTTTGTACATTTTATTTTTTTTCGTCGGTTTAACCGCATCGATTTTGATAATATTTTAGGATTAGCAAAAATATTGATAATAATTTATTAAAAAAATCATCTCGTGCATCACAGAGACCATAATTTTCATCTTCTCTTCATATTTTGGTCACGTGCACAAAGTGTGTTCACCTTTTTCGTATCAGACATTTTTAGTCCGTTCTTCGTAAATAAGAGTATACTTACTTTCACTTTACGCTATTTTTTCAAATTAACATCAAGTAGTCGTGAGAGCTTTCATTTTATTTGAATTAATTTCACTGCAAGGTAAATGACTGTGATTGAACCAACACTGTGTATTCTACAGCAGAGATTCCCCAACAGTGTTTCACTGAATTTAAGGAAATAGTTACATTTTTCACTGAACGGTTGCATAATTTGAGTTTTTTTAATAATTTCCAGGTTATAAATATTATTTTGGCGAGCGTGAGAAGAAACATAAGAATAATTCACTATTGTTGTTAATCAAACAGCTCCTCAGCTTGAAAAAATAGTATCTGAGTAATCGATTTTCATTTCTGGCATTTAATTATAAGCTATTAATAACCAAGCGGCGTAGTGCTCGTTTCAAGAGTTTCCCCAAATCATGAAAATATATTTCAGTAGAAATGTGTAATACTGGTATGTTTTCCGTGTGACGGTAGTTTTTCTTTCTCTCTCTCTTCGTGATTATTCTCCATCATATTATTCTCAACACCATTATGAGTTCAAGGTACATACTTATTATTTGTAACCACACGGGTAGGTTTGAACTCTTTCATAAGATATTTCTTGAAGAAATATTCCTAGAATCAGGTTTCAGATATGTACCGGAGAATATAATGTCAATGCATTTTATGGTGTATTCATTTCGAATTTAGGGGTTGATCTCATTTATTCCACCCATCGCTCCAATTCTACCGCGTCAGGATTTAATATGATTATTTCTGACAATTTCCCAGTATTAGATTTGTGCCCCCTGTTTGTATTGTAATACTGATGAATGATTTGACAGCAACAACTCATTAGCCAGTAACACTTGAATAATTTGCTTAATAAATGAACAACCTTTAATTTTAATTTGTTTCCTTTGCCAATATTTTCGGTAAAAATGATTTCAAAACATAATGGCTAAGGAGCTGTTGCTGTCGAATGCGATAGAATTATCGGCGAAAATAGTGGTACTGGTACCCTCAAGAGAACTCTCGAACCTTCATTACGAGGGTCACGCTGAAAGTTTTTGACCAGTCTTTGGACGGCTCTTGCATAGTTCTTGGAAGACTACAGGAACACATTTGGTTATATACCAATCAGAAGTAACTGTCCTTTGATTTTCCAAGGCTACCGTTGTGATATATCCACTTTTAGAGAAAAAGATGCGATTATTTTCTTTCCAAGACTCTTGGAACAACGAATTTTTGTTGGAGGCTGCTCACTTTCAAAGCACCAAACTAATAATTGCTGTTTAGTTTCGGGATCATAATGATATAACCATGTTTCGTCTCCGGTTACGATATTAAAAATGTTTTTACTGAGGCCATTATCAAATTTTTCAGTTGTAGGTTATATGTCGATCTTTTTCAGCATATTTTGCACAGCTTCTACAGTTTCCGGAGTAACAGCAGTGGCTGGTCGACCTGTGCGAGGTTCATCATCGAATGAGACTCGGCCCCTTTTGAACTCAGCAAATCAATTAAAAACTGTAGCCCTAGAAGGGGCAGAGTCCCCAATGCAGCTCACTAAACTTTCGTGACATTCCGCTTGTTTTAGTCCCTTTTTATAGTCATACAAAATCATGGCTCGAAAATCGCGACTACCTGGTTCCATTTTCACGTTAAAATTCGGAAACTACAGAACAATTTAAACGATTTTGTTATATCAAAAAAATTAGATATCCGATACGGTTGCAGCGTGACAAATAATACAGTGGAACGATTTAGTGGATTTTTTAAGATAAATCATTACAAAATTATGTGAGTCTGTATCCTGATCTCCGAAAAGTTCCTTTTCCCTGATCATGCATCGCATGCCCATCCAAATATAAAATTGCATATCTAACGGTAGAATAGTTGCTCTGTTCGCTGCGTTGCTTGAAGTCTTCCACATTATGCACACACGATAGGACGAAGATGGGGCACGTGATGTAGAGAGAGAAGGCCTGATGCTCATACGGGCATTAACTGTAAACGTGCCGGTTTTGATATACATACATTTATATACATAATATGCACATGCCAGTGCGATTGCTTTGAAGATATTTACTTGTATAAATTGATATGCATATTTTTCCTCACAGTCCCATACCGTGCAGCGATGATCCAAACAGTTCGAGAGAAAGTAATTTCGATTTTGTATTAAGTGTAGAATGTGTTGTCAGAATGAAGCTTTTACTATCCCGCACTTTCAGAACGAGGATTTTCTTGGTCATGGGGGGGAGGGTGTCACTTTAGATTTGGCTCAATCGCACGTGTATTTCAGACTTCTTGTCACATCTCCAGTTTTCATGTTAGGCTGATTGAACATATTATACAAAATCTCCACACGAAGTATCAAAGGCCATTTAATTGTGGAAACAACCTCTTTGCCTGATTCCAACCTTTATCAAAGTGAATTATCGATTGTGATCAGCCAACCCCTAAAAATCATGTTCATAATTATTGGCGCAGGTGTAACTGAGAGACAAGATATGAAATTTTGTTTTCAAAGGATATGTGCTAGGCGAAGATAAATATTTTGTTGTGTGTGTTTTCAAGTATGGTTGTGTGTGAATTTTGACGCGTATAGTACGGAGAACGTCATTACATATTCTTTGTTCTGAAAGCGGAAATGTAACATATATTGTTGCCTCGTGCATATATAATTCTGTTCGTCTTCCCACTTAACGGTTTTCGCCGTATGTATGCAGATATACTATGAATTTAAAAAAATACGCGTAGCATATCTAAAAACTGAGCCTACTGTTAGTTCTAGTAGACATTTGATTGGATATGCATAGCATATGACTACTTCACGCTACAACGGAAATAAGAGAATATATATGCATGTTTTTTTTCGTTTAAATGCATGTTACTTAAGTCAAAAAGTAGGTTGACGTCCTTCTCACTCAATGTTGCCACATTATACATTTTGAGTGTTCCTCCACTTGTGTAGTGTGTAGTTCCGTCCTAAACCCCGCAGTCAGCTTACTTGATGCAGTTCGTTTGAGAAGTGGTATAGAACTTCAATATTGATCCCTGTTTAGCTAAAATGTAGTAATCTTTTATAGTAATTGCTAAAACAATCGGAAGAAGAAGCTTCCTCTATGAATACGCGCTAACCTGTCGTACATCACTTAAAACAATAATTGGCATACATTTATTTGGAACATTCGAAATGCAAAGAGGAATTGCTATATGAAATATCCGAATAAAAGCCCAGAGATAATGAAAATAAATTATTTATGTACAGTGTTTGAAAGACTTTTTTCCTCCAGCAACAGCTATAGAAGCGTTGCACCTTCAGCATTGTATCCATGATGATGTTGCAAATGAGATACCATGGCTTTTTGTGAAAATTATTTCATGCAAAAATATAAAACTTTTTCCCTATTAATTAATTGCAAATTTTAAGAGCTTTTCCGATTTTTCCGCGGTTTATTTAGGATTCTTTACGAATAAGTCTACCTTGTCTGCTGGAAAACGTGAACCTATGTAAAATGTCCTGATGTATCACAATCGCGCGTGATTATATTAATATAAAAACTTTTCTTCTTATGTCAAGATGTTTTGGGAAGGTTAAATTCGTATATTTATGTATTTTACCATGTATTGAACGATCACCTGTGTATTGTCTGCAGCTGTCGTTATTATGGCAGGTGTTCTCGATGGCAACAGGCATGCTGTTGTCTGTGGCTTCTCGAGCTATCATTATAACATGTAATTCATGCAGAAGGGTTCATTTTTTATGCTTTTTGGCGGTCTTACATATCGGCTTCTTGAAAGGATACCGACCTTTTCCTGTAAAACTCATGACAAGTTTTAGTCCAATCAATCTACACAAGTATCTTACAGAAATTGTCAAATTATTGTTATGGAGAAGGAAAAAGTCTTCGTCGTTTATTATGGAAAATTTTAATGGCGAAGTTATCCTAACAAATTCGTTAAAGTCAGATTGAATAAAGTTGAATGAAAAAGTTCTGGGTATTAAAGTCCGCGATTGGTGTAGTGAATGCCACCATATAGAAAAAATGGAAAAAACCGTTAAAATTACATCTTTTAAATTTTTTGATTACTTCGTTATAACATAAATTGGTTTCTAGTAAAATATTAGTACTCGTGATCGAAAAGAGCATTTTTATTTCTGTGTATTTCAAAATTATAACTTCATAATTTTTCAAAATTATCAATAAATTATGCCATTGTTCTAGAAATTATCGTGGAGCAACTCTTGGGACCTCATAATATTATATAAGACTACTACCACACACATATTCATAGAATTTGTTTTTTCAAGTCTCGATGCTCAAAATATTTCCCAAAGGTATGGTGGATTTTCGGTGGAATTTTTCTATTATATTTTTTTTGGTTTAACATTCACCTAAACTGGACAAATAACAAAAAATATTCCTATTTGTTTCCAGTACTTTAAATTAAAACCATTATATTACAATCGCCCAGAGCGGAGTTGTTTTTCTGAAAATTCCCGAATTGTTTCTATTGCAGACGTTTGAAATTCATAAGTTTTGTTGCTCAATACTTCTATAATAATAGAAATCGTTTGATACAATTTATTAAAATCTATCAAAATAAGATCGCAGATCAAAGGTTGTTAGGGCAAATACTACACGTGAGCAGGCTTAGCTATCAGACTTGTTGAAATCTTTTGACTACCATTATGTACATTCAATTTCGGTGCTGTTATTTCCATGCATTTCACCATTTGAATATTCGCAAATATTTATTTATATTTAAATATTTCAGACGTAATAAATCTAAAGATGTTTACAAAAAAAAAACAGCTTCAATGCTTATACATTAACACCTTTTTCCATCGCTCTGTATTTCGCAGGCATCAATATAATTCAATTATCAATGTATGCTCACATAAAGTACCTTACCTACTTGGAAAAGTTTATGTTATTAATAATTAATATTGTTTTCTGAAAATTTAAAAATGTCTCGGTATGTCTGAAGTGAAAATTTTGATAAATATCCGTAAACAAAGTTTAAATTGAACATTTTTGAGACTCCATAATATTTTTTGCTACGTGCTTAAATGACTCGCTTCTTTAAAATCATGGCAACATTGGGTATGAGAATTTTAAAAAAATTTTGCCTCCCAAAAATGTTTTGACTACGTTCAAAAAATATAAATATGAAATTTGGATGTGCCATAATATTTTCAGATTTCTTCTCATGATTTTGTTATCATTGCAGTCATTTTCAAAAATAACAGAAATTTTATAAAAATCGATTCGGCTGTTACTCAGTTTAGGCTGTGGAAAAAATGACGAATGACAGATGGACGGAAATGTGACATGCATTTTTCTGATCTAGACATCAAGAAATGTTGAAAAGTTAGTATTTCTTATTCTAAAATGATTATAATACCTGTCTAGGTTATGCACAAGTAAAAACAATATTTACATAACACGTGCGAATAATTACTTTGCACCTTATTCCACTTAGTAATTTCTGCTAAAAGCTATTAGTGATTAACTGATTACCATAACCACAGCAAAAAGTCTGTTTAGCATCATCAGTGTAATAGATCATATCTAGTAATCTTCCAATTTACGTTTTGTATAGATTATCATCCATTTTACTTTCATCATAACGATTCAGTCATATCCTGAAGAAATTGTAGCACCTTCTACGATATTACAAGGAATACCAATCCCTTTTAGCCCTATATTCCTATATGTCATATGTTGTGGGAGCTTCCAAATGAGCAACGTTCACTAAAATTGTTCCATTCAATCTCTGTGTATATGTCAAATGGTATTAGATCATTGATGATGTAAAGGATCATGATTTACTTTTGTTGTACTTAAAATATCCAGATTGGCAATTCTGTCCTTATTTAGATTGCCCCTCTTTGTTTTGCCTCGTTTCTTTTTCTTCTCAAGGGATTCATATCATCTTTTAGATAAATGCCGCACGACTCCCTTCAGCCATTAACTTTTTGTTTCCTTTGGTTCTCTTCTCTTTTCATTCCATAATGATTATCTTTCCTTTTTTACTTCTCTCTCTGTTTTTCCTTTCTCATCTCTGAGAGAGTCTTGCAAATTTGTATTAGTTCATATGCCTCTTGTAAAAATCTTCTTCGATCCTCGCTATTTTTTTATATTACATACGAATCCGATGAACTTTCAAATCGTATAATGAATCATAGAGATTTCTAGTCCAGTACCTCTAACTCTAAAGCCTAATAATCTACTTTTATTGCTTGAAAATATTAAGGTTTATTGGTTCGTGAGAGTGTTTGAAGGTATTTAGATGGACTAATTCGATTCTCGTAGGTGGATCCAGTGGACCATAAATCGAAAAAAAGGGCTAAACTTTCTTGATACAATTATAAGTCAGTTAGTCGAATAATTTATGTATGTTTTGACTGACGTTCGTTCTCGAGCTGGAGCAGATTAAAATGCTGTGACGACAAACACCCTACTTTTATTGCTATGGTACATTCTCCTATATTTTAAGAGCATGAAAATACGATTCATTTATTTTTCTTTTGTTTCAGAGAGAGATCGGCAGCCAGCACCCCGTCCTTCAACGTAAGTCATTTTCAAAAAAATGTAGGAATTTGGAGATAGAAAGTTGGAAAACATTTATTTGAGACAATATTCAAGTCAAGGGAAATTGCTCACCTGAAAACATGGAAATATGAACAAAAACATGTACTTCTATGGATAATCTTTAACCATTTTTAGTGCTATCCATTCCTTCACTAATATTCATTAACTTAATCATCAAAATATTGATCACCATAAATAATTTTAAAAAAAAACACTCAGACGTATTCCTACAGAAGGCAAGTTAATTCATATTATATTTAGTTGTAGGTTTATATATTAATATACTTCAAATGTAGAATTTGGGAAGCCAGTCCATTAGGATATTACTAATTAGTAATTGGTATTTTCGGGAAATAACAGCAGACTATTTCATGTAATTTATTTTTCATACATAATCAGCATAGTGGATGTTTGGCAGACTGTTTTGTTAAATGGATATGTCATTTCCGACTGTTAAGCTACCATTAATTTATTGCCACATGAGAGTAGTATCAACTGTCTTCAGGATAACCTGTTTTTTTTCAATCTAGAACTTAGTTTAGACTTTTACCGAATGCTTGACAGTAGGTGATGCATTTGCATTGTGCAGAGACACAAGACTGTCTGACTTACGTGGAATCCGAGAAAGTATCAGAAAAACTGGTCTATATGACATGTATCTTGGAGATCATTTAATATCACTCCTGAAACTTAAGTCTTGCTTGTCTCTTTGTTTCATATTTATTCGTCCTGTATTTTTAAATCATATATGGTTTGGATTAACGACCAGTACAAGTAAATATGTACATTGATTACATTTTCATTGAAGCATATCCAAGCCAACTGGCATACAATCTTATGAGACATTGGAGAATCAAGAAGAAAATCACAGGATAAGTTTCAGAAGTCAAATGAATGGAGGCAAATCATTGAACTATATCGACTCAGTACTTACCACCACGCTGTAATTCGCTTGGAAATATTCTCAAATAAAAGGAAATTATAAATTAGAATTCGAATAACCTCTAACTTGTTCTTCGCATTTTTTGTCGACCTGTGGTCTAATGAAATTTCAATTAATATTTTGTACCAGTGACTGATGTGTCAGACGCTGTTTAAGATTTGTAACGTTCATTATGGATGTAATGTTACACGTAAACAAAATAGCCGAATTTGGGTACTGATTTATAAAAATTGAATGAAGGTTTATAGAATTTTTTTCCGACTACATCTTAATTTTATCAGAAAAAAATGATCAGAAATATATAAAAATGAACTTTGTGCACTTTTTAAAATTGTTAATTCCAAAAAAAAAAATTCATCAGAAAAGAATGATCAGAAATATATAAAAATGAACTTTGTGCACTTTTTAAAATTGTTAATTCCAAAAAAACGTTTTTACAACTATACCCGAAAACTATTAGATACACCAGAACATAAAAATCTAAGATAGGAGAAGTTTTTATAATATAATTCTTATGACTTCGACGCTAATTCACCGATTTCAAGAAATAAAGACTATCCTGTCTGAAAATGTCATAAAAATCGGTGGAACAGTCACTGAGATTTAGCGTTAGCCAGTTCGATAGCAATAAGTGACATCGATTCTTGTGATGAAACATCAAAAAAGCTTACTGTTTTGAATTATAAAAATTTCGTGATCACAATAGATTTCCATAGCATATGCGTGGGAAGTAGAAGGGAGTATTTTGGCTCGGTCCATCACGTTATTTTGGCCATAGCTCAGGAATAGTAACGTGACATAATTCTATCCGCATACTGTACACACACACTTTCGGATGCTCGCACGTTCTGCCAAGCTTCCACATATTCCGCATGGCCCGCTTGCGATGTCATTTATTAAAAGAACTGGCATGCGACGTTGACTCACTGTATTTAATTCCAACATAGAACAAAATTCGAGAGCAGCCAGTTGTGCAATTTCCTCACTGACCAACCCCAAAAATATTACTGCTCAACTACTAAACCTGTACTACAATATTCACTGTCGGAAATTATTTACAAAGCGAACGAGTGAGTCAGTCCCGGTTTATCCGCTGGACGCTTGGGGCTGGTCCCCGGGGGGGCCGCTGCGCGGAGAGGCCCGAACCTCATAGTAATGAAAAAATAAAAAATATAGGTTAAGTTAGCCAATTTACATATTTGCTAACAAATAGTCTAGTTTTGAAAATGTTGGTATACTTGTTATAATAAATATCAATGATGAAGGTTTATTTGTTAGAAAACTGATAAAGATCAATGAAGGGGCCAAAATCTCCAAAGCGCAGGGCCGAAGTTAGGCAAATCCGGCACTGGTGTGAATGCTTGATGCGATCATTACATTCAAATGCTCTTTTAAATAAACATCATCTTACTGGAGTTGTTCATTTGTCGGGTAATGTTAGTCACACCGAATCCAATATAAACAAACTATACATCAATACACAAATTCTACGATTTTGTTCATCTATAACATTTATAATTAATATTAAAAACTACAAGATATCAATAAAAGTTTTCCTAGATCAAAGGTTTGCAAAACAGTGCAATGAAATAAGCGCGTTTAGTTACATAGATATACGAGGCTACATCGTAAAATAAGATTTCATTCTACCAACAAGGCGCTTTGGAATTTGTTCAGGTTTTTATTGTTCATAGAATCTCGAGATGGGTCGTTTTTCCAGTGTGTTTTTGTCTGTCTAATTTTCAAGCCTATGCCAACATATAGACTTTGCTTCTTTTAACTTGGAATTCCTTGATAAAGCCAGGTAATATCGGGAGTTCAATATAATGATTACCCAGTCCACTAGATCGTTAAATGATTATCTATAACAAATTGATACTCGTATTCGTATTATAATGGGTGGAGACGTAATGTTACATAATTAGAGCAAAATACAGAAAGTTGAATGAGCACATTTCATTTGAAATCTCGAACTAATTGGTGAGTTTCACGAATGAGATCCACACAAGCTGTTTGCAGCGGCGCAGCGGGTCAAAACAAACAACTTCAAATCTCCTAGAAATCCCGAGGAATGGCAGCCAGCCAAAAATGCAGATATTCGTTGCCGGAATAGAAATACTGCTATTTGAAGAAATATTTATATCGCATACAAGGCGCACAAAAATCAGACGAGTGTACAAAGGAGGCAATTATTTCCCTGTCCTTTTATTTATAATTTTCATCAATATTTATTTTAAAAGGTATCACTACTTACATTACCGTATTTCATGTACTATGAAATGATGAATAGAAACAATTCTTTTGTAAATATTATATTTGTCAGCTCCAAGTTAAGTGTATGCTCTCCACAATATATTTGTTTAATGAAAAGAAAGTTATTTTAAGACAAATTAATATCTTCAAACCTCACAGTATTTTTCTGTATAGTTTGATAAACATTGTAATGTACACAATTTTTTTTCATTTGAATGACTATTCATATTTAGAACTGGCGTAACTAATGGTTACATGAATCGTTAGCTGATATTTTAGTAAATAAAGAGAACTTTGGACACACCATTTGCCATGACGATGCAAAATTACTATAGATATGGGAATAAATAGAAGATGAAAATCAAAGTAAATAATTATTTTAAAAGAAACTGCCTGACACTTCAACGAGAAAAATTTCGCAATAAAAAATTAACAATGTCATTTGGCATACGTGAAACACTCTTCTGAATATTTTTACCATTGAAGCAATACGTTTAGTTCACGTATCAGTTAGACCATAGCTAAATATATAAACCAGTGACCTTAACTTAAATAAATCCTTGGGAAAAACACTATCAATAATGTGTATGCCGCCTTCCTTACTATTGTTTTTCAGATTTATAAGTCATAAGATGTTTATTTTTTCACGACCCTCGTATTAATGGCAATTTGAATTTAGATGAGAAAGAGGAGTAGCTGCCAGAAGCTGGGAACTGACGATAACAGAAAGTGAAATTGAATAGTGGCTTGGCAACCTTTTAGTAGAGTCCGTTAAATTAGCTGATATGATGAGTAAAATTTGCCATTTTCTTTGTCTATCTGTCTATCCTCTTGGTTCAAGAAAAGGATTATCATTCTTTCAGATTAAGAGGACCTGCTATGATTGACCATATATTCAGCAATATTGATTTAGGTTTCCCTGGCAAATGTGGTGGTGCTAGACAAATCTGTTAGCATCTACTTTTTTAATATGTGATCTTGCATCCGCGTTCCTATACTTTGAAAAAGATTGTAGAGCTAGTCCAAACTTACGTCAAGTCTTCTTTTCGAGCATATTGACAAGATGAAGCACCATGAGTACGCATTACGCTTTTGATTTCACAGACAGTGTTGTAGGCACAGTAAATAAGTTTAGTATAACAACTGAGCACCGAAAACGGGGGAGTAACGTTAGCTATTACATTTCGGCAGTTGAACCGTAGTAAATTGAATCATGGATAAACATTCGATTTTTTTTCAGCGATCTTCGTGATGATCTCAAACTATCAGAAGAGAGTGACGACGAACAGAAAGCGGACGCCATTCATTCTTCAAATCTCACTGTAGAAAGGTCAGTTTGCATTGTATACTAACAGAATGATCTCTCCCCCTCTCTCTCGTGATAATTGATTGACTAAACTGTCCACTGTCTGACTGATGCAAATTAATTTTAGTCACACACAAGACGTTGTAGGCATGACGTGGGCAGTTGTATATTTTCTGGCTTAATTGTATTCCTCAATATTTGCTGACTAAAACTTGCAAAAGTTCGTATAAAGTTAAATCGAATCAAGTATCTGTTTTGAAACAGAGGGTAAAATAGAATTTGTCTTGAGGGAATTGTAAAGCGTGTGTCTATTGAATGACTTCCAGATTATGTTTCCATGCTCTTGATTTATTGAATATGCTTTGGAGACGTATGAGACGTTAAGTAACCTAATTTTTTAGAAACACATCAAATCTTTCAATTTTCCTTTAAGGGATCAGTTTTATCGCAAAACTGTAATATGTGATTGTGATTTGGCTAGTGGTAAAACTGTGCAGTCTTTGTGCATATTGTAATAATAGAAACTGCCCGGCATTGTGTGGAAATATCTTCTAATTGAAAAATATTTTCAATGTTATTTTTATCATTGTAGCACTTGATTTTATTGCCTCAGTATAATGAAAATCTAAGCTTTTACCATTCTGCTAATTACAGACAACTCATTTTTCTGTTCTAGAATGCTGTCACCTTTGGGTGCGACCCCGGCCGTCCACAGTTCGGCACGTGGCATGTCCTGCGAGCCCCCTTCCATTATCCTCCAACCCCCAGCATCTTACCCCGTTTCCGCCCAACACTATTCCCATCACAACAGTCACCATCACCACACCAGCAGTAGTGGCGGGCACCATTCATCCCACCATTCTTCTTCTCATCACCACAGCAATCCACACCATTCGTCCTCGCATCACCATTCGCACAGGTAAGGATTGTTCACTAAGAGTAATTTTTGATTTGTCTGATACTGGAATACCACTCAAACGCCTCTTTAAGTATCACTTTATGATATAGAGCTTATTCCAAACATCCTAATTACTTCGGTTCAGGAACAATCCACAAACTGTTCTAACTCAAAACGTGTCTGTGCGCGGGACGGTTTATGTAGGATGCATACTAAAGGTGCACATATTTCATTTTTGTACGATCACGCATGCGGTACAAAAATCGATGTTGGAAGGAAACTATAGTCGGTCAAATGTAACCGATGAAAGCGTGGCTTTATAATAATTCCAACACGTTGTTTCTAGTTCTAAGGCACTGCACACGACGTCAGTAGAAGGTCCATCCACAGCAGCTGTACCAACGTCATCAAGCTCCGCCTCAACGGGTGTGGAATCTCGAGGCCTCGCCCAACCGGGCGAGACTTTATCTCCTATAAATTCCACCTCCAGTGATTCGGGATCAGATACTGGCTCAGACAGCGAAAGTAGCACTGACGAATCAGCTGAAGAAAACGTCACTTCGGTTTCTGATAACAGGTTAGTGTCAAGCAGATGCCCTGCCATGAGACGGATCAGATAGAAGTTATTGGATTGGCCAATGCTCCAAGCAAATGATCCGAACAAATGCGCCTTCCAATAATCTTTTCGGCTTCCTAACGAGCTGCTGTTCGTAGAAATGTTCATAGTTATAAGCCACAATAGAGCGATGCAATAGGTTTAAACATCTTATGCTCATGAGGACCGTTTCATACTAAAATCCAAAAACTGATACCTAACGCTTTACACATCAACAACATGTAGAATTATCATAATATAATTATACGTTAACATATTAAAAAAAGGGGAAAGTCCTACTTTAGAATTGAGATGGTGAAAATATCACCTACCCCTGATGAAGATGTCCTCATCATCTACCTTAATGTTCTCATGTTTTCACACACTAATGACACATATTGTTGACCACTGCAAGTCTTATCATGTTTTGTTTTGTCTAGGCCGGCCACTTCGTCAACGTCACAACCGCAACCTCAGTCTCAAGATGATGTATCCACGGCCACGGTGACGGGGGGTGGACCCGTAGATCCGGACGGGGGCAAACAACAGACTCGATGGAATCTAGGGCAGTTTATCCAGAGAGGAGGAGATGCGTTATCTCCTACTCCTTCCCCATTGGGTGGCGGAAAGTTGCAGGCTTCCTCGATCAGGACAAGTCCTGACAGCGGGAACAAAAGGTGCATCGGCGATGACGAAGAAGACGATGGAGGGGATACAAGCGATTCCGTCAATCTCGACAAGTTAGTACAGTCATACTACATTCGTTTATTAGATTTATTTCTTGGAAAAATTACGTCAATGACTTTTTCATTATCTTTTAGTTCATCTTGCGGGTGGTGTATATCAATTTCATTAGAAATTCCAGTCAGTATCTTGAAATCGTTTATTTTAGACAGATATTAATTTAAAGTACGGAAACCTATCGGTAATGCTTGAATAAAGTTTCTCCTATTTTTCTTGCAGAGCGGTCGAAGAAGCTAAAGCATTGGCAGCATTGAGTCACCTCCCTTTGTTGTCGAGTTTATCCGATTCGGAATCCGATACACCTGCTAATCGTCGACTTCCACCTTCCCCTCAACTACCTCCACCTATAGTTGATTCGGAAAGCGACGGTGAAGCCCTTAAGCAACGCCCAAAAAGGGTTGTTCCCGCGCTGAGAGCTAGTCCGAAACCTACCAGTAGGCGAAGCGAAACTGAGGAGGAACCGGAGATTAAAACAAGTGTAGTGCCTACGCCGCCTAAAGAGAAAGATGGAAAGGGAAAAAGAGGCAGGCCAAGAAAGAATAAAGGGGAGGGTACAGAAAGCGGTAAAGGTAGAAGGGGCAGGCCCAAAGGCGGAAATAAAAGGAGGGAACGAAGCGAATCTTCAGAGACGGAAGTAAGTCAGGTGACACTATCATTTTTGCATATATGTATGTTGGTTGGCTAAAATAAGAATTTCAATGACCTCCCAATATGGTTTTAAACAATCAGAAACTAATTTTTATCGATTGTTTTCAATTCTAACCCGTGTCTGTAGAGCTAATTTCATTCTCCATCTCAATTACATGTGATTTTGTTTTTGAAATAGTTTAAATTAACTACAGCGTAAAATATACGCCATAAAAACTCAAATTAACACGTCAAATTTAAATAATATATCAGCTACAATGAGCATGAACTGGTATCATTAAATGAATGGATTGCGGAGGAGTTCGTATTTTCTCTAAATCGCATGAGCATTTAAGATTTTCATTTCACCATGATAGTCATACATGTTTTTTTTTTTAAATTATTTGTTCACTTATATAAATCACTGATTGAAAACATACGTAACACATAGTGCTGCATTATTAATTTTGCGCATTTCTGCTTTCATTGATATGTTCATTTTTGACACAATCATGAGATCTCATATTATGTGCCTTATATACTATTCTATATACCTATTAAAAGTTGTTATTCACATATATTGCAGTCGATTATTAACAAAATTGAAACTGTTCGGACAATCCGAATGTATAATCAGGATATTTTAACAGGTGATAAAATTAATAAAAACTAATTCTCGTAAAATCTAATACATTTTTAAACACTATTTTTGCAATAAGTTGTTGAAATAGTAATTTGCTTAGCTATAGTCGACTATTTCGCGAGAACACAGAAAGAACTTTTCACATCTTGGAGAACAAAGTGTGATTCATTTGATTTGCAGCTGCACCGTAACAAAGCGAAACGAGGTCGGCCCCCCAAACAGCCAGCCCCTATTGCGGCACCAACTCCTGCTTTGATAGTACCACCCACGCACACTACCTCCGATTCCGATTCCGCCCATCGAGCGGCGGTTTTCGACAAACCTGATCCACCCACTTCAAGGAGGCGTGCTTCACAGCGAGCAAGTATTTCATTGGCCGCCGCGGATTTATCATCGAGCGATGAGGAAGAGGAGAAGCTTGCTAGGCGCAGAAGGAGACGGAGAAGTAGCGGCACTGTGCAGAGCAGTGATATGGGAGAGTCTCCTAGAAAGCCTGTGCACAGGTAGGAGACGTAGGAACTATTAATAGACATCATCTCCAAAATTGCCAGAAAATAAAATTAATATTAGGAAAGATTACTATATAAATGTAGAATTAGCTCGATAATTATTATTGCTCGAATTACTCTAAAATAATGTGGTGATGTATATACCCACATGTAGTAGTTTCACTTCATCGAGACACTGATTTTAGGCACTATTTAATTGGTAATCATAGACATTTTCTAAAACCCGGAAATATGTGATTTTTTTAAATTAAAGATCTGAAGTTTATTTTTTGAACTCAATATGTTTTGAATTTTATTCCAGAATAAACAGTTCCAAATATTTGTTCATAAACTGATGCCGTAGCGTGAAAATCTCAGCGTCAACCTACTTGGTTAAAGAAAAAAATTGAAGTATGCTCATAAATTGATGAAAAAATACTTTTTTCACACCTCAAATGTTAATTTTGTGGCAGTCAGTCCCAGATTATTAACTTCCAAAGATGACTAGTTATCTATGAAACATGAGCGCCTAAAAACTCTGCTATATATGTAGATTTATCCACATATTTTTCACGTAGTCTTCCAATAAATACCTCACTTTTATGCTTCAAATACGACCAAATGGAATATAAGAACGTACGGAAACGTCACTAGAAGCTGGGTATTTCTAGGTTAGTCGAGACGCCCATGAGAGTTAGTACATCATGAATGAATGTTTCATTTAGAAATATTCAATTTTAAAGCTATGTTGAATAATATCAATTTTTTTATAGGCACAAATCTCTTAAGAGTGATGATAGTCGGACGAAATGTCATCCCAAAGATACGGATTCTGACTCGGACGCCGAATGGGGAGCTGAGAATAGGCCTAAGCATAGGAGAAAAGGTAGGCCACCTGGGTCCACCAAAAAGGCAACTGCTCCAATTACATCTCTGCAGCCCAAAAGTGCTGAATATGTTCCTTCTTCTGTAGATTCTAGTAGCGACAGCGAACGAGGTAAATATTAACACTAAAAATACTATTGATACTTTTAAAAACGTTAAAATCTGCAATGTGTGAAACATTTGCTGCATATATCAGAAAATCTATTAAAATATACTTAAAATTGAAACACGTTGTTATTTTACGATAAAGATCAAGCTATCAACAAGATATCCATGTCCCATGAATTCAGTACTGAGATCCTCGTGCAGTGAAACGTTCAGAACGAATAAAAAACATCGGCTGAAACGCGTGAACGATTTACTACAGAACTATCGGATAAAAATAAAGTTTGTTAAATATGGCCGATATTTTCAAGTTTATCAGATGACCCCTAGTAAGGTTCCCTTCTTTACAAACACGTGTGGCCTTTTAGGAGCAAATGAAGATCTTGGGAATCGATTCAGCCAAACAGAAACACACAACATTAATTTTATTTTACAGGGTAACATTCATCTCTTCTCCCTCACTAAACGAACCAAAACGTAGTTAATAAATTCATAGAAGCTATATTGGATAGTTTGCATTTGTGAAGTTGGTTTCGCCTCCTTACCGTCATATTAAAAACTTCAAAATAAACTCCAGAAATTTCAGTTACAATTACCCGACTTCACAGGTATTTTTATATGATAATTATATATATATTTGTGACATGCGGTATAGGTCTCTTGAAAAAGCGATATATAATAATTTTTAAATCTGTGGTTGAAACCTAAATCCGATAAGAAACGTTGAATCACAGTTTCTTTTTTGTAGAAGGGATATAAAAGTCAATATAATTTTTATCGTTTTCCATTTTTCAGATATTAATTTCTAACTCGTTTTCACCATATCCAGAATTTATTTTTAGTGTTGTTTCTTATTCAGGACCAATACGTTTGTTATTCGATATTAACATTCTCATCTCGTATTAGTACTACCTACAAAAAAATGTTGTGAACTTTTTTTAAATTGAAGTGACGTTTTATTGGACGTATTTCTATTTGTTTTTTTAGCGAAATCTCCTGTAAAATCCCGTCAGATCAAGCCAAAGCTGAGCGCCAGGTTGTCGGCAGATCCTTGCCCTGTAAAACATTTGTCGTCCTCTGATAGTGACTTAGATGCCAGTAAAAAGACTCCAGTCAAAATAGATTCCACTGTTAAGATAGACGCTGAAGTCAAGACTGTGGCAGATAAGAAGAAGAGTGATACCTTAAGAAAGCTGTTTACTCCCAAAAGGGACGCCGAAGGAGGTGGCAAAGGAGGAAAGGGCGGTGGAAAAGGAGGAAAGGGTGGTAAAGGTGAGCATACACACACAAAAATAAACAGGGATTGGTAAAGTTTTGGAACTAATGTTACCTGTACTGTGTTTTGGAGTAACATTAATCTATTGCTTAGAACCAACCAAATGCCAAATAGTACATAAACATGCAAAATTATTCAGAAGAAGATGAGTTCAAATTGATATTGTTAGTATACTTCGCAAATGCTTGAACGACTGCAACCAAGGAATAAGGATCTGATAGTATTAAAGGGGTTAAAGTGATAAAAACCGAAAACTTCTTTGTACAGCTCCATTGTACCTCTCAATAAAAAATTGGAGTCAAATATGATTGACTGGGTATTTTTGGTGCATTGATATGAATCTATTTTCAGATTTTGCAGAGACAAATTGTTAATCATGATTTTAAAAAAATGTTGTATTATCTCCGATGTTCATGGCATGTAACAATGAATAAAATCGCTAGTATCAGCAATATGTATTATATAACTATTGTATTTGTCAGGGAAAGGTGGCGTTAACGTGATCATAGTGGACGGTAACTACGAACGTAGTTCCTCATCAGTAGAAGATGAAGGTGTCCCCACTATAGTTCCTTTACCGGTTTCCCCATTGGATCCCCCAAAGAAAAAATCAATTAGTCCCCCTCCCAGCAGCCCTCACACAGTTGTTCAGGAGATGGACGACGTGAAAGACGTGAAGGAGATCAAGACTGAGGATGAAGTGGAAAGCAAAGAGCAGATGCAGCAAAGGTTAGGAATTTGGGTGCGAATACAGTTGGATCGGCTTGACCTCTCACTAATCCCAGAATTGAGGAAGAGGTTAGAAGGAAATGTGAAGGATGAAAATTTCGGTGAGTACAATCTGAAGTAAATTAATGTAGTATGAATTGTCTTGTATAGTTTCTTCCGTTTTATCTGAACGGTTACGATCTTTTCCACAATCATATATCACAGTCCTCGAGGTAGATAAACTATTTTGATTGTATTACGTTTTTTACTCATAAATACCTAGAGATTTGTGTAATTTCGAAGGCTTCCGTTTGGAAAAAAAGCATCACTCCAAATAATGTGCTAAAGTAGCCCCAGCATATTATTTTTAAGTGAATACTTGCTCTTCATAAACTTGAATATATAAAATTTTAAATACACATTTGCTTGTGTTTTAGAGTGCTGTGATGATAATTCGTCGCCTAAGCCCCCCCATTTTCCGGTGCACCAGTCACATCTCTCTCTCCCCAAACCAGTTGAGGACCCCTCTCCGGCTCCTCTAGAGGCCCCGCGTAAGCAACACAAGTCCAAGAAAAGAAAGAGGAGAGAGAGTGCCTCCAGCGCCTCTTCTATGTCCACTGTTGCCAGCAACACAAGCAAAAAGGAGGGGAAAACAGTAAAGGAAGAGAAATCACGGAGTGGAAAGAAAGAGAAAGACAACCCCAAGTCCAAGAGGCGGAAAGAGACCAAAGAGGCCGGAGAAGTATCTGGAGGGAAGATGGAAAAAGCCGAAGAAACACCTGAACAGAAGCAAATTGACAGGTAAATCAATATATTAGAAGTCTAGTCTCAAATAGTACATACTTTTTGTATCAAATTAAAACGAATAATCAATCACATTCAATAAAAATTGCCAAAATAATTGCCAGTTTGGTGGTAAATAGTTCCATTATAAACTTGAGAAAAATTAAACATAAAGGAAGTAAACAAACAACTCCAGTCCATAGTGCTGAAGGTCTATAGAAGATCAACAAATAACGTTTTTGACAGTTGTAGGGGGATCATACCAATAATATCTAGTGGCAGTAGTGACGTTACGTAACTATATTCAAATGTCCAACTGTTCAAATTTTATTGCCGAGGTGGATGTGGATTTTTACCAAAACTGACATTAATCTTCCGGTTTGCAGGTTAACAGATGCACCCGCCACCAACCACGAGCGGGAAGGTAGTAGTCCAGGAGTAAGCGGTGTGAATGCCAGGGTTTGCGGTAGTATAGACCCACACCCTTCTCGCCCGCACTCCAGCAGAGAGTACCACTCGTACTTCGAGGCAGCTGAGGCACCTTCCGAATACGAAGAAAGGTAAGCACTGTTTTGAGTTCGACTGGATTAATTAATAAGTGCTGACAGAAATAAAAAAAAAAATTTAAGATGAAAACACATTTTTTATAATGTACTAGTGAGACTCCAGACTTTGTACATTTCTGAAAAGGGTTAAAACGCTTGTTTATGTAAAATATGCAGTTTTTTCAAGAATTATTCTGAAGCAATCTTATTCGGAGAACGATTTTTCATTTTAAGGTTCATAACGATTGAATGCAAACGTTAATATCGATGACCATGTTGTCTCAATTAGCAAAAGTGATTGCTCAGATGTCAGTGGTTCTCAAGTCCAAATGTGTTTGCGATTTCTCATGTGGTTTGCCCATTCTACTTGATTTGACCAAGATCAGAACGGGACCAAGAATTGACCTGTAGGGAAACTGATATTGCAGTTAAAAATTGCGTTGTTTGTAGATACACACTGCTACTGGTTATTTTAATTGTTCCTATGATAAACATCTCATTTGCAGAGATCAAAACCAGTACCTGAGTGATGCAAAGCGGCTGAAACATATGGCAGACAAAGAGAATGACCCAATAAAGCAGTGCATGCTGTACCTGGAAGCCGTGCTATATTTTCTGCTCACGGGCAACGCTATGGAGCATGAAAAAGTCACCGAAAAAGCTGCCTTTACCATGTACAAAGACACACTTTCCTTGATTAAGTGAGTATTTTGCATTTCTTATATTAGACATATTTGGGAAGATCAGATCTTAAAGGTGAGATTACAGCTGCACCTAAAATACATAGTACATAATCATTTAAATTTGAAAAACAATTTCATTATTTGCGTTTTATGCTCAGATTATTTAAAAAATGTATTTTTAGGAACTTTAATTATTCTTTCAAAGTCACTCATTCGGCGCTAGTAATACTGGATTGTATTATTGAGGAGGTGAACTATCACATAGCTATCGTAAGAATACCTTTCAAAAGGCTGGTTGATGTTTCCGAGTTACTAGTTGTTGCTAACTTCACTATCATCTAATAGTAATTATAGTGGCTACATTTTTTAAACATGTGATTCCGTTTATTTGTTCCAGGTTTATTTCCTCCAGTTTTAGGAATCAGCAGAATGCCTCACCTGTCCATAATAAATTGGCGGTGTTAAGGTAAGCACTTGAACATTTGATTAATTAATTTTGTGGTGATTTGTTTGTCTGATGTAAGTCGTACATTGAATCAAATGGAACATCGTATTTACGTTAGTTTGATATTGTGTGCTAAAAAAAATTATAAACAAACCTAACGAACACCAATGGTTCGCTACATTCAAAATTTGTCCGACTCGACGTGAATATAACAGACAAAGTTTTAACTCTGTGGTTAGGAATAAATATTTCAGGTCTGGTCCCATTTTCGATATGTCTAACCCCTAATGTGCTATATTAGTAAACAAAATATCAGATGATCATTACTCCAATAATCATTATGAGTGAATCCTATAATTATATTTATTTATTTATAAATAATTCTGATATTTTTCAGTTATCGGTGCCAAGCTTTATTGTTCTACAAACTGTTCAAATTAAAGAAGACAGAGTCTAAGGAATTGCAAAAAATGATCAGCGAGTACATCAGCAAGGTGAGTAGTGTCATATGTATTACAGTTTAACAGAGTTTCACTGTAATAGTTTGCCTAAATGCTTCAGATTTTCTAAAACCTGTTAATTTGTAAATTATTATGTATTCAATGTCTGTATATCCATGTTGCGCCATTCAAAACTATTGTTTCTTAAATTTAGAATCAGAATTCAGTTGCGATCCCTCCTGATCATCAACAGCAAGGACAAGGAACACCCTCTCCACTCTCTCCTACGCCATCTCCAGCAGGAAGCGTTGGATCAGTAGGGAGCCAATCATCTGGGTACAACAGGTGAGATTTCATTTTTCATAGGCTTAAGAATGGTGATGGAGGTGTGATATTGATTGTCAAGCTTGTGAAACACACCCTTCTGTTCCACAGGTTCTTTGTCTATCGGAATGATTTTGTTATGTAGATTGTAGATGCTCCTACTTGGTGAAACTTTTTCATCATTCAAATAGAAAATTGTGTGATGTATATTTTATATCTGAATGAATGATTTATAAATTTCATATACAATTGATAACAAGTCAAAGTCTTAAGATAGTTTTGGTTACAGTTGTAATAAGCTGGGCAGATGAAACATGTTATTGAAGTTGAATCTTTGATCAAAGTGGAAGTTGATATTATGATATTGCCATAGATATATAATGAAATTTTAAACTATATTTCATTATTTAGATTTAGATTTATTCAGTTATATCGCTACTGCTAAGCTTTATTCCTAGAACAAAGGCCATGGGTATTCAGTCATAGGTTTGTAAATTTTGGCAGGCTCCCCAAGGTGGTAGACAATTAATTTCTGGCATTTTATATATCATCTGAGGGTATGTAATATTCCATCCTTGTAGATATAATGTAAGCAGCAGCAGTTGTTAAACAACGCGTTCAATTATTCTTTTGCAATTGTTAAATTGTTAAATATGGGTAAAAAATCATGAGGGAAAATATAGGTTAATAGATCACTAGCTTTTCTGGATAATAAGCTTACATATTTACATGCAAAATACTTGGATATTACATTATCACTGACAAAGACCTGAAATGATCGACCTCATCAATATTTGCAGCGGTGAACTAGCGGCAACGCGTGGCAATAATAGCAATCAACCTTCAGCTGCCTCAACAGCAGCAGTTCATGCTCAGAACGCTGGAGCGTGGGTGCCTCTGAGCGTGTACAATGCCATGACCAAACAAAACCAGCAGTTTACCTATCTGCTTAGTTACCAGGAACTTTGGGATACAGCCGACTCGCTCGTCGTCAAAGGCAAGCATACTGGTAAGTTTTTTTTAGATCATAAAAAATCAAAATTCATGTTATAAAGTATACAACTAGACAACATATGGATTGGATATAGATTGTAGATGCTCTTACTATCAAGTACTTCACCAGAAACTCTTCCATCGTGCAGATAAAAAGTTGTGTAATCAACACACAGTTTCACAATTAAAACTCTCTTATTAAAGCTAACAAAGACAATTAAAAATGTCTTAACAGCGCAACTTAGACATAGCACGTGAAGATTAACGTTACTTTTCATCCAAAATAGTGCTTATTTGTATAGTACTCCCTAGTTAATTACATATATATTTTCGAGGAGTAAGTAACCATTAGTGTCATAGGATATTAGAAATCATTTTATTTTCTTCGCTAAATCAGATATCATTCTAACCAAATCCTCCCGACACTTGTACCATACGTATTATCTTAAGATTTATATGAAGTGAAATGCTCTTCAAGTTTTTAGTGTTGTAATGTGTCATTTATTACATTACCGTGTTTTCAGAGAGTATTTGAGCGGAAGGAAGTAATTGTACTTTGTTAATAAGGTTAATTTAAGTTTAGGAAAAATAATAACCATTCAATTACCTCCAAGAGAAACGTTGAACCTCTGGTTGTTTGTACGTTTGGATGTGTGAGCTGTATCTAAACTGATATGACCTTGTTCAACTTTATGGCACACTAATATAGCGAATTTAATTTCGTCTATTAGCGCAAGATAAACGTCAGCGAATTTCCTTAAATCCTGATTTTTTATCAATTGGTTGATAGTATTATTTTTTGTTTCTCTTCATTTCAGATTTCTTCATTGAACTAGATAGACAGTGTAGGCCTCTTACTATGCATTCGTCCTTGATAGATCTAGTACGATATGTGCGCGAAGGCATAAAACGTCTCAAACAGGAGCGAGAAAGTTAGATTGGTGACGTGCTAGACATGGAATATTTCATGAGGGAATTAGTTAGTTTTATGTACGTGGAAGTCATAAGACGTCTCAAAAGGGGTTGTAGGTCCTGTGAAGTGCGCGAAACGAAGATTTGCATGCCAAAGATACCCTGAGTCAATTGTTTGTACTGCGTCAATATGTTGAGGCGAGTTGTTGCGGTTATTTATGATAAATAT
Source organism: Bruchidius siliquastri (assembly GCA_949316355.1). Classification (NCBI taxonomy): domain Eukaryota; kingdom Metazoa; phylum Arthropoda; class Insecta; order Coleoptera; family Chrysomelidae; genus Bruchidius; species Bruchidius siliquastri. The sequence goes on along the minus strand of OX438534.1, from coordinate 4,725,997 downwards.
ATTGTTGATCTTGATCTTTTATTGACAGTTTATATTTATACTATTTATACTAGTTGGAGGGGATTAAAATTGGCAACTACAGCCTTAAAAGATATATTATGACTGGTAATTGTCTAAATATCTTGTTTACGCTGGTACATTAATAAATACACATAAATGATCGGCTGATTTAAACGAGAAATGCTATAAATAGCCAGAATAATTTAGCAAATCTCCGGACATTCCATGATTTTGATGGCTTTATAGAATGTTCGAACTAATACAAGGGTGCCTTATTCCCAAATCCATACACGATTTCCGACTTGGGGTCAACTTTTTTTTGGATCATTTATGCCTTTTTTAATCGGCCAGCGAAAGCAGGATAAATCAATATTTATTATAAGACATTATCCTTAGCACATTTGGATTCTATCCAAAAAGTACATTTTGAAATTTCAAAAAGGTGTAAATTTGGCTAAATGAATGAAGCGTCGATTTTAAATTTCTTCAACCAGTGAATTATAATGAAATATCTAATTTAAAAACCACATGCTGTATAGGGCGATTGAAGGCTGTTTTTATCCCTTAAATGGCCGAACTGGTGGACTTTTGCATCCGCCTATACTTACAAGTATGGTGCAGTACTATAAATGATATTTTTTCATTTTACATAGTGAAATTTCCACGTAAATAGTGTATATAAATATTATATTTTGTAAATAATGTATGCCGAAAATATATATTTACGATATAACGCTATATTTGTACAACGCTCATTGATATTTACCGGGTGTTACAGAATATTGTTGACAAGTTGCGGCTGTATCATGAAGTGATTTAAGAAATTAACTACCAGCATAAAAATGAAATCGTATATTTAAGTGATAGTACAAGATGCGGTGATGGAGATATAAGTGGCCAGGGGCATTTTCATACTTCACCAGCAATTTATTATACATATAGGTGCTCTAAATGCACATTGAAAATAAGCCTGATAAAAGCTAATATCTGATAAGTCTACGATGTCTGTTTGGTTACTCGTTATAGCCTCTCAACTGCTCAACATGGATCAAAATCCTAGATTAATTCAATTCCAAATCGTTTTTCTGCAAAAATGACCCAGTCCTTCTGAAAAGAGCTGTAGAGATCAATTAGGTGTTACTAAAGACCCTTATAGGAAAAGCAAAATTCGGTTTGATTCCAGACCAAATTACCTTAACAGCCCAACTTGAATAATGATTGTCCCATTTTAACACAAGTGTGTCTCTACCAGATGGGATACTTTTACTCACTGAGGATGGGTTACTTCTTATCAATACAATTCTGTTTTACCCGGTATAAATTGGATATAGGCCTATAGTGAATCAAATGAAGCATCTCACAATTGGTTGTGGAGGTGTTTATATAGGAAAATCTTAAGTAAGATGAATTATTGGAACTTCTTTACGATTTTAATGGAATGATTAAACCACGATTGCATTTATCTTCAAAATATACAGCGTGAATATATGATTCCTTCGATACAAACACTTATTTTTCATTTATTTGCAATTGGATTTTGAGCATGCTTTAAATAGCTGTTACTAACCACTAGTTGATATGACTGCATATTCATCAGATGTAATTCAATTATATAGGTCAAATGAGCCTTAAAAATGTGTAATACTTGGTTCGAGTCATGCCAGTGATTTAATGGAACAGACTGTTTATGGAACTTTCTTTTCTATTTTACATCTAACCCTGAAAACATCACTATACACTATTACTTGCATTAAATCGTCGCTATAGATAGTATACATACAAAATTTGTATCCGAAAATAAAAAATAATTTGGAGGGTAGTAACCCTACCATATAAAAGTCGAGTACGTTCACCCTGTATATAATGATATCACAATCTATTTCTCACTACATTTCGTTAAAATTATAAAGAAGTTTTGTAGTCGAACATTGTTATTTTTGCATATATAATTTAGGTATAAGTCTGCATATACTGTATCATCTCTATGTATATCATGTACATTTTTATTACTTTTAATTTATTTTATTTTAGTAATATACATTATATATTTAAGTGATTATCTCTCGTTCTGAAAAAATGAAATATGTTATATAAAAATATTTTACTATCATATTTGTGACTTAATTCTTCAACTGTGAAGAGACAAAATTGAACATTCTCAAAATGGCAAAAGAAACTTAACAAAGACAGTCGAGTTATATTTTTTCATTTTGTAATTGGAGACTAAGTGCTTGAAGTTTGTTGTGAATATATGGGTATTGAAATTACATTTTTTGCTATGATTAATAAAACATTTTTCGCAGTTATTTCAACTATAAAAACTATTATTGCTCTACAATTGTCATCAAGAACGAGCACAAAGTATACTTAACACATTTAAAAAAAATATGAAGGATATGTTTTCAATTATTCTACTCTATTCCAGATAGTAACGTATTATTGTACTAATTCCATTCATGATCTCGATCCTAGAATACCTACATTTTAGCCCGCGATATTGGTGTCGATGTATATGTACTTTTCAAGATCAGGAACCGGAAAGAATGTCTCCACTATCATATAAAACCTTACTGTAGACAAGAGGAACGCCGGGCTTTCTCAGAGATTTGTCCTTTATCCAACGCTTCTCTAACGTTATAACAATAATAATTTACAGTCAGCATACGTCATAAACAACAAGATGAATTGGGTGATTCAAGTTTGAACTATCAGTCCTATAAAACAATAAAATGCCAGAATTGCGTCATATTAATTCAACACTATCGTATAAAAAGTATTTCATGTTTCCCTTTTGCATATGTGTGGCTTGAAGGCAGCCTCGTACAAAAAGTAAGTGAAAAAAGAAGAGAAAGTTTATATAATTTTATTGACTAAAAATTCGACTGGTATTAAACCAGAAAATGACTTCCAACGTAAAATGGTATCCCTACAGTGTTGAAAGTACCGATTCAACTAACTGCCCACTATATGAAATGCGATGATCTAGCATTCAATATTATCACAAAAAATCAATAGGCAATCATAGGAAAAAATGTATATTCTATAACTACCGTAAAAATCTGGCTTGGTTTTGTTGAAAAATTTAGATATTCACTAATATCTTCCAAAGTTATTCCCAATTATATTGGAATAAGATCACATCACAATCAATGTTTCTGGTTCAATAGCTTTGTGTTTGTATTACAGGAAAAATGTTCTTAAAAGCTGGATTTTTGCATATATCTTTAGTGAGGCAATATAAACATTCTCCTTACAGAATTCAATGGAGGTTAATTATGAGACAAAGCCTGACCAATTTCAATCCTACATTATTATCTTATACTATTCAAAATATTGAAGAAATATTTGCTTGCAAATGTGGTACGATTATATGAACTGTACTTGTGATATAAATAGTTACTACTCTCTACCGAGGATATTTTTGATGTGTGAGAGGTGTGAAAATTTGTTCAAAATTGTCATCTACTTTTTTAAATTCCGAGGGGGGCTCAAACCCATGAGACCCCCGTCGGTACAGGCTTTCGTAGTTGTGAATAATTGTTTATAACACCTCATTAAGGACAGATGAACAAAATATTACTGAATATATTTGATTTATTTTGTGTGATGTGCAAGGATTTTTCCACAATCGGATAAGTCCACCATTTTGTGCAAAGTAAGTGTTTCTACAAGTAAAAGCTGACTGGCAGGGACCAACGGAAAGGGTTGATATGTATACGAATGGAAAATTGTGTAATGTTGAATAAGGATATTTTCCTTGTAATCTCACTTATTATATTGGAATCAATGATAAAGAAAATAAAGCATTTAATAAAAATGAATTCTAGATATATTGAAAACATATGGGGTATTTAATGAACAACAAAGCCCATTCTTTGTGTTTTTGTGAATAATATGGAATTATAGAATTTTTAGAGATGTACGTATATACCGGTATATAAGGTTGCATGGCAACACGGAACTATGCTTTCTCTATTTAAAATAAAATACACTTTTCTCTTGCCATCCTTCTGTTAAAAAACCTTTCATATAGGAAATTTTTTCTTTATTTACATCATTGCAAATCCTATCTTTTATATGAAGTTTTTTAAATTTCTCATAATAGATTTATTGGCCTTTATACCAATTTTTTGACTAGATTTTGTTATGTTGGACTGTGGCGATGTTGTTTCTGAGTGGAATGCATTATATTGACGATGTATAAATGAAAATAACACTTTCACCCAATATGAAATTCGACTAATTTGGTTTTGTTTTCTTTGTCATTGATTATACATTCAATATACAAGCATCATATATTAGAAATATTATTATATATTTTGAACAAACTTTGCACGAGTATATTTTACATACTTGATATTTTGCGACATTATATTTCCATGTTATTTGTTAAATTATATTATGCAATTCCTGTTCATTGATTAAATTTTACATATACCCCTTATATGACGTAGCTCCATCTCCATGTAAATTTCACAAATGCTCTTTGGAAGATGCTACGTACCGGTTACAAAACCACCTTTCTTTATATTTTGACTCTTACGTCAATCTCTGTATACTTTTGCAAACTAGTTCTAAATATATGAATTCGTTCATACGAATATTAAAAATGATTTAAAGAGTAGCTTTTTATACATTTGACTACAGATTAATTTACAATTTTTTATTATACAAAACCTACATATCGACTGCATTGTTTTTGTTTTTTTTTTGAAATATATTAATTTATTTTATATTTATTTTGTTGTTTCTTATTGCCACAAAATCATGTCAGTATCTTATGATTGGGAAAGAAGCAAACTATCGACCATTTTTAACCATATCATTGGGATATTTTTGACAAAGATTGGACCATTTTACATATTAGAATAATGAAGCTTTGTGGATGGCCAGAACATAAATTTATCCATTCAGAATAACGAACTTGTTCGATAGCTTATATGAAAGTATTTTGTAATGACATCTTTTTTAATTACTGAATTTTTAGGCATGGTTTTCCTGTTGAAAAATACATAATATTAAATGAATACTCCTTACTTTTCATCAGTGATAGTTAGTAATACATAAAATTTAATGAATTCTCCTTACTTTTCATCAGTGATAGTTGTCGCGTTGCTTTACTGGTCTATTTTATTCACGTCACCGCCGGATTGGCATCTTAACTAAATAATTTACTATTTTTTTCAATAATTGAAAAAAATGTATCATATATGTATCTACCATTATAACTTCACAGATTTATTTTACTTCAAAAGTGAAGAAATTAGAGCTTCCGATAAAAGACGAAAATATATCCGGAGGAGGAAATAAATAGAAAAAAATAGATATCAACACTTATCTCCAAGTGCCTATTGACATCTTACGTCCTAACACGCGACGGTTGAAGATGAGTGTTGATGTTGCTATCATACCTTTGACTGTGTTACGTATATACCACACAATTTTTCTCAACAGTGAGAAGACATGCATGTCTTTTGTATATAAGAGAGCATACGCCTAAAAAATAGATAATTTGGTATATATGCTATACGCCACTTTATATATTCTTTTCGTCGCTTCTTATGTGGTTCACACTCCACTAGCAGATCAAATAGCACAATAACGACAATATCAGTGATAATAAATAATCAGGTTAATTGTCATATACTTATATTAATCTACATTATAGGAAAATTATCTGGGTTGTTAATAAACAATAGAAATCACAAAAGTACCTAATTGTCCTTATTATGTGGTTATGTTTTTAAATGCTATTTTCAGGTATGCAGTTGTAATAATTAGAAATCATATAGCGCACATTGAGAGCATTCCATTTAAATTTTTTCTCGACATTGGATAACTATATTTCTCTTTTAGTTAAATTTTGATTTGGGGCATATAGAAAGAAGCGGCTTCCGATATGGTAGCCTTTGAGCATTCGGGAGCTGTAACATTTATCATCTTGCAGGCGACGCCGACGGTTTAAAATGGCGTCACTGTTAAAGCGGATTTACCCGATTCGAGTAGCTGGTTTCAGTCTGACTGACATGTTAATTCATGACTGGCAAAGCGCTGGACTCAAGTTCAAGTCCAGTCGGTCGAGAGTTTTCACTGCGGTATCCTTAAATAATGAATTCGATTCGTAAAAAATGTGTATAAACGTTTCCACCAGCTTCTAAATACTATTTAGTTCTAATACTTTTGATTTGATTGCAGGCATTTTTTATCCAACATTCATCCAAGGCCAGAGCGAAGATCGTATTAGATTTCTTTTGTAGGTAGAAATTTTGTAAGATTTTCAGAATTATTTTACTTCAACCCAAACCAATGATAGTTATAATAAGCATGGCGTTTAAGACTATAGACTGAAATAATGATAGTTAAAAATTAGAAAAGTAACGAAATATTTCTATGGAAGAGCTAAAAGTATTTATATTATTAGTGATAATCAGTTTTTTTATTTTACGGGTTTTTCTCACTGTTTTTGCTTATGCATAAGCAACAGTTATCAAAGAAACACGGAAAAAGCTCAATAGTCCAATGTTCAGCCTTCTTAGGTGTACCAGTGCGACTGCGCAAAGGAATATAAAAGTCAACAGAAGACTACAATTTACACTACTTTCCATACCAGATTCTCTTAAGATAGTTTTGCGTATTAAAATATGAAAAAATGTCTTCAGTCCTTCAACAACATTCCATAGTTGAATACTTGCAGACACAATATAAATAACTATATAACTTTTGCTAAAATACAGTCATAGCTATAGCATTTTAATCGTTACTACAGCATTAGCGTAGATAATAAACCGTGTTGGAGAGTGACAAATATCTTTCTTGATGATATGTAAATTATATCATCATCTATCATGCCGTAGCCTGTGATTCTATTGACCCTCATTATGAGTGTTGCATTCTGAAACTATAATTGACTCGTGAAAAGGATGTGCTCTCAAAAAACAAATTGGCTTTGATTTTCTCCTCATGATTGTGTCCCAGACATTATATCTAGGCTTTTTGTGTACTTACGATTTATTTAGTACGAAATGGCATTATCCATTCAAGCAATCCACGAAATGATAAATTTAGGTTCTTGTTCTGTAATTATATGCAATGGTTATCCACAAAGCTCGGAATGGAGGCAGTCGGTAACCCAATTGAGGTCTGTGTGAGAAAGTCGCGATGAGATTCAGTAGCGACACTCAGCTCTAAAGCAAACTCAAAGTGACCTTGATTAGATCATAAACCCATATTAATACCGTATCTTGTAAATATCTATATATAAACCTTATGATAATTTTACTATACTTTTTTGAGGTTATGTGTTGTAAACCAAATGGACCCAATTCTTTCATTCAAATATATTATTGCAGGAAAATCTCTATGCAGTTTTATTTGTCAAGAAATAGCCTCTGACTGTCTAATACGATATGTTGTTTGCTATCTCTGTAACATGTCCTATACAACGTTGTTTCTTCCTTGTTAGGACTCATCCGTATACTATATAGGTATCGGGAGTTTCACGCATATACGGCTGCTACTAGAAGTGTTATATATTCAGAAACATCCGTCGTACTGATCAAGCATCGACTGATTGTTGGGATGGGAAACAGTAATATATATATATATAAATATATACCATCAGTCAAAATCACAAAGAGTACATTTGGCTACAAATGGCATTTTAAACCCGGTATGTCTTTCCCTATGTTCTTCAAGGGAAGATTCAAACGAAAATATCACAGCTAGGCGTATATACCTGTCGTGTACTGCTAACCGTAGCATTTACCTGTCAGTTAGACACGTCAGGTTGACAAGGATTTATTATATTATTTGCTCTTGCTCTTTCAACTTGAAGGGTAGTTGAACCAGGAAGTATTTTCTTAAAGCTGAAGCTATGTTTACAAATTAGTTTTTTTTTAGAATTTCGAAACCAATCAAAAATACCAAAATGATACTGCCTTCCCAACACTCATAAACCAGGAAACGCAATGAGTATTGTTAGCTATAAGGCCTCCAACTTATATTTTTCAAGTTTTTAGTGCACAAGTTTGAAAAGTCAAAATTACTTATCGAAAGCCCTTTTGTCTCTCATTCGTATGGATTGATAGACAAAATTAAAGATGTCAAACTCAGAGACAGAGAGTTACTGTTATCTTTGGACGTATGCTCATTATTTGCCAGTGCACCAATATCTGAAACTTTGGAATATTTGAGGGAATTACCCACATGTGATAACTTCGACCATGATATCATAAACCAATTAGTGATTTGCAAAAAGCTTTGCACGAATCAAAATATTTTCCAGTTTAAAGTAGAATATTTTGAACAAAACGAAGGTACAGATGGGGAACTAGTTGCCTGGTTACTTAGAGAAACTTTTTATCAATTGCTTCGAGGAACATGCTAATCGCAGTTTTTCCAATTTCTTATAAATACGTGAATGATATTTTCAGTTTTTGATACATCGTCCGGGAGCTTTGAGGAACCTGATTGAATACTCAATTTGGCTCGAATACATTTACTTTATAAATTCGAATTATCAATGGACAGTTGCCGTTTATGGATGTTTTGGTTATTAGAAACAGTGGAAACAATTTGAAGTTGTATATAGGAAAAACACTAATACAATGTGTTTCATAACCGGAGACCAACTGTCACCAACATAAAAAGGCTAATTTTATTTTTTTGATACACCAACTTGTTATGAAAGGTTTTGAAAAGAGAAGAAAACCATGAAACAAGTAAGTTGCTAGGGTTATGGGTTAATGGGTATGATACGAACATTGTAGAAAAACTAATTTGTAAACATAGCTTTGATCAAACATTTCGTAGCTTTCACCTGTGACAGAGCAAGACCAAATATATCAATTCCTTAATCTTCCTCTAAAAATGCTAACATAGTTAGCAGGTCGAGGTTACAACGCTTCGAACGAGCATCTTCCAAAAGTTTGTTCCCTAATGGTTGCAGTCTACAGCGTTTTAGGGTCAATGTGACTAGACATTTAATCTTCACATGTTTTCTCCAGGTTTTCCAAGTTTTCTTATAGTATGTTCTTGATTCCCAAGTGAGAGGATCTTGTATTGTTGCTTTGAGATTATACTTCTGTTTGTGTCGTTTTCTCTCACATCAGACAGTGTTGATTTTCTGATCAATCGTCATGTTAGTTCAAACTAAAGTATTTTATTATAAAACAAAAACTTCAATTTTTTCTTTAATCGCTGCACCCATTTTATGTGGTCATACTAGGTACATATGTTTGTGTGCTTACAATTCCTGAGCCTTTTGGGCTTAATCGAAAGAAGATTACTGGTATAGGTCTAAAATTTCTGAAAATTTCATCTTTGCTTTTGTACGTCTTCGAACTTTATTTACAATACAAAATGAAGTTCCAGTAGCCACATAGACAAAACGATGAGTACCTCAAACAGAATGATTGGTTTTAAGATTAAATATTCCTGCTACAACCCCATAAAACTCTTATCCTTTTATTATGCTTCCAGCATTACAGTAATCTCTCTCTAACTTCCACTATTTGCAGCCCAAAATATGATGATCACATTGAGAGGATTAAATCCATCCACCATAATTTCATGAAGATTCTAGCTTATAACACGGTATTGCAATTTGCAATCAGAGATCATGAATATGCTCCTCTAATAAAACATTTCAATACCCTCCCTCTGGCAAAATGGAGGGTGATGTCTAGTACTGAGTCGATCTACTTGACTCCATTTTTATCTGTAATATCGTGTGTACGATTCCGTTTCAAAATTAATATTAATTACAGCAAGTCATCCATTAAAGTTTTATATTTGATACATGGTTGCATGTGCTTAAATGTATAATGATCACTTTTGTAGCGCATTTAGTTGAAAAAATGTGGATAAAATTTGTTTTGGTGCAAGGGTGCCACTTAAAATAATGATATTAATACTGGTGAGGGTCACTAAGCGAAAAACATAAAATATGCCTAATATAGCCAATATGACTGACAAAGTGTACATTAATCGACTGAAAGATATATGAAGGCATGATGTATAAAATGGTGATCAACCTTAAACGACCTCAAGTCATAGTTATAGAGATTGGTGATTTACTAATTCATATTTAGGAAACATAACGTGACAAATTATACCTCAAGTCAACAATTAGGTGGTATATACGTAACCTAGTCAAGGGTGTGGTCAACAACATCATCACTCATTTCCAAGTTTCGCGCACGGTGCCCATTGTGATCTTACGATCTGACGAAGTCAAGGTGCTAACACTGCCTTGAAGCATCTGTCAACAATGTTTCTCTGCAGTTAGACCACCCAGGCTATACTGAGGAGTTCAGGCTAAAGACGTAACCCCTGAACTGAAAGCAGTATTTCATATCTAGTATTATTTAGGCCTTGCGCAGTGTAAGGAGGTTCATTAGTGAGAAGTCCTTTTTTGCTCTGAGGAGATCCTGACCTTTTTATAAATTCATATAGTAAAGTTCATAAAAATACTTTAAACACTTGTGAAAACTATCGTTTTTTTAAAAACACATAGATAAAGATACGAAATTTAAAATGACCAGCGTTACGTACTGTGTCTGCTTTGCATTTTGTGCTATAACTGTGTATTTTGTACGACAGACATTCAACAAGTTAGAACGAAAACATCTCTATAGCCTACAAAAACTGATATTGCGTGCTGGGAGACGGTTTCTATATTAAAAGTAATCACCCCTCGCAACTGGCGACACTTACGGGTAAGTGCAATACAAACAGCTATCTCGATTCATTTGCGTGTGGGAAATAACAAACACCACATAGCTGAAAAGTCGATATGGTGGGTATTTTCATTATATACGTAGGCGTTTCAAAAGTTTTGGCCAATTATTTCATAACGGAAAAAATAAAAACATACTCCACCAGAGTGGTGGTCTGCTGCAGCCAAGCATGTTTCGAGCTAGAGGCTCGTTAGTGCAGCTCGGACACTTTGAAATTGTGATTTGACAGTCTTGAGGATAACCATTACTACAAAGAACGTTTCATAGGGACAATTTTTCCTTATCAAAAATGTACTCGTTTGGTACTCTAGATTATTGGCATTATTATAATGAAAATGTGAACGTCTATGGAATGTGTTGGTTTTATGTCACAAATAATTAATTGATTCCCTATAAATATCAAAAAAAATGACGTATTTCTCCCTTTTCTACTCCTGTTGTGAATTTGGTTCTTCAATATACACATGAGAACTTTCATTTGGGCGGTATTTTAAGTAGTATATTTTCGAATCTTTTTGAAAATAAACAAAAGGCTGGTTGAGGCAATAGTGTTGTTTTCCAAAATAAATTTTCAAATCGCAATATTAAATATATATGTAGCAGAATTGTTTAAAAAGATATATGAAAGCTCAGTAAAAAAAGTATCGTTAAATCATTTCTTAAAACAATAAGTACACTGATTTCCCTGTGTTGGCACAGAAAGCCGCCAAATGAAAATAATAAAAAAATCTGTATTAAAATAGACTGTTTTTTCCAAAACTTATGAAGTGGAGCCAAAGAATTGCAAAATTATGTAATGAGGTGGAAACATCAAAATCAGCATTCGGTGAACATGTTTGAGAAACGCGACACAGAGTAAAATGGGAGTAAATTTCTATACTGCTTAAAAAAGAACAATTTCAAGAGGCACATCAAAGAATATGCCCTTACATTATTGTCTTTCGAACACCTCAGTTTGGTTGAGTACTATTTTAGAAATTATCTAATGTATGTTGTCCAAATCTACAGGTGGACCATACGATTTTTCTTCAGGTTTTCTTATGGTTTCTTCTTGCATCCCAAATGGGAGTTTTGTGTCATTGTCATGGAATGACAGTGCTGTATGTTTTCTCTCATTAGATAGACATTTTTTTTTATATAACACAATGCATATATCTCCGTTTTGGAACAACGGAAAATCGTATCTCAAATTAGAAAATTTTCACAATCACAATACACCTTGCTTATACATTGGAAGTAAAAGCAGTTTAATTTTATATGAGCCATTCAGTGTTTCAATAAAAAACTTGACATTGAATTGAAAAAATTGGAAATTTGTATTGTGACTGATACGAACTACAATGACATATTTTTGCACAGGTTTTGTGTGTTTGCCTATTGAATGAGCATCCGGCATGACCGCTAATAATGAGGCAGGTCCAGTTTCTTTGTACCTCCCCCGTATTCTGTACTCTATTTAACCGCTTTCCACTTCCACTATCGATCTCTATCGTGCGCGGCTATAGTCGTGACGCCAGCTTTAATTGCTAAAGCGCTCCGCTCAATCAGTGGGGCCGGTTTTTTCCTCCCTTTCCGACTGGAGCTGGAGACTCGGCACGCGCAGAGCAACAGGGGATGATCCTACACACGATTTAGGGGTGAGAACAGCCGGTGGCCAACAGTGTGACGCGAGAGTGCAGCAAAGGAACATCGTGACTTGCGAAGCCGGTTACTTCAGAAGGTATGGTTGGCATGTGGCTGTCGTTCGACTTTATTAGATGCTAATTGTGAATGATGGATTCTTTTATTACTTTTTTCTTGTTTCAATGTATCCGATAAAGCTTCCTATCAATATGTTGATTTAACTTTCACATTCCGCAAGGTAACGTGATTTTTTTTTTTGACTTTCTGATATGTAGTATATGGAATGATGGCATGTTGAATTGTTGTATTATTATGAGTTCATTCACTATCGACAAAAAAATCACATGAGCTGGCCTGTCAGGCATGGGGATGGAGGGACCCAATTCATCAACAACAATAACATGTCCTGGCTCAATCATGTTGCTGGCCTTGCTAGGTCGGCATTCCCGAAGTTGGGGTTTATTTTCTGCTCCATGAAATTGTATTAACGGAACAGCTACACACACTCTACAAGATTCAGATCAGGCTATCTGTGGAATACTGCTCGGATGTATTGGAATGTGCTCTGAAACACTCCATGAAGGTTGTGGACTCATCTAGTGCACGCGCTTGACCTTACAGTCTAGAAACATTGAGGAAAACTGGCTATAGGGGCCCAATGAGCCTCCTCCAACTGAACTTGCCGCGGAGTATGTTGCAATCTATGTTTTAAGGTCAATGTGAATTGACATTTACCTTCTCGCAGCGTTTCTGAGGTGCGACAGGGCTTTCTGCGTATATATTCTGCACACGCACACACACCTGCAAATATCTGTGTGTGAGTGTGCAGAAGATATACATACTATGCAGATATTATGTATCTGATTTTAATAGTGTCCAGTAGACTCTAACCAAGTCTAGTTGGGTATGCTTTAAGAGAAAATCTAATCAGTGCTATCCAAATCGACAAAGGAGGCTTACAATTTCTTCAGATTTCCCTATGGATTGTTATTGGATCCCTAATAAAACGGATTTTTATGTCCTTATCTTGAAATTACACGATGCATTTCTAGGTTGGACACACATTGTCTTTAAATGGTTGGATTTATCACAAATGTAAATAAATCATTCCAAGTAATAGTTTCAATTTTATTGCATAAAGCAGATAGTTATCAAAATGCTATTTCTAATTTTTTAAGTTTAAAATAGATTCTCGAGATAGCCGAAACGTCACTACGGTTTGTTCAATAAACAGATTTGGTTTTGATTATTGATCAAAATAGGAGCGATTAATTGATAGTTTAGCTATTTCGAAGGGTTCATGTATTATATTTTTAAGCAACTTGCTAGAGTTATTGTTCCTTCAGTTTGAAAGAGTAGTTTGTACTTCATTACTGAATGATTCCTATATTGTGAACAATTCTTATCAGAATGTTACTGTCAGAACTTGGGAGGGTAGCTGTCGCAAAAAAAATATAGTATGAACCCTTCAGCAACCACCGCAACACGGACAGCAATAGAAGCGACAAGCTATTTTAAAAAAACTAACACTCATTATGTTAAAACTAATAGAGAGTATATATGACATGTGTGTCGCGCTACTTGAAAAAAATTCAAAAATAAAATTTGCTGGATTTCAATAATGTCGAGCTCCTTAAGCATATTTTTTAACTACGCTCAAAAATGGAAAACAACAAAGTAGGGATCTAGATCAGACGAGAAAAAAGAATTGGATAGATCTCATACACTGAAGAGGGACAATCAGCCTCTAGATTGGTATTAGATTGGAAGACTTTTTTATAGAGAACCTCACGCAAAGGCAGATAGTCTATCGCGCTTCATAAGCACAACGCCAGTATGAATGTCTATGCACATTGACCTCAAAACGCTGTAGATTGTAACTATAGGGAAACAAAGTTCCCGGTAGCTCATTCCACAACGCCGAGGTTCTCCAAATGTACGATTTTTGGAACAGGCTTGTTCGAAGCGTCGGAGGCTCGACCTGATGAGAATGCTCTACTATTTGCTGTACTGGATGATTATATCTGTGTAGATCAGCCACCCTTTTCTGATTTTCGAGACTATGAAGGTCGTTTGTGAGGTCAGGCGCATCCACTAGACGTATTGCTGACTTCTAAATTATATCCAAGAAGCTTTGGGGCGCATTGCCATACATGCGAGCAGTACTTCAGCGATGGTCTGATCTGGGCCATGTATAGCAGCAGTAGCTGTTTTTGAGAGTATAATTTACTGGAGCGGGAGAGATTTCTCAGCTTCAAGGATGCCGACCTAGCGAGGCCAGCAACATGATCGTACGAGAACATGTTATTTTTATGTTATTTCCCGAAAGCTTGGTGGAAGATGATTCAATTATAGGGTGTCTCTAGATGAATATGAGAATGTCCAAAGTGATATGGAGAAGAACAGTGATAGATGAGTCAAAGAGAAAGGGAAAATCTTGGAGTGAGAAGAAAATAATTGCAAAGATAGGTCAGATTGAGGTAAATTTGTTCCGAATGATGAAACTATATATAATTTTATCAAGGTAGGTGAACTGTTACTGACATTAGGAGGTTAAATAAAACAAGAAATAGACAGACAAACCGAAACACTGACGGAAATAAGTGACATGTATTTTCTTAATCTGGACATAATGAAACGTCCAAAAAGGTATTAACTAACATAATAAAAAATGCATGTGGCCTGTATTTTTCTGCACGTGTATAAAGTTTCCAGTACTTTCAGAGCGTAGTACCAAAAATGGGAAGCAACAATGTTTTCACAAGCCAATGCATGTTAAGCGAGTAAATCTACTTTACAATCCATGTTTTTCCATTGCTTGTTCACGTAAAAACAGAAATCATTGACATATAAACTCTAATTTATTGTTTGATATAATCTCTAATAACTGCGACGATAACAAATGTTCAATTAACACCCATCATTTGGGAGTAGCTTAGTAGTATGACGCATCGTGGTAGGAACATAAAATAAGCCTATTTATAGCAGCCATGAAACTAGGAATGTGTTCTATATTTACTTGAATGAGGTATACATGTAACATTTTCTTGCCACTTCATGAGACGTATGATGTTGGTTTGTTATACTTTTAATTGTGCCAGTTTTAATCACTATATATTTACATACATTTTGGTATTTGCTTTGTCATTGCCTAATTAACAGTCCCCGTGTCATGACAATTTCCTATGTGTGGACAAAAGATACGTATTCATGTTACTATGAATACAATAATTCCAGAGCACTTTAATTGGAATGATATATTTTTTGCGTTCAATAATTTGTGACTGTGTTTATTTCGAATAAATGGAAAATGAAAATTATTAGCTCTGCAGAACGAAAATCTCTCAGTCATTTCCGTCGGTCTGTCTGTCGATCCATTGAAGTTTTGTTCACAGCGTTCAATGAGATAAAAAAGTTTTGGATATATTGTGGAAGATTTAATTTCTATTGAAACATGACATAATTACTATTTTTGTCTATCCGCATGTGGTAGTAGCACTATATACCTTTTCGGATATACCTATTGCTTAAGATATTTCATAAATTCCAATTTGTAAGGTCTCTGGAAAGTCTTGGAGGGCCTAAAATCGATATCAGCACTACGGTGGCTCCAGAGCATAATTGAATTCCTTGAATACATAATTAATTTGCCGATCAACTGAGTAAATCAAGTTCCAAGTAATTACACGTATAATCTCCACAGTGAAGTGTGGAACTCTGTCAGTGACAAGGCGCATAGTCAATATTATTGACGTAATTCATGTGTAAGAGTGGAATCAAGTTGATGCATTAAGTATTTACTACATCCTACTCAAACTTTCCAGACTACGCATGTAGTCTTAGTTTATTTTGTGACATAACTGGATTTAAAAATCATCAAAGGTATTGCTGAACAAGATATCGAAAGATTGCTTCCCTTAACCTCCACTATCCTGGTATGGTCTAACATCGAGTCTATTGTCATCCATCTACCCTTGTCTTGCGACCTCAGTTAAGCTGTCTTCGCTATATATTTTACATAGACGACCAAAAGGCGGTAAACTCAAGAATAACGTGAAGGGTAGCAGACTAAACGATTATGAATAGTACCCATACTTATAGTAGTTTTTATATTTATTTCAGTTTAGGGTCCTGAACTCATATTTAACTTAATGAATAACCCTATATAAACGTACTACAGTCATTACTTACGCATGTTAGAGCATGCATTACCCTATCGACGTATTATGTGTAAAATGATGGTCTAGCATGTGATAATGCTTTTATTGCAATAATAATTGATTTGTACACATCTGTATTTACCATCAACGTCGGCGTTTCATGTTACATTTGGCCCGTAATAGCATATCGGGCTGAAACGTTGTCAATCAAATTAAAATCAATGAATTGCATAGAAGCGTTTGAGATCTGGATCATTCAAAAAGTACGAGTATTCCGTATAGCATGTAACAAACTGAGAAGTGTTCAGAGGAGATGTAACTGTATAAACTATAAAAAAATGAAAAGTCTCCAATTTGGTATATATAATAAGATAATATATAAAGACTTAAGATTATTTTTGATGGTAGAGAAAACATTGCTGAGAGAATTTCGGCGTTGTGGAATGAGTTACTGGGGAGTTTGTTCCCCAATAGACACAATCTATAGCGTTTTAGGGTCAATGTGCACAGACATTTGTCCTCGCGCAGTGAGGTTATCTATAAAAAAAGGCACCACTGTCTCGCATATTTAGACCAAGAGTCATTAGTACAATAAAACCAGATTGTCTCCAGGAGCCCAAGGGGCATATCCTCACAGTTTTCAGTGTTTCAAGATTAAGATAACTTTTGTTTGAATATTTAAAAAACTGAGCAGTCATCTAATCATCTGGGAACTTTTTGATTATTATTTAGGGGTCTTGGAATATTTAAAACCCACGAATCTTCATTTTTGAGTAGTCAGTAGCTGTCCGAAAACATTTTGCGCTTAGTTTTTTTTTCGAAAATACCTATCTATTGGTTGGCATGTCAGTTGTCATTTATGTCACCGCGTAATCTCAGTAATTGCCTGATTGATCCATTTGGAGATGGATATGCTGCGGACCAAGAATAATATTTTATTTAATTATTATTGTCCAAATAATCTTATATTGTATACTAAAACCATACCGCATGATAGTTATATAAGAAAATATCCGATATAATTCTAGGTAACTGCATGATTACGGATAGAACAATTCATTTTTTTGTTTGAGGCCATCTATATGGATCTTTAGCAGTATCAGAATAGGTAATCTGATATGAAGGAAAATAAATGAATTTGAACAATGTGTCTTTCTCCAGAAATTCTAATGGAGTACGGCCCAATACCTCCGTCCAAATTCGATGATGTTATCGAACATTTAAGAGAGAACTTTCCCGATGAGCCACTGAATGCATCTGTTGGGCTGAGCATAAAGGGCCAGCCATGCCCTTTGCTAGAAAAATATGACCTCATCACATTGCAGGAAGGAATGTCTATTATGGCTGTGGATAAAGAGACTGGGATGGTAAGTTACGAGAAACCTTCTACATTTTTTTCTTTAAAGACCTAACTTTTGGATGTAGTCCTCACAGAATACGTGTCTCGTATATCAAAACGTAAAAAATTCTCATATGTAAGTTTTAATGTGAACTGGATACAGATATTTCATGCCATCAAAATCGAAAGACACCGACATATGTCAGTTATGATGTGAACTACTGGATATTCTATATATATATATATATATATATATATATATATATATATATATATATATATATATATATATATATATATATATATATATATATATATTATTTTTGAATGAAGTATAAGTAGTTGTAGATTAAATATACTGTAAGCTCATATTAAACGTGATTTGCTTATAATAACTTAGCATCAAATTTGATGCTACCTTTTGTTGTGTGTATGACGCAGCAACCACTAAAATTTCAAAATTTTACACGTGTTTCGCTAACTATGTTAGCATCTTCAGGGCAAGATTAACACTTATTTTAAAACAATTGGCTGTAGAAGAACTGATAAATTATAGAAAATAGAAATTTCGAAGTTCGAGTTTCTACAGATACTTGATCAGCTTCTACTAACCACGTTTATAAATGTCGTCAACACCAGACCCGATTTTCTTCGACATTTTAATTTTATCCTTCTGATTTATACGAATCCTTTAGATATTCGATTTTGCTCTTTAAATCAGGTCGTTATCAAGTTTGAAAATCCATCTTCACGCGCATTTTGTTGCTATTATTGCTATGTCACAATACCTCGTACTTTCTATATACGACTAAGAAACATATGATTTCCCCTATTTCAATGTATTTTGTTACATTACAATACATGTTTATTATGTCACTACATATTATGTTTATTATGTCAGATATATGTGATCTTGATGTGAACGTTATTCAACTCACATAGCCTTCAGTGAAATTCTCATTAGATTTTAAATATACTGCAGAGAAACATAATAAAGGAGACAAAGTCCTTGTGCCGGAAAAGTCCGGATCCATCTAGAAAAATCCTTGGAATCCTTTAAGGCGCCGATCGTATATTTCCTAGTCGCTCGTAGAAATTCTTAATAACTGAATTGGATCGTCTGGAATTCTGCAGCTCTTCGATGTAAAGATCCAGGCAAGGTTACCGATCGACATAATTTGGGGATATATAAAGTCAGAATGGCTTGACGACCTTGACTAGAGAATACTTCCACTCCAAACAAATGCTTTATTTTGTAACAACAAAAACTATTTTATATTCATGACCACCACCACTAGGGCCACTTCAGATTGGCGAGCATTTGGTGACCTAGTAATTTTCTATAGATGCCAACAGAATCTGTTCTTCTGAGCCATGATTTTGCTGATCTCTGAGCCTACTAGACTGACTCGTCAGACTACAAAAAAAATTGACTACCAAGGATGTTGAATCAACCAAGACAAAAAGCCATGTGATTGAGGGCAAAAAAGGGTACAATTTCTAAACAGAATACAGAATACTTCATATTGATTATTCACCTAGGTACAGTTCCCTTTCAGTGCCGAATAAAAAACAAAGCACCCCTCATTTGTCGCCTAGCTGGCGGTGTTCAACAAATTTATGTGAAAGGATTCCGAGAGATATTTATGTGTATTTTATTCTAGTTGTTTGCTTTAGAACAGGTCGATGTATCTTGTATGTTCTACATTTACAGCATTGTGTGATCTTGATAGCATAACTATAGAGCAATAATGTTAAATAAGCTACTATTCATCATTTCTTTCAATTCGAGTCATAGCTGTCATTCTACAAAATTCCGTTTTGGAGAAAATAAATAATTTTGCATTTCTATCACTGTTACTGACTATCCCTGTCAGCCTTCAGAGAATATCTTCACCAAAACTACTATCGATGAAAGAATAGATGAAATTTTAGTATAGAAATATGAAAAAAATTACCGTATTTCACTGAGAAATGACCTTAAACTCGGTAAAATTATGGGGTAGCCTTCAAGGCAGGTTCCAAAATTCATTATCTTACCTACATGATGTTGACCTTGTTCATCTTAGTAAAGGACAAAAGCAAATCAAAAAGAATGCTTTTGATTCTGCTGAAAATTGATCTAGAGGGTAAATTTTTTTGGTTCAAAAGTGAAGTAGTCAAGTTAACGAGTTTCTTTTTCCATATTACTCAGGTTAGGCCATTTTATGTCAATAAAAAAGCAATATATGTTTCATAGATTCCGTTTTAATAATTTTGATTTCAATCAGCAGTCATTAAAGTTTACTTCAAAAAGGTTCCGCTATAATTTTAATAAAATATTCGAGATGAATTTATTGGTAAATCTGTAGTTTCTCATAAAAGATATATTTTCAATGGCACATAGAATCACCCATCTAATAAAGAACAGTGGTGATGATATTCGAACATACTGTTTCTCATACAAGAGACGTATTCCAGCTGAACATATGTTTCAGATAGCTGGAGTAGCATTAAATGGTACCTGCAATAAAGGCGATATTGAGAAGTCCTTGGAAGATATGAAAACAGTAGATAGCATTCCTTATCATCGAATTTTCGGCCTATTGAATAACGTGAACAAGGAAGTGGACTTATTCAGCAAATATAATGTAGAGAGAATATTCGACCTGAGGATATTGTCCGTCGATGCCAGATTCAGAGGAAGAGGAGTAGCAAAGGAGTTATTTTCAAGAAGCGAGATACTTGCAGAGGAGTATGGATTTAAGGTAGGGTAGGACCCTAAAAGTAGGTTAGTTTTTATTGAATGACAAAATGAAAAGTAGGTAGTGTCACCACAATACCTCTAGATTAAGATGAAGATGACGTTAATTGTACATTCGTTGTGACATATTATGAAATATGAATGCTTTTAAGGTTCCGCCAAATTTGCAAGTTACTTGCTAGACTTACTCTCACATAGCATTTGAACTTCATACCGTACTTGTTGTACTTGTGTAACTTCCAATAATTCTCGTAATTTTCGAGCTGCAACATTACTACAATTCCAATGTTCCCAAAACTTACGTTCAACAGATTAAAATTTTCAATAAATTGACAATACCCTAAGCGAAATACATTCAACCTACTTGACACCGTCTTCAAAGGCTAAATAGCATTTTTGTAATAATTTGTTCTCCGTATTCAGTTAAAATGCAGCAATCAGTAGCTGAAGCAGTTGCTAAAACAGAAGCGGAATAAGTTAGAGTAAATGGGTATGTCTTTCTTCAGAAAAGCCATCCTGCTAAATGCGCCACAACCAGGATAAGCTGATGATGTTCTGGCTGAGAGGAACTGAAAGGGGAGATAATTAAATATTTTTCTGGGCTCAGAATGATCTGTCCCTTGTCACAAAGTTTACTAATTATTGAATACCATGGTTGGTTAGGCCAATTCGGGAGCACCTCAATACCTTGAGCTTCATCTTGAATAATTTTATTTAGCACTTTAGACACTAAAGCAAATGGTGAGAAAGCGTAAAAAGATAATGAGCTCCAATTAAGCATCTACTGTCTCTGAGTCTGGATCACATTTCCATGAGACATATCTATCACATTTTTTATTAATTTTTGTAGCAAATAAGTCTATATCTGGAGTACCAAAACCTTCAAAAATTAATTGCATATATTTATTGTTCAATGAATATTCTGTTTCAATTCTCAAGTTACGTGACTCTAAATCAGCAATTTTGTTTTCTTTGGAGCTCATGTAAGAAGCATAAATATTCAATTTATGCTCTTCCCACCATTGCCAGAAATCCCTAACTACTTTATTCAGATGAGAATACTGTATCTTTCCCATTTTGTTCATACATGTTATAGCTGTTGTATTATCGATTCTGAGTAAATTGCTGCACTTTCTTAATTTTTTTCGCAAAACATTTTAACCGATACAAGGCTGCAACTAGCTCTAAGTAATTAATGTGAGAGGATCTGTGGAATTCATCCCAAAAACCATGACAGCTTTTGTTTTGGCAATGCGCACCCCGAGCATTCAGAGAGGCATCAGTAAAAATGTTTAGAACAAAATGTTCATCTTTCATATTTGTATGACCAGAAGGTGGAATTTTTAGCCACCAATCATTTTTCAGGTATCCCGGAATAGCCATTTTTTCACTATAATTATTGTTTGATTCAGCTAACGCTAGCCATTTTTCTCGCTTAAAATGTTTAATGTAAACCCAGCTATATTTTAAAGAGGGTCATATAGCTACAATCTGACCAATGAGAGCAGCAAATTCTCTAATCCTACAATAACTTTTTCCCTCAAGTCTTTCTATATTTGTTTTTTATCTTGTGGTGCAAAAAACATTAAATCATTCGAATTAAATGTAAACCCTAAGTACGTTACTTCATTGGAGGGTGCTAAAACGCTTTTTTCAAAATCTATAGTGAAGCCCAAAGGTTTTAGTAACTCTATAGTGTTATAGCGTATTTAACTCACAAGCAGCTATCGAGCGACCTGAAAGAAGACAGTTGTCCAGGTATACTATAGATAAAAAACCTTTAAGCCTCAAGTGACTAAGAACGGGTTTTAATATTTTCGTGAAAGCCTAAGGTGCAATATTCAAGCCAAAAGAAATCACATTAAATTCATATAGGGTCTCCTTATATTGGAACCGTAAAAACTTTCTGAAATTTTTATCAACAGAGATACATCTTTTAAATCGATTTTTGCCATGAAACAGCTTTTTGTAACCAATTTCAAAACTGACCTAAATTCCCCCAATTTAAAATGTGGGGTAGGAATATTTTTATTTAACTCTTTCAAATTTAATACAAAACTAACACCCCAATCTGGTTTAGGTACCAAAAAATAAGAAGAAAAGTACTCTCCCGACAAATGGGAGCATTTAGATATAGCTCCTTTATCGAGTAGCTGTTTTATAGCAAGATCATATGCGGGAAGCTCTTTTTTGCTAATGCATTCTTTTGGAAAGGAGTGCTGACTAGGTGTGTTGGAAAAAGGTATCTTGTAACCTTTTACCCAACTTGAGATGGTTGAGTTTTTGGATATTTTTTTCCAATTCCTAATACAATTAGCTTATTTTTGCAATCTGACAATCAAACACGCCTAGATAATATGCCAGCAAATGAAATTAGCCACAAGGACCGATTAGAGCAATTATAAAGATAAATGAATAATGCTCCCCAACTTTTGTTCATTTCCAGTGATAACAAAATATCAGTTCTAAAAATTAAGGGCAAAAACATCTTAATTCAACTGACCTTCGGAAATTAAAGCTAGAGCCACAAGGACCGCGTATGCATATCTTGATAGAAATGAGCCTTATACAATTAATTGGTTTTCGGCAACTAAAAATAGCCACTAAGGACCGAGTATGCCTACTTGATAGAAAAATTTCCTACCTGACGAGTCATCAGATGATTATAAATGTATTTCTCTTTGAAGAGTTTCCATCTTTCGCTGAAGATTATCAAACTTTTCTTTCTTCTTTTCCATTTTTTGTCGTTTTATAGCACGCTCTTCACTATCCAAATCACTATCAGAATACCTTTTCCACATTTTTTACAAAATGCGAGGTTAAAAACACGCCAGAAATAACAATTTTAATACCGGATTTCTGAGCATCTGTCCGTCAACGCACAAGACAATATTATTCAGGAGCGCTGTGGAATGCAGGCTGGCTGATAAAGGGTTTTTTGTTTGTTTACTTTTAACTTGTGAGTCAACGTACAGGTACGATATTACTACAGTGTGAGTAAAAATGTTCGGAATATGAGTGAAGGATAATAATCATATATATGTCCCTTCGACTGTTTCTGCCAACAGATGTACGAAACTAGACTAGTCTAGTCTTATATCATAATACGAAGGTCACGCTGAAAGCTTTTAGATACAGAAATACTACAAGGTTTTTTTAAAAAAACTTTATTCTGTTTTTTTTACATTTACGCATTTGGTAAAACCACTTGTCAAATTCTTGTGACCAACGTTCTTTTGAAAGGTTGCTAATTTCCTCCTCAAATACAGCGATTGCCTCTCCATCGGTGGAAAAATGGCGACCTCGTAACTTTTCTTTGGTCGTAGGGAATAAGTAGAAGTCGCACGGAGCTAGGTCCGGAGAATAAGGTGGGTGAGGCAACAGTTTGACACCTTGTTCAGGAAAAAAATCGAGTGTTCTAGCGACGCTGTGGGCGGGTGCGTTGTCTTGGTACCATTGAATACCCTGCAGACCAGTCTTTGGACGGCTATTGCATAGTTCTTGGTTATATACCATTCAGAAGTAACTGTCCTTTGATTTTCCAAGGTTACCGTGGTGATGAATCCACTTTTAGAAAAAAAGATGCGACCATTTTCTTTCTAACACTCGTGGAATGAAATTTTAGTTGGAGGCTGCTAACTTTCAAAGCACCAAACTAATGACTGCTGTTTAGTTTAGGGATCATAATAATATAACCATGTTTCGTCTCCAGTTACGATATTAAAAGTGTTTTTACTGTGCCCATTATCAAATTGTACAAGCATAAGCTTAGCCCAATCAGCTCTTGTTGCTTTTTGCTCACTGGTCAACAAATGCGGCACCCATCTGGAACACCGCTTCCCTAAGGAAGGTGATCATGAATAATTTGTTCGGACCGCTGCCGATCCAATCCCCAGAGAAACCTCAATCTCGGTGTAGGTTATATGTCGATTTTTTTTTATCATATTTTGCACAGCTTCTACAGTTTCCGGAGTAACAGCAGTGGGCGGTCGACCTGTGCGAGGTTCATCATCGAGTGAGACTCGTCCCCTTTTGAACTCAGCAAACCAATTAAAAACTGTAGCCCTAGAAGGGGCAGAGTGCCCAAAGCAACTCAATAAACTTTCTTGACATTCCGTTTGTTCTAGTCCCTTTTTATAGCCATACAAAATCATGGCTCGAAAATCGCGACTAGCCGGTTCCATTTTCACGTTAAAATTAGATGCATTCGAGACCGTGGCAAGGCAACTACTGAACGATTCAAACGCTGCCTTTGCGTGTAAGCACTTACAACTTTAGAC
The DNA here is from genome assembly GCA_949316355.1 of Bruchidius siliquastri. Lineage (NCBI taxonomy): Eukaryota > Metazoa > Arthropoda > Insecta > Coleoptera > Chrysomelidae > Bruchidius > Bruchidius siliquastri. The sequence continues at coordinate 4,701,113 of OX438534.1, read as the reverse complement.
AAAATAGCTGCGTGCTCAAATTTGTTTAAACTTGTATAGATTCGGAATATCTAATGAATTTCAGCGTGACGCTCGTATAGTCTGGTTTATTTTTTCTGTAACCTTTATTCATAATTTTAAACTCGATTGATTCAAAAATCATACATTGAATACGACTTAATATCCCGCTATACTAGGCAAATTTTTTCCAACTAATAAACATATTTTTTTTAGCTGATGAAGGTTGATGCAACTAGCCTATTCACACAAAAAGTGTGTGAAAGCTTTGGCCTCAAGGTATTGAAGTCCGTCAGGTACGCAGATTTTAAGGATAAAGATGGGAAGAAGATGTATGATACGCAACCACCTCATGATTACTACAAACTCATGGTGAAGGAGCTGACAGGAAATCGAAGTATAGCTTGATCTACAAAATAGGGAGATATTTTTCTTATTTAAAGAGCATCGTACCCAAACTCGAACTTTTTTACCAGTGTTTTCGGAAAAAAAGAATTTTATTGTATGATCCAAGCACAAGCATTCCACGTATGATCAGCACTGAATTCTACGTTTTGCCTGGTTTGGTTAGGTCACTGCTTTTATATAATGTTGATTCTGAAAAAAGTTGCGATTGGAAATGGCTCAGCATCCCTCTTCCTAGAAACAGGAGACACCGCTCCCGATAACAGACAAGACAGAGCAAAAGTCCGAAGCGGAGATGAAATATGCAGCCTTACACAGTTAACAGATTTTACTTTCTTACTCCTCCTAGCCATTTGAGGAAACTAAATGCCAAGAATTTTATCCGTAAAGAATACAATGCTGTAATGTTATTGTATCTGATTCGCCTAGAGTAATCGAGAAACCATCGCATTAAAGAGTGATTATGAAACTGCAGAGAAATTTCGAAAATCGAAGAGGCTATCATTTGGATCTAACTAGACATGAATTCTTAAGTTAAATAAACACAAACTTCATTGAACTTGAATGTTTAATAATCAAATTGAGCGAAGAATATATCAGAAAGGCAGTAAATTATTTTTCTGAAAAAGGTGACTTTAATATTACACTCTGGTCACTAACACAAAAACTTTCTGTGATCGCCCAGTGGTGAACTTGCCTCAGAATAAGCCAACATTATTAATTTTTGAAACGCATTGCAATATTCCAAGCTTAAAAATAGTTTGTATGTATATTTTGTTGATATTTTAATACAGGTGATTTCACATGCATATTTTGTTCACAATTTATTTGACGAAACATTTATTAATGTATGGTCCAAAGTTATTTCTTATTAGCATATCAAACTACATTTGGGTTATTTGAAACTACACTGTATGTATGGAATCCTTTTCTCAGGTGACGAACATATATGGAACGAGGTTGCCATCTAAAATTTTACGTTCTGTTAGTAATACTGAGAATTGCATTGAAAATTTGGTATATTTTTCGATTATAGTGCAAAATATCTGACCTCAAAAATTGTGCATCCACATCAGGGTATAAATATGTAACATAAGGTGGCCATAGTGAGAGTCTCTATCAGTATACTTGTGGTTAAGGACATACTGGGCGACATTGACGAAGTGTCTCTGGCTATAAACGGACACTATCAAAATAAATTGGCTCGAAAAATAACGCTAACAAAGCACCTATGGCGCTGAACAATTATTACAGTAGTTACAATTTCAATCTCAACGTATGCTAATCTCGTCGCTTCCTCCTTATATGAAATTTCTTGGCAGACTGAAAACTACATAGTAAAATGGTCTTCTTCACATTAAAGTACCTGATTAGTTATTTGAGTTGCAAAATTGTATCGATCAAAATCAAAACATGATTTATAAGAATAGTTACCATTATTCTGATACTATACTTAAATTCCTTTAGATATAGTTTAATTAAATCTCATCATTAAGTTAGTGCAACTGCAAAAATGCACGTGGTTACATATTGATAGGTTTATATATCTTAATAAATTATGTACGTATTTTACTTTTCTCTATCGTTATGTGAAAGCGAATAGAACAAAGTCAAAATATATTGATAATATTGGAAGTTTTAGTCCAAAGAAAGAAATTCAGTTGCAAGTGCTTAAAATAATGTGAATCATATTCATGCATTTCCTTGCAGTTTGAAAGTATCCCTAATTGAAAGTTAGAAGCGAACACATTGTGTCTTGATCCGTTCGGTAAAATAAATTAAACGTTAGTTCTGCTAAAAAGTTTGTTATCGTTAAAACTATTCGTGCCTAACGCTACTTTTGGAATATATTTAACTGAAAATTTACATTGATTCATTACATAAGTATATTCCCATTAAAATGTTTAAAGAATCTTAATGCTCAAGTATTTTTTATTTTTAGACCAATTTTAACGATTTTTTAGCAATATCATATTTTTCCTTAATTTCATTTTTTTTAATAATAACTAGGGTTAATAATAATTTGTCTATAAATGCATTTATTTATAGCTAATTCTTTATTTCTCAAACCGCTGCTTATGTTGTCAAATTTTTACAATCTGATAAGTACAGATAATGACCGAAAAAATGTATTTTGGGCAGTATTACGTCAATATATCGAACAATTTTTTGCCATGCCTGTATATAGGCAGTCTATGAATACCGTAAAATTTTGGATTAATCCCAGCAAACGTTATTTTTTGCTACATACTTCCACCAAGCTCTCCTAATGGCTGTTAAAATTATGACAACAAATCTAGTTCTCGATAATATCTGCACAATTGGTATAGTGACAATACTTCAGATATTCAATAAACATTATATGAAAGTTCCTGGAAAAAAATTGTTCAAACAAACTTAATAATGAAAATATAAAGGATATTTCAAAATTAGTGGTTTAGCTGTATTTTTATCTATATATAAATATATGATTGTGTATTATTGACTTCTACTAAAGAGCAAACAACAATATATCCCTTAATTAATGTGACGAAATGGGTCCATTCTATTCTTAACTAGTTTCAAGTGGACTCTTCCAACAATCAATGCTTTTTGCACCCACTTGCATATCCAAGTTCTTTACACTTTCATACATCACGGAGATCCAAAATGGTCATTTGATCTGAGCTGAATCTTTGTTTTCTGACACGTGCCTTGTGTCTCACAGTTAGCTTAAAAATTTCAGGCAGAGAATGCAAAAAATCATCTAAATGTGGTATAGTTTGTTTGCCTTTAGTATTTTCAATAATTCACAAAATATTTTGATAATACGATTTAGTACATTTTGTTTTTTCCTAATAGGCAAAAGTTATTTTCTACCAAATAAATGTTGAATCTGCGACTGCCATGCAGAATTATACATTTTACGATATATGGATTTATACATGAATGTACGTATTAATATTTTATTAGAGCATATTCATATATTTATAATAAGCTAAGAAGCATTGCATTGAAGATTTCATACCAAAGATTCAAAGCTTCTACAAAGTTGAAGGGCAATCATAAAAGGGCTCATGTGATATGGTTATTTACACGTAAATAAATTTTTAAACAAATATTATTTTTGTTTCATTACTTTCAGATAAATACACTCCACTGTTTTATATTACCCTCAATTCATCATCACCGGCACTTTATTAACGACTATTGTCCAGCTAATACACGGGGTTGCACAACGAGTTATAACTTAAAGCATCTTGTTTTGTAATTAAAACCTCCTAGGCGGCAAGGAAAACAACAAGAAAGCTATATTAAAATGAGTAACTATTCTAACCCGAAGCGTATTTTGTTCGTTGGAAATATTTGAGCTTCAGCCCAAGTCGTCTGTTTTTCAATATTGTAAGAATTTGGTCTTCCAAGTATCTTTAGGTTTTTCTCGAAGCATTCTTGCCAAGCATTCTTCATCATATAGGTGCGTTTTGAAGCTGTATTTTTCTCCATTTTATTTAAATTACCGATCTATTTCAATGCTAATTTTTAATGAAATTAATAAAGGTTTCACATCAATCCTTTCATACCTTTTTATTCCTGATTGTACCTTCATTTGTTTATTCCTGGACATTATAGGCATAGGTACTTCATATATATATAATTTGTATCTGTCAGTGATCAACTTGAGCAGGTTTACCAGCCAAATATAAATTCGTTTTGGGTGTAAATGATACTGAAGATAATGAATTCCACTTCGAAAATATGTCTTAACAATACGCTAAATGTAAAGCTTCGGGAAAAACAAAAACAAAAATGCAACACGAAGCCAGTAATGATTTATTCAACTAGTAGTACATTTGATCATAATTATATGTATGTTGTTTTGATTTTGAGGTATAATTACAAATACAGATTTGGTAATCTGAGATCAAGACTTATATATTAAACGTTGACAAATACACTTTGATGAATATATAATCACCTATAATACATTATCTGTTCCAACCCAAGTACTTACAGAATACTACTTTTGAAAATATGATCTGCTGCAAACGTCAGAAAAATATTTTGTCAGAGGCCATCCTGCATCTCGAACAAAGACATTTTTGAAAAATTTGTACCGCTAGTTAAGTAACCAGTTTGAAAATTTTACTGACAGCTTTGTCGCAGTACCATATTATATTTTTTTCGTATTGGTATCAAAAAGTGGTATTCCAAGACTTGGTTAAAAATGTGCACGTTTCAGGAAATTATAGAAAATTCATCATTGACATTACATGCTTCGTTCAGGTAACTTTGTTATAATTCAACAAACCAGCATTTTAAGAAAACTAGATAATCCAAATTATTTATTCATTTAATCATCATGAAAAGTAGAACATTGCTCCTAATAGTCCTATTGATATTCTTGGTTGCAGTTTTGTATATTTTCTGTCAACAATGTGAGTAGGGACGAACAGCTTGAGCTCCAGAAGTGAAAAAGTAAACGCTCAAATGATCTTCTTGATTTCCATTTACTTACAACTTATAAGGTTAATTATGTAAGAGTAGCCTTTGGCTAAATGTCGCCCTAATAAAGACGTATTATTAGATCATTTCAGAAAATGCAACCTCTGAAACTCATCCTGTGGTTGCCTTTTTGAAATATCTTATATTTGTACTGACTAATATTACACACCATAACCATATTTTCTCTATAGAATCTAGTATTTAGCGTCCAGTACAAATATAAGATGAAAATTTCACATTTCACCGACACCTAATGCATAAGGAGAGGGAGGGAAATGCTTTGGAAGTTCAATAACAATATTCTGTTCATTCTATATTCAACATTTTTAAAACTAATTTCAGGAGCAGCAGCATCTCTCTCTACCCCTTTTGTCAGCTGGAATCACGGCGTCAATGGGAATGGCGCAAAATGATAATAAAGGAACAAGAGGAAAAAAGAAAGAGGGGTGGTAGAATTAAATAAGGATTGTCCAGTTGCTCGATAACATACGGCTCACTTCCTTCCTACTTCGAATGATCCGATTTTATTGTTTAGGTTAACTCAGTTTCATTAACAAAGGTGTCAATAACATGCCTTGAGCCCGGATGTCTTGAAAGCTAAAGGCTCGTGCCTACATGGTAGTATAACGGTCACAAATCCCTTGTGTTGTATGTACCCCAACTGCAAGCGACATAAGACAGTAAGATAACTAATTTATCTGCATTTCTCTATGTAAATATGGGTATTGTCATTTGCTTACGGATGGATATGCTTATTTGTTTAGATAGTGATTTTATTTCATTCATGTTGGCTGTATTCTATTCTGACCTAAAATATTGAATATGTACCAACAAATTTAAAAATTGTTCTAGAATCGTTGCATCAGTTCAAATTAATATATTAATAGTTGAAACATTTTCAAAACTAAAACGAAATTGGAAGTCAGGTGTTTCAAAAAAGGGCAGAAGCAGTATCAGAGCTACAGATATGTACGAAAATTAATTTTTTTTGTCAAAAAACTATTATTGGATTATCTTAGCTCTCTAGGCGCTAGTTTATTAATGATGATAACTAAGTAATGCAGATTCGTTACCTTGTGCGTTACACTGTCAATGATTTATTCATCCAAAAACAGAATGGTACGAACAAAATTATGTAACTTTAATACTTCAATAAAAACAAAAAAATTTCACGCTTCAATTCTGGAATAAAAGGTCGCTCCTTTTCCCCCAAATACCTTTAAGGTTTGACCAGGCTGGATCTCGCTTGCCCCAGGATCCTAAAATAGAAAAGTACGTCATGTTAGTTGATACTACTAACTTCATCAGTATAGTTTATATTGATTGTTTTCGAGTACTGATGTTGTATATCTGTAATATGTATCTGTGTTTTGTATTAGTCTGTATGTACTGGCTAGTGCTTGGTGTATAGCTTTTGCTGCAGAGTTGTGCCACGCGGTGTATTCAGTTCCAACTAGAGTTTTGCATGCGCTGGTAATATGTTCTATCGTTTCCTTTGATTGGTGACATATTCTGCAGTTGTCATCTGTTATGTAGGGGTCTCTTATTATACTATGTTACGGTTAAAGTGTTTACTTGGATAGTTTATACACTAGCTGGATAGTATACAAACTATCCAAATGCCTGGTTATTTTGATGGAAAATCATATTTCAACTAAAATAGCTATGAATATTGGTTGGTTTGTATACTATCCAGCTAGTTTACAAACTATACAAGATATGCCGCTAAAGTATAGACCACAAAAATATCACACAAATTAACCAGTGTTTCTGGTTAGTTTACAAACTATCTACAGCATTTGGATTAAGTATGCACCTCATATCTCTAGTAATACAGTAAAGTGAGGTTATGTTTATGGCAAGTGCATGTGCCACGTGTTGTTATTGTTTACTATCGTGCCTTGTAAAATTTGTCTTCTTCTTCAAGCAACGAGTTCCGGATATTTCCGGATTTTCTTCCGCCAACAAAACTATTGACAATTTCAACATCATCCTACTGGATGGAAAGCACTACACCATGTGATTCGCAAACACAAAACCTTACCTCTGAAGTTGTCCCATTTACTGTTCCGTTTGCCCCATCCGTCATTAAATTTTCTCCAGTTCCTCTTATCACCATTATGAAAGTCGTATGCCATGTCAGTTTGCATCGAATTTTGTTCATTTGGGTCGAGCGCCAATGCTATGTCTTGGATTGTTGCGTCGTCATCTTGATATTGATCACGTTTGCCCCATCCACTCTGAAAGTAGGTGAAACTTTTTATATGACATATCATGATAAGTGAAACTGTATAAGAAATCTTGAAACCGAACAAACAAAACATCCTTGAAACTACACAATGAACTATTTTTATGTTCTAATGCTGTTGTAAATTTTGCTATACCAATTGGATGGATTATATAAAATCACTTTCCCTAACTGATGCTTGAAACTTGTAGACAAGGTGGATTTTTCAAAAGTTTGATTTCGGACTTCCATTGTCTATAAAATTTGTTGAGTATCACGACGTTTCGATTGATATGCTATCTTCAATCGTCTTCAGGTTCACCTGAAATCAAACTTTCACTTTCCCTAGATAGAACTTTTGCGGGCTTTTGACAACTATTTTAATTTTTTTTTCCATTATCTTAAAAATTACTATGCCTATATATCGTACGTGGTTATAAAATAGTCCACTCATGCATTTCCTCTTGAACGGTGAGTGGTAGGTACATAGTTGAGGCGTGTTATCTGAGGTAACCCAAGGCATATTGATCTTTCTTCTTGTATTATTTGTTAAAATGCAGATTTTTCTTGGAACGATAAATAATAAATTGAATAAATTAATTGCTAAACTGAGAATGAATGGAAGAAGAAAACGATAAATAACGTTATTCTACTGTACCTGCAAACGTTGCCATGCTTTCTTTTCCACGATGGGTACGTTAAGATTACTCAGATCATGCATCTCCCACGAGTCTGGTATATTTCGCTTCTTCCTGCTCCTCTCTCCATTCCATGACGACAAATCCTTATTGTGTTCTGCTTTGCCTATGGTTTCTCTTTCATCTAACTGACTATTCTGTAAGAAATACAAATTTCGGTTAATAATAATAATGAACTCTAATAAATATAACAAAATAAGAGGGCGAGATTTGAAGGAATCTCGCTCCCGCTCCAGAAAATTGTATTAACTGGAACGGCAACTACTAGTCTACGATACGAGATATTCCTAATCTATACAAGTTTAAACAAGTTTGAGTACGCAGCTATTTTGTGTAAAGTTGTAAGTGCTTACACGCAAAGGCAGCGTTTGAATCGTTCAGTAGTTGTCTTGCCACACTGTCGAATGAGTCTAAGTGTTGGGCGAATTTTAACGTGAAAATGGAACCGGGTAGTAGCGATTTTCGAGACATGATTTTGTATGACTATAAAAAGGGACTAAAACAAGCGGAATGTCACGAAAGTTTAGTGAGTTGCTTTGGAGACTCTGCCCCTTCTAGGGCTACTGTTTTTAATTGGTTTGCTGAGCTTAAAAGGAGCTGGGTCTCACTCGCTGATGAACCTCGCACAGGTCGACCGACCACTACTGTTACTCCGGAAACTGTAGAAGCTGTGCCAAATATGGTAAAAAAAAGATCGACATATAACCTACACCGAGATTGAGGCTTCTCTGGGAATTGGATCGGCAGCGGTCCGAACAATCATTCATGATCACCTTTGCCTAAAGAAGCGATGTTCCAAACAGGTGCCACATTTGTTGACCAGTGAACAAAAAGCAACAAGATTTGATTGGGCTAAGTTTATGCTTGAAAAATTTGATAATGGGCGCAGTAAAAACTCTTTCAATATCGTAACCGGAGACGGAACATGGTTATATCATTATGATCCCGAAACAGCAGCCTTTAGTTTGGTGATTTGGAAGTGAGCAGCCTCCAACGAAAATTCGTCGTTCCAAGAGTGTTGGAAAGAAAATGGTGGTCTGCGCGGTATTCAATGGCACCATGACAACGCACCCGCCCACAGCGCCGCTAGAACACTCGATTTTTTTGTTGAACAAGGTGTCAAACCGTTGCTTCACCCACCTTATTCTCCGGACCTAGCTCCAAATGACTTCTTTTTATTTCCTAAGATCAAAAAGAAGTTACGAGGTCGTCATTTTTGCACCGATGAAGAGGCAATCGCTGCATTTGAGGAGGAAATTAGCAACCTTTCAAAAGAACGTTGGTCACAAGAATTTGACAAGTGGTTTCACCGAATGCGTAAATGTATTGAGGTAGGAAGAGAGAGAGTTTGTCTAAGAACAAAAAAAGAACTTTCTCACTCCGTTTTGAGTCCGTTCACAATAATATTCAAATATAACTCCATAGCAATCATCAGGTGGGTTGAGATCAGGCTGGGAAGCTGTTTATAACACCTCGAAAAGCAGCAGTATTCAATTATCGTGGCAACTAGATTCCGTTTACTTATTGCTGCTACTCGTAGCTATATTCCTTCAAGTTAAGATTTTAAGGCAGACCTCTCACATTATGATGACCCCATAATATAATATAAAATGCTGCTATTCTCTGTTTTATGGTTTCAATATTATGAGATTCATCATTATTTTGTCTCACAAATGGTACTTTTATGTAACTTTCATTTTTTTACTTATTTTTGAGTAGCACGAGGAATATTATGTTTTACATATGAATAGAGTTTATTTTTAACTCAGAATTATGTAAACTAAGTCAACCAAAGCGCATTGATGAGTTTACATACCAACACGCGAGTTACTTATTATGTACTATACTAAGTAGGTAAATTAAGTTCATGCTTAATCCAAATACCGCGGATACTTTGTAAACTAGCTAAAAACCCTGGTTAATTTGGCTAATTTTCCTATGGTTTGTATTTTGGCGACAGATCTGGTATAGTTTGCTGAATAGCATACAAACCAACCAATATTCATAGCTGTTTTAATGGAATATGACTTTCCATCAAAATAACCAGACAACTGGATAGTTTATATACTCTCTAGCTCGTATTTTATTTTTTGACATCTCTCATCCATACAGTCACTGATTCAGTAATCTGAAGAATCCTTGATTACGAATATACAATTACTCCATCTGATGCTATCTATACCATTGAAATACCTATCCTCTGCGAATGTCAACATTCCATTATATGAGCATCAAAATTCCCTAAATGGAGAAACACACATTTAACCCACTGTTGCGTTCGGGGGCGACCTTACATAAGACAATACAGGTAGACAGCGGTTAGGAGGGATGATGACAATGGATTTTCATGAAGGAACTAGCTAACGACAAACTTATAAAGCTTCAAACCAGATGTGTTGATAAGCTCCAGCATGGCATCATAATCAATTTACTGGAGTAATGCCAGCAAATTTGGAAAACTAAACAAGGAGTTTAAGAGTCCTTAGTAGTTCTGGAATAGCAGAAATAATATGGTCTTAAGCACCTTTTACATTGCATTCTGGGAATAATTCTGTTGGTATGATTCCAATCTTGACAAGGTGCGTCGGCTAGCAAATATGGCCAAATTCAGCTATTGTATATGTAAACCAATAAACACTTGAACCGTAACATATACATAATATATGTTGTTCATAAGTTTGTCCAAAGGTGTAGAATTATTTTCACTCCCTCTGCTTTGACGGACAGAGCCACAAAAGCCACAATATGTGATGTTATTATTACACAGAAAACTTTTGTCATATTTACATATAGCATTTATCTGTAAATTGTTCCATTTCACGTTTTTAGTAATTAATTTCCTCAAATTAAAATTTACAGTACTGTGCACACCACAACGTGAATGTTTGGGTATGAAGGGAAATCCATTTATATGTAAATCATTTCTCATTCACATGGAATCAGATGGTGTGAGTAATTTGCAATTTTAGTCCGCGAAAACGCAAAATTCATTGCTTGTGAGCATTATTCTTAATTCTTTGTAGGTCCGTACGTTTTGTAGCATACCTACAGAATCAGTGCTCATGATGTGAGGTGGATGAAATGGAGTCCAAGATCTTTTTCAGTAGCTTTGAAGCGATTGGAGAACAAATGAACGCAAAGTTAACATATTTTGTGGATTTTTATTCAAGTAATATGATACTTTCAATAATCATCCATGTACAGTGTACACCTAGAAGTACTCATTTCACTATATGACTGACAAAGACCGACAATTGACCAAAAATGAAATGCAATTACACTGCTAGGGTTGGAGTTCAAAGTAGTTTGTTAGTAGCAATCCCCAATCTATACCACTAGACTGACTACCTCAGCGGGTGGATCCACATTCAACCCTCAGTGCGTGGCGTTGCCACACCAGGTATAGCAAGGCAGAGTGGTACGATGGGATAGAATTTTATTGAATGACTATATTTGTATGCCGAAAAACTATCATTAAAGCATATGAAGTATCGAGCCAATATATATGATTACTTTATGCCGATTCCAAAAAGAAATCAGTATTAACTACTACGTACCAAGATAAACACTTTCCCAAATTTCAATAAAATTAGTGCAAAGGTTGCTGAGATTACACGGTAACAAAAAAGCCAATAGGCAAAGTGCAAGATATACTGACAGACAAACCTGAAATGGGTAACACACAATTTCATAATATTACTGTTTCATCACAAAACATCCAATAATATAATTATCTCGAATTCAAAATTTCCCAAAATTAAAATAATCCCTCATTTATGTTTGGGATATAAATAGTATTTGATAGTCTGGGAACAAATCATTAGCAATATTATCCCAAAGATATGCGAGTAGAACTTTTCTTCATCACAAGCGATCATGTCCAAACTCTCAAAACGACGTCAACACAACAACTGAGAATCTCTCCGTGTTCGTCCGAAAAACCGACAACTGGCGGCTCAATGTGAGCGATTCGAAGTTATGATTGTTGCAACGGCGCATGAATAAAATGAATCTTACCTGTGGTCCATACTTCTCATGAGAATCTTGTTCTGCTGACGTGAGGCAGATTAGAAGCGCTGCTAGGAATACTCTGCTTACCGAAAATGATGGAAGAAAGATCGGATGACGCAGTATTGCTGCAAAAAAGAAATTACTTAGAAACATATCCTAAATTAGATTCCGAGTTTTGCACAACGTTTCAATTTTTGGAGTAGAAATAATAGGCTATTAACACACAGTAGTGGATTCAACCAGACTTACGTTAACGACAATTCACGAAATAAAGTGTAAATTTATAAATTCTGAATAGTAGCGCTATACGAGTTACACGAGATTCCCTCATAACCAACATTTTCCGTTTATTTATTCACTCATAACAGTTCAACCATTCTGTAGATGTTCTTGGAAATTGGTAAAAATGATCAGCCTATTAAATATCAACGATACAACATCCAGGTACAATTTCACTAAATATTTACAAATTCTTACACATACAAATTTTGATTACAATTTTTTTGGGATATTTGATAAGAGCCAAAAAATATATTATGCATTTATATTTTCATAAATCCAAAATGAGAGACATAATGTATCGTTACCCCCCCAAAATACAAAGCTGTATTCGTTCTTATTTGGAAACAATGCACTGTTATCTTGGAAATAGTTGTTATTAAACGTGCAATGAAATTCTTTCAACTTTGGACCTTTTTAAGAACACTACTTTTAAAGTATTGGAGGGGCTTAAGAATTACAAAATAATCAATAGGCAGAACGACGGAAATAAGTCGCACGCTTTCTTATGATGTATAATTATATTTTTTCGCGATTACGATACATTCCCCGCCTATTGGAATGGGGAGTAAATATAGTGATAGCCATCTCTCTCCTGGAGTAACAATTTTTGTATTCGCATGTCACATGCGGAATCTGTGAAACAAACCGTACTCATGAGAATTCAACATACATGTATACAGATATAAAAGTTTGCCGAATAATGTTTGTCCACTTTTTAGAATGGAGCTTGTTACATTTAATTGCAGAATACTCTACAAAAATATGTTCCGCTGCAATGAATAGTTATGTTTCTCGAGTATTATAGAAAAATTTGAATTGCCTAGCTCTTTCCGGATTCTGAATTATTTTACAGCTAACATAGCCTTCAATTTCATAACTGTTCAGATTCCTGTTTGAAAATTAGCATTTGTATTAAACATTGATGATTCGTGAATCGTGAATCGTATTACAACATGATCTAATGCCGGCTACAGACGATCACTTTTAACTGACAGTTTTCACTGAACACTATGAACTGTCAGTGAAAACTGACCGTGTGTTCCATAAAAACTGACAGTTTTCTTAGTGTCAGTTAAATCTGATGTAATATTGTGGAAACGATAATTTTAACTGAAGTGATGGAACTGTTCAGTTTAAACTGTGCGTGTGTATGTGATTTGTATCAGTTCTGTCTATAGACAACGGTCAGTCAGCTGCGGTCTTCTATATTATTATAATTTGCAAAGATGTCGCAAAGACAGTGGTTAGCGGAATTCATAGTTATAATTTTCTTCACTCATTCTGAGGTAGGTGTGCCAATCCTTTGGAAATATTTTAAATTCTGTTAATAAGTTAACATGTGAATAACTAGTCCTTTCTCATAACCATTCTTTACGCCATTTACGTTTATTTTCTCTCTTCGTATTATTTAAAACTAACAACAGACCACATATAGCAAGAGCATCTTGAAAACTGATTCATCTTCAGTTAAAACTGAACGTATGTAGACAGAACGAAGGTCAGTTTTCACTGACAGTTCATAGATTTCAGTGAAAACTGTCAGTTAAAAGTGATCGTCTGTAGCCGGCATACGGAGTGTTTTTTGAGCAGGAAAACTGTGGGTCACCAGCGTCGATGGTAAATATATCGGAAGCCAATCCATCCACCACCAAAAATAAGGAGCGAACTCAAAGAATACCATACAACTATTAGCATACACCCGGTGTCAGCGCACGGAGCAAGCGAACTTGTCTCATGTCATACCACATCGAAATCTTTCGATATATCCAGCGCACAGACTCGAGACTCCATGAAGCACAGTTGCTCTGGTCCACAGATGAGGGAGGCAAGGCAGAAAATGCTTGCAGAAGTCGTATTAATGATACTATTTTTGTCCAGGTTCTTCACAAGTTGCACGTTAATAACATTATCCATAACCTTGGAAATGCTGCACTTTTTAGGTATGTATTGCAATTAACCGATCTTCCATCGAGTATGGAACACGCCTCACTAGTAGGAAATTTCAGTTCGCAAAGGACCAGTGTAACCTTGGCTGTGCAATGTTTCAGGATGATTCCTGGCATTTGATCCGGACCAAAAGCTTTACTGGAGTTCAGTTTTTAACAATTGTTTGAAAATGTAGAAAAGAGTAGTATCATCAAATATTTCATTTTAGTCATGATGAAGATTTCGTAGTAGTTATTAGTTGGATAAAATCCATGTATTTATCCAACTGTATTTTTCCTGAAGTGTAGTGACCGATTCACACCGATCTCATGTAAATCTATTTTTTTTAATCCGAAGTCAGCCTCAAGTGCGTATTTAGACTCAGTCTTGGGTGGGGGGGCAAAGGGCACGGAGTTGGTTTATGCATTCACCATTTTTTTGTAATTCCTTCTTCGTCGAGGTAGTTGAAGCAACAGGAAAGGGGATATGTTAATAGTAATTATAATAAACTTAGAAGGAAAAACTAACAGCAAGTGGGGTCTTTGAGATCTGGGCCGCCACAAAGTAGGCATCGTGATATTTTTTTAAATGATATCGAGCCGATAAGTAATATGTGCCTTAGCCCATTTAAAAGAGGGTAAAGAAACATTCAACGTTCATCTTGTTTCTCTGATACATACAAATACGGGGCTACCTTGCCGAATTTTATTTTCGATTGCGCTATGGTATTTTTAGTCTTAACAGCCTGTGACACTAGACCTTACGTCATCGCGGATTTAACTAAGAATTACACACGCGTTTAGTATGCATATAGGTGATTATGGATCCCCAAGACTGCCAGGAAAATTCTGTCCAAAAATTTATATCTACGATTTATAGTTCTTAACTGATTAACGTCTGAAGACTGTCTGACTGCTGTCACTGCTCGATGCTCCAAAAAACTTCAATCAATTGATACCACTGCACGTGAGATGCCCAAAAGCGTACAAATTTTTAAAAATTCATGGTTTAAAACAGTTCAGGTAGACAGTGAAGGATAAGTGGCATTGTGTGATGTCAAATTTATTCACAAGTGCATAACTTCCCCCGATTATTGGTGCAGGAGCTAAAATGGGAAATCAAATATATCCGTTCTGAAGCTTTCCAAAACCAACACAAATCTAAATTTGTACCTAATGTAAAAAAAACTGATTTTACGCAATATGAAGCTGGTCTCCTCACTGCTGACACGTGGTAGTTAATATTTTCCGCGAATCGCTTATATATTGCTACAAAACTGCTCTGTAATCTACCTTGTCGACTTCCGTTCTTTTATTACATCACGTCAGTAGCTTTGCAGCTCTTTTACAGAACTGGAAATCCTCTGATGAATTACCATTCTCTAGCGTTTGATTCTGTATTCTGCTAGCAGTTAACGACTATTGAACTCCAACGTGATGAAAAAGCAATTTTACACATTTTATTGTTCCCTATGGAAGCGAGAGAAGTAGATGTGCTCTATCCACAGAATTGAAACATCCCACCAATATTTTAGTTTAGCTCTGCTACGAGTATACATTTTAGTTTAAATTTTGTAATCTAACAGTATTCCTTCGAAATTACCCATTTAATCATCGTTCGTTGGAAAGCATCAAGCTCAAAATATTTAACAGGTGGTACATACACATATGCATTGGAAAACGAAATACAATTTGAGGAAATATGGATAAAAAAACGACAATGAATTGTGAGAGCCATTAAGATGGGAAGTAAAATGAGCTTAATTGAATATCACACGAATTGATACGAATCCATTTAAAAATTGAGCTTTCATCAAAATTTTGAATTTCTGATAGTTTTTTCAAATATGCACAAACAAATTAAACGTACGTTTGGAGTGAGTCGAATTAAAAAAATAATGAACAAATACATTAATTTTGAAAAATACAATTAATCTACGGAATACACCACCAAAGATTCTATAGAAATAATAGAAATAAGGAAGAAAAGATTACGCCCTGACGAGAATGGCTACTAATAGATCAACCGACAGACTGACAAAAATCACATGCTTTGTGACGGTGTAAGCATCGCAAAACATGTAAAAGGCTTCTTACTACTAATTTAATTTTTTTCTAAGGCGATATTATAGATATGAAAGAATAGAAATTCTACGGTATGCAACAAAAAATGCTTTGCATCTACTTAGGATGTATCATACGGTATTGTGTACTTCTGACACTAAGCTCCAATTATCTGGAAATTCTGAAGACCTCCTGGAAAGCTTAAGCGACTCTAAGTTACTGAGAGATCCTTCCAGTAAATGGGGTATCGCTGTTCAGTCACTTTTGACGGTATGGGGTACGCGTATTAGGATGGTTTTTTATTTGTTCTGCGCAAAATGGTATATAACGATATAACAGTCTTATATTTCGTTGTAGCATATTCCCACACAAACGTACTTGAGACATAATATTTTTTTAACAAACCATTGATTTTTAAGCGACTTTAAAAGGACCAGCTTCTGTTTTCAACCATTATATAACGTTTGTATGTTCGGAAGTAGCTCATTGTATTGTAATGATTTGTTTTCCACTAGAAAGCTCATATTCTGAGGAAGAAACAGCCTACAAAGTTTTGGTAGTGGTTTATGGTGCTTTACGTGTTACTACTTATACTGTATAGTATATGTATATACGCATTCACTATTTTTCAAATTGAGAATGAATTCATATAAAATGTGGAAAAAGGTGAAGGCGTATAGTATGTTGGTATGTAAATGGGAATATTTAGCCGAAGAATAAAAAAGCAGTGAAAATCAAGGATTTCTGTGGTGGATAAAGTAGCCAAAAAAATCTTTCAAGTAACATATATTTCATACTAAAAGATGAGATAAAAATATCTTAAAGTGTCTGTGTCAACGATTAAGAAAATGACCGCTTGTTGGGGAACCCCCCTTCCCCCGTTGTTTTTTTTGTTTTGGGAGATACCTCCATTGTGTCTGTGATCCGTTGCACCAGCATCTTCACCAGGCATGAAGATCACCGGAAATAAGTTTGTTCAATATATGAAGTCAATCTCAGTTTATAATACAACCTACAAAACCATATCTGTTGAAATAATTTCTCAATAGCTCATTTCGTAATTGCAGTCCCAACTGAAAAGATTTCTTTATTTATAACCGTGCATAATATATTTTTAAATTCACATTTTTTATTGATTTGATGCGGCCTCTTAGCGCGATACTTTTTTGGCGTTATATCTGGGGATTTTCATCATTCAGGAAATGTGCAGAAGGTTTATGATGTTATTTGTGTGGAGCAACCTATCTGACGTCTGATTAGAGTCATTTTGAACAAAAAGCTGATAAACACATATCTGGGATTCTCATATTCTCTCATCGTTACACCAAGTGGGCATTGTTTTCACTGTTCCCAAAACAGATCGCAAAGCTCCACGCTTATCTATCATATGAGACAATAGTGATGTATATGATGCAGTCATTTTAGTATATTTATTCAAAATTCAGAACCATATCGAATCAGATATCATTAATTATAATATTCTGTCACTCATTGGTTATAATCGATTGAGTATTTGTCCGAGCTCCGACGAACGTGCATAGTTCAGCATATGTATAATCAACGGCAAATTTCTGGCTGAGGAGATTTGATAACAGAAAGTTTCTGCCCTCGGTCCATTCGGCAGCATAATTGTGACCATAGAATGTGGACACTACAGTGAGCTGCTCTTCGTAGTAAATAAAGCCCATAATTACTCAGTATTACTTGCTATAATATACAAAGCGGATGATAATTGTCAGACGAATATCAAATTGCTCAAAGGCCTTTTTCCAGGATGCCTTTATGAGTTGTTTATGAATACTGAATAAACACACTATGTAAACTTGGCAATCGATGCATACGAAATATTCTTTCCGCAACGAACATTCATGCAACTAGGAGAAGAGCGGTTTGAAAATCTGATACCAATTGTAATATTATCGACAGAAAACGCAGTAATATTAAAATATGCTCACTCGATATAGCATACAAAACGTACCATTAGTTTGAGATCGCTGAATTTATCAAAATTCAGTAATATTTCTTAAGAATCAAATCAAACTTAACAACTTAATCTTACATTGTTCAGGAGGAGGCATTAAAAACGATATTGTGAATGCATAAGTTTTTATCGAATGTATGTCCACCTTGGCAGCGCCAGCCAGTAATCTGAATGTTCGTTAATCTCGATTACCGATGTTGTAATTGACCCGGTTTATCAAATCTACACTTCTCATGTCTTGGCCTATAAGAAGCATAGTCAATGGTGTCTCCATTTGCTCTTTCTGGTTATACATTTCAGCCGAGTCCCATAAGCGACTACACATGCAACGAACACACGCTTCTGTATTGACAAAGCTTACACGCTTTGTGAGCTTATTAATATAACCACTACAGTTCTCTAGTCTCACTACACATAATGTACTTCGGGTACAATGTCATGGATATGGTCCAGAAGTTCATCCAGACAAACCCGAAGTTAAAACAAAACATTTCAAAGGTCAAACCGATTGACTGTACCATGTTAACAAAGGAGATTTTCCAAAAGAGGCACTAATTAAGCACTTCAAATATATTTAGGTACTAAGTCAAAATTAAAGAAAGGAAATATTTTTAACGCCTGTCTGTTTGTCGGTCTCTTGGTCTGTCAATTTGCCGGTCTTTGGGTCTGTCGGTCTGTCGGTCTGACGGTCTGTCGGTCTGTCGGTCTGTCGGTCTGTCGGTCTGTCGGTCTGTCGGTCTGACGGTCTGTCGGTCTGTCGGTCTGTCGGTCTGTCGGTCTGTCGGTCTGTCGGTCTGTCGGTCTGTCGGTCTGTCGGTCTGTCGGTCTGTCGGTCTGTCGGTCTGTCGGTCTGTCGGTCTGTCGGTCGGTCGGTCGGTCTGTCGGTCTGTCGGTCTGTCGGTCTGTCGGTCTGTCGGTCTGTCGGTCTGTCGGTCTGTCGGTCTGTCGGTCTGTCGGTCTGTCGGTCTGTCGGTCTGTCGGTCTGTCGGTCTGTCGGTCTGTCGGTCTGTCGGTCTGTCGGTCTGTCGGTCTGTCGGTCTGTCGGTCTGTCGGTCTGTCGGTCTGTCGGTCTGTCGGTCTGTCGGTCTGTCGGTCTGTCGGTCTGTCGGTCTGTCGGTCTGTCGGTCTGTCGGTCTGTCGGTCTGTCGGTCTGTCGGTCTGTCGGTCTGTCGGTCTGTCGGTCTGTCAGTCTATCGGTCGAGGTCGAGGTCGAGGCTTACCGGTGACAAATATTTTTTTCAATAATTAAACATGACTTAATTCTATATTACACATTGAACGAGAAGAAAAAGCGTTATGCTAAAACGATTAATATTTTTGAGTTGGTTAGATTCATTTTTCTTTTATATATCTTATGTATCTTCCAGCACTCCACTGGCGAGAGAACATTATCAGAGCAATCAGTTGAGAGCAACAATATTGCTGTTTGCTCCATTGCCAAGTCCTCAAGGGATATAGGAATGTTAAGACGACTTATAATACCGTTCAAATATTTGCCTTGCGAACGACAAATCGATTTCTTTTCAGGTTGTATTTGCGTTCCTTATATATTTATCTGCAATGCCTATTAGCGTGGTATGGCATCATGATTTAAATGAGGACTTCGTTCACCAGACGCTTCTTATGGTCATGTTCAGCTAACATGAAATCATTGTAGTAGAAGAAGGATGGTTGGTGGTGTCATATACTCAGGAAGTGGACATTGATCTGCAAAGACTCATGTTGTTGCTTTCGATACAACCAAGACTTTTCAGGCATGCAAATTTAATTTATACTGCCCAAAACAATTATTTAGAAAGATAAACAGTACCTTTTGCAATAGAATGTTGTACCTATTCAAAAACTGCTTGCACCGCAAGAAATGACAATCGTCATATTTGGTTTGCGACTTAGCGAAATCAATACCTAAAAAACAACTTGCTGGTATTCTATGTAGTCCTGCTACCGGTTTGGTGTTCATAATGACATATTTCTCACGAAGTTGGAATCATAGAAGAAAAATATTATCTTTATATTATCATATCAGAGATATGTTTGGCTGTGTATTCAGTTTCTGTTATAGTTTTACATGCATTTGTAATATGTTCTACTGTTTCGTTTTGTTGATGGAGTTTTATGCAGTTAACATCTGTTATGGACGGGTCTTTCATTATATACTTCTTGTAGTTTCGGGTCCTAATTACTGGGTGTCCACTGTTTCTGGAAAAAGTTGCAGCCAGGTGTATGACTATTTTTATTTATGTTGTGATGTATCGACGTTTTCCGTGGAGTGGTTTCCAGTTGTCTAACTTTCCTTGCTGTGATTGTGTATGGCTGTGAGTGTCTGGTGACTTGTTTTAACTAGAGAGGGAAAGAGGCGAGTACTGTGTTCT
This sequence comes from Bruchidius siliquastri, assembly GCA_949316355.1. Lineage (NCBI taxonomy): Eukaryota > Metazoa > Arthropoda > Insecta > Coleoptera > Chrysomelidae > Bruchidius > Bruchidius siliquastri. The sequence goes on along the minus strand of OX438534.1, from coordinate 4,680,669 downwards.
TTTTCGGCTTTCACTGTAAACTCTATGCATGTTGGTTTGGTGGTGCAGATATTTTTGGTTTGGTTTAGGTACTGCCACAAGAGTTCTTATTTCATACATATACTGAACCAATAAATATTTACTTTTTGTACTGAAATATATGAGCCGATAGAAATACTATTGTCAATGTTACTTCTGAAACTAGTGGTCTCTTGGCTCATCTTATATTTTCCACTGGTTGGTCATTAAAAATACACACGATTGACTGAATATCTTTACGAACATATTTATCATCCTTGTGCTGAACCTTTGATTATGAGAATAATGGTCTTTCTCCACCACAAGTCAACACTGTCAAATTCTAAGAACAGCAACACTATATAGAAAATGTATTTAGACTTGAACTATACAAAAAGGTTATGTTTGTTTCGATATTTAGTGTCTAAAGCTGAAGTAATAGGTAAAATTTATTATATATATATATCATATATATCATCAACAGCAAGGAAGTATTTCGGTTGTTCGGTAGAAAATGATTGTATTTGAAAACTTTTTATATATTTGTGTAACAATTCAATCTCTTTGTATTTTGCTTTGTTGGTTGAAAGACCATGAGGTTTTATATGTATATACACTAGGACAAAAGATATAAAACATAAAAAGCTGCACGATAATTTTTAAATGTACTATTGTTACGTCTCTTTTTAATATCTGTCAAGATAACAAGATTTTAAACAAAATAGCCAACTGATTTCGAACAGGAGCTGATGAAGAAATTTCCACTTACAGCTGTCATCAGCTCAAATGAAACTTCTCTGTTAGTTCCGTAGACATTGTGAAGAAGTTTCAGTTACAGAAACTTGGGAGAAGTTTTGCCTATAAATCCAATTTCATGGATAAATCAGATCCATTTCTCCTTGGAAATTACTGCTTACAAATGTAATATTATACAAGCTTCAGTTAAGTACGGAAGAATTTATTGTAACACACGTCGATTTTTTCGATTCTGTGGATCTTTAAATAGTATTTAACACAGATATACTATACTTTTACACTAATGGTGAAAGTCATACAAACCAGATTTTTGAATCTTTCATATCGATTTCCTCAACGATATGGATTTTTTTCAATAAATTCAAGATCCCATATTAATTCAAGGATAGTTTTACTCCTTTGAATGCCTGCATACAACGCGCTGTCGTTAAAAAAATTATCGATCGATTTCATTGTGCTGAGAATGAAAGCATTCATGTATAGCTAATACACTATTTTTATGAAATTACAACTCATAAAAAAATATATAGAGGCATAATTCGGAATAGGGTCATTATCTAATTTTTCAGAAAATGCATTTCCATACAGTATTCGGTAGGATAATTTGAGGTAATGTTTTGTTTTTATAAATTCCTTCAAAATCCGGAGTTATCACATATTTTAAAGAATGTCGTCAAGAACCTGAAAAGTACCGGGTCCCCAGATATGAAGAGATAACAGGACAGAGAAATGAATAGTTTCCTCCGTAATATCTATAGAGCTTGACTTTTTTATCATGATTGTTTACACATCAGCTATGATGAAAGTCCAATTTTCAGTTCATACTATGTACTGAAATTCATTGTTCGCATTGAATGGTAGCTGCAAATATCTAGTAGACAAAACAACATAATATTTAATTTCGACAGGTGGTTCACCCAAGCAGTGTTGTCCAGAAGATTTAGTTATTGAATTTAAATACCTACTAATTTTATCTCATTTCAGCAATACGAGTAATACTGCATAATACTTGCTAATTTTAAGTTCTTAAGAGATATTATTAATGAACTGCACTGAAATGAGAACTTAAATCAAAATATAACATCGCTACTGTTTATTTATAGCAAAATAGAGTTTGAGTATAAATTGGCATCAATTAGAATCAAACACAGGTTGTAAACTTTGATATGCAGTATCTGTACTTTTCAGGAACTTTTAGCAAACTTAAAAATATAATATGGAGTGCAATCTGATTAAATTCATTTTTTATCGAAATTTAATACAATAAAATATCTTTGTTTTTCAGACCATTTGAAATTTACAATCCATATAGTCATCACTGCGAACTGAAAAGAAAGAGACCTACAATAAAGGTAGAAGCTTTGTAAACATTATTAAAGCAAAATATTACAATGATCATCTATCGAATCGCCCGCCGAAGCGACAAGACATGACTTTGCAAACGTTTATACTGTTTCATCATGTGTTGTTCTCACTAATTTGACGTTAAATAGTGAAATTTGATATCATGTAAACACAAACTAGGGTGGGATTAAAATCCACACCTTCGGCTGCCTAAGTCGTCATCCTAAACCAACACTACACTCTAGTGGTATATAATTCAAAGGAGGATATGTAAGTTTCATTTTCACATCATTTACAAAATGTATCCATCTGACAGATCGGAGCATAATCCGAATAGCTTTTTGTTTAGTGAGATTTGAGTACCCATAGCATTTCAAATTCACCACTCAACTCCAAGTGTAGCGCACTTTGGCACTGCCCATTGGGCAACTTACAAAGTCGAAGGCCCTAACACTTGGACTGCCTTGAAGTAGTGATGGATGTAGTTTACGACATCTGTCAACAGGGGTGAACTGATTTACAGCGACATCCCGTGTTCTTCAAGGCAGTCCAAGTATGAAGAGCTTTGTATTCGTAACTTGCCAAAAGGCAGCGCTAGTTCGCGAGGCTTGGAATTGAGTGTTGATGTTGCTATCACACCCTTGATTGGGTTACTTATATACCAACCAATTGCTCACTAAAAGTAAAGCCTGGCAGTCTAACTGTAGACTGCCGGGCTTTACTGACTAGTCTAGGCTTGTTTATTCTAGTAATGTAGTGTAATTTTATAGACTAAAAGGAGACTTTATATCTTAACTCAAAAACAAAATAATATAATAATTTAATAGTCAAACCCATTCGAGCCTAACTAACAAAAATAAATGGTGTCCTATCAATTTCTATAAGCTTGTTGACAATAGCACATTTGGTACAAATGTAGGGGAATAAAATGTTACGCGTTGTGAATGCAACAATTTATTGCTTTCTGGTCAATAAAGCAATTTATTATTTTGTGTAGTTTTCAATTATGGGTTAGCCAGCCACATGAAACCTGGAACTATTGCGAATAACATTGTAATTAATATAAACAACGTAGATAATATTTTGTATCTATTATGGTTGCAAGCAAGGAAGTGTAAATGGCCACGTTATATATTGGAGTAATTCATTATACAGGTTGTGTAATCACTGCTGATATCCCGTTTTGATTGTGTGGCCACTGAGGAAAGAATGGAATTGAAATAATTTATTGTCGAATGGGGATCAACATATGGAGTTCAGTTTGAGGCACAGTTTATGTTATGGATTGAATTTTTGAAAAAGCTGGAAATTAAATTTAAAATATAACATATTATAAATTTTAAATAACAATGAAATTGTTCTCCAAGCCTAGGAATGCACTATAAGTTTTTATACAAGTTTCCGTATCGATAGGCCTGGTATCCCAAATCGGGAGTATCTTGTTGCTACCCTGGAATCGCATAGGACAGGCATCTTTTTGGTTTTTGCACCAACTCGACCAGTTACTATTGCTACGTCCCTGACAGCTCTGATGGAAATTTTATTGTCAGTAGTTACCGTCCAATACACTTGGGCTCTGTTTTAAGTGAGATGCATCTTTCAGTTAGTCCGCACATGTTGTATTTGGTCATTTAAGCCTGTTGTCCAGTGTCAAATGCTGGTAGAATAATCCGAAATATTTTCAGACGATTACGTCGGCTTTATGGCACCTTGCGTTTCTGAAGTAAAGGAATTTTCTCGATTTAATGTCCGTTACCGAAGTTCTGTTAACACATTTCTAAACATGAAGCGTATCCCAACGAAGTGGGAAAATAGATCTATGACAGAACTTGGATGACATTGCATAAGGATTTCACGACAAGATTGATCATCATCAAGTTAATGTTTTAAAATTATTTATTATCCTTCTTCAGATAGAATGCACTAATTCCTTTTGGGTAGTCTATTCCTCTAAGCGAAAACGTATCCTATCAACGCAATAATGAGTTATAATTTAAAAACAAAACTCTCAATTTATGCAATTAATGTCAATCCCTGAATCAATTTCCATATTTTTCAGAAATGAATATTCCCAAATGGTTCGCAACAGAAAAATAAGTCTTCATAAATATCAGATACGTAATAAAGAGATAACGTGACAAGACCACCTGAACAGTATTCTTTGAATGAGTTATCAGTTGGAAAATGGGATGAGATAATTTACAATTAGGCTGAAAAGAAACGACAATTTAGCAGGTGCACCTAAAATATGGTATCTCTCATGGGATTACGGAATTTGGAAATTGCGTGTATTCGTATTTCGTATAATTTATTTCCAACTGTGACCCTTCTTTACCTTTTAGGAGTGAATCATTCCAGGACCTGAAATTGAATTATGTCTTGCTGTAGGTGACGTGATAATCATATTGCCTGCAGCCTTATGTAGCGTAATTTTCTAAATGTATAAAACACGGAAGAACATTTTGTAACGGAAGACGTATGAATGGCTTTTTTAATCACACGTAGAGAAAAAATATGAGAAGGAACTGGGACCCATTTTAAACAAGCTTAGCCCACATTTTCAGCTGCACGTTTATAGCCACGCTTGTTAGGCTTGACCTGTATGTACATATACTTTCTAATCCTACAGATTAAATATTATATCTTATTTTTAACAACTCCTCGTTTATAACAATGAAAAAGGAGTCTATTGAACTGACTGTTTACTCATGCAGACAAAAAGATTGTGTAATTAACACACAGTTTCACAAATAATTACACAATCTTTTCATCTGCATGATGGAAGAGTTTCACCAAGTAAAATCATCTACAATTCGCATGACTGTTTACTTCCTAAGTATATAAAATAATTGCCAAATAGGTCACAAACAGGTATTCAAACGTTTTCACCCAACATTACTGACAGAACCAGAAAAAGTTTTACAACTGCCAATATTTACTCACTAACAAAACTCATTGGAAAAATATTAAATGACAGAAATTCCACGATGCTCTGGTGCTTTTTTTATTATGAAACTCACCAACATTACAGTCCTCCCTTAGCTACGAAAAAATAAAGTAGAGGTAGTTTGGAGGCCTGTTTGGAGAATTAGGGATACAGAAAATTCTGTGGTATTAACAAAGGTATCTGAAGTAAAGCAACAAGAACTGGAGAGTAAAAAAAGATTTTCACCAAGTCCAAAAGATATTGGTATTTTTTAATAATCACTTTGCAGAAAATTTATATTATTTATGAATATAGCAGATTTACCTCATAGAATATTGCTCCACAAATTTCATCAAAATAGATGCAGTGGTTACTGAATAGTGACAAGAACAGACGGATTGACAGAAAAACCAACTGAAATCAAGAACATGAATTTTCGCGATCAGCAATTTTTTTATAGATAGCCTCACGCAAAGGCTGAAGTCCTATCGCGTTTCACAAGCGCTGAGAGAGGATAACTATCTATTCACATTGACCTTAAAGCGCTGTAGACTTTGAGCATCGGGAAGCAAGCCCCCGGTAGGTTAATCCACAACGCCGAGATTTTTGGAAGGGTTTCATTCGAGGAGTTGTAAGCTCGACCTGGAGGGGATGCACCATTTGGGCTGCTCTAGTATTTGATATACTGAGATGTTCCAGACTGTGGAGGTCTTTTGTGGGGTCAGGCACATCCACTAGATGTATAGCTCGTTTCTTAATTGTGTCCATAAGCTATAGGAAATGCTTCGGAGTGTACCTCCACATATGCGCGCCATACTCCCGCGATGGTCTAATCTGAGCTTTGTAGAGTAGCAAGCTGTTCCGGAGAATACAATTTCCTGGAGCGGAATGGGACTAGAGTGTCCTAGCGAGACCTGCAACACATTTGTGCCATGATATGTTACTGTTGATGTTAATTCCCAAAAGCTTGATGGAAGATGATTCAAGGATTGGGCGTCCTACATTTCTACAGATCAGCATGCGACATTTTTGTCTGAGTTGTTGTCTACTTGTAGATCCCCATTCCACAATTATCTCGATGTATTATTGAAGATACGACAGATCCCTGAGGAACATCTGGATGAATGGTAAGCATATCTCAAGTATATCCACCCACCACCACAAATAAGGAGCGATCAATGGGAAAACTCTCTAACCACTAGCATAGATCCGGTGGTAGCCCATAGGATGCAAGCTTGATCAAAAGTTTCTCATGCTATACCCTGTCGACAGCTTCCGATATATCGAGCGTGATGACTCAAGGCTCTCCATGAAGCTCAATTTCTCTACTCCACATATATGTAGCTTAGGCCCAAAGATCTCCAGTGGATCTATGGTTACGGAATCCATATTGGCGATCGTTGATGATATTATTTTTACCCAGGGACAGAAGCAGCACGTTGATAACAGTCTCCATAACATTGGACATCTTGCAGAGCATTATTTCAAATGGTATCAGATACTGCACTGGCAGCTAAATGAAAAAAAAAACATCTATAGGTGCTAATATAATACACCAAAGATTCTGGTAATGCTAGCAAAGTGTTTATATTTCCAGGGAATATTTTTTTTTTAATAATTTTTCAGCAGCCCTTCTAATGAATATAATATTGAATTTCATATGAATCCAATCAATTTCCTCCCTCAAAACCATTAACTATAACATCGCGCACTTAAAGTGTGTAATTTGAATAAGCATAATAATCATCTCGTCAGATGATAGTCTAGTTCCGAGGATTTTCTTGCTGGATAACCTTTCCAATCCTATAAATATGCCCTTCAATATATAATATATTTTCTCATGTACGATGGGCAAAGAGAGAAAGAATGAATATCCACAACCATTGTTAAATATTTATCAATGCTACCATTAAATAAGTATCTATAGTATATGTTATACAATGATGAAGAAACGTAATGTGTGGAATTCAGGATTTTCCGCGGTTACAATACTTTCCACGCCCGTACACGTAGAAAGTAAGAAGCCTATGAAAATGAGAATCGTAGTTTCCTGATGACACAAACTTCCTGTTAGCTATGACATTCTGCACTATGCAGTAATCAAAACTATCCATGTTATGACTATGAACGAACTTCGGTTTGAAAAATCACAGATTTTAATTACAATATACAATGTCAAATATATAAATCCCTAAATAATTTTAATTTGCAATCTCATGCGATAGTTATCCCATGGAATAAAAACATTCATGAGTGGTTGAAAGCAATTCTGTGAATGGAAATCATTGGACAACGAGCTATGAGAGAATTTGTTGACTATTCTATTGATGTAAAAATAATTATCTCGGTGGGGAATTTTATAGCTGGAGGGTTTCGACTACAATTTGGAATGAATCATAAAATTCATCATTAGCGTAGCCGTAGCGAGGGAAATAACTGGTTAAAATGTCAGAATTGCAGAGTTACCTAGCATGCTGGTTTACAGTATTTGATTTTGAATATAAATACAATTTTTTATTGAATTATAGATAGTTAATGTATGGGGTTATTTTGAAAAGTATCAGTTGAAGGCATTTCAAGGAAACAAAAACGAAATCCACAATATAAATTTGTCGCTTGAAGGACTTGATGTATAACTCGAACTACTCATTGATGAGAAAAGTGACTAGGATTCAAAATATAACTAAGTTGTCTTACTAGAGGATTACAAATTTTATGCCTTCCATTTATGCAAAAAATAAAGTAGTGGAGACATAATATGTATCATAATTATATAGTAATATTGAAAGCAGTATGCACCATAATGTAAATGTGAATAGAGATAGCTAATACGAAGTTTCGGTACCTCCACTACTACCTTCAATATAAAGGTATTAACCTGAACGTCGAATCTGCAACGTTGTGGCAATCAGTTGTAAGTCAATATCAAACGTGAGACCACAGTGAGAATGTACAATACATTTAATCAATACTTGAGTTGGTTATTAGTTACATTCCTCCCAAAGACCTGGTGTCGGAGTAGGATTCCTCAATAGACAATGAAAGAAAAAGGAAGAGAGTCCATGATGGATAATTAAAAATAATGCGCATTTTATATTTTTTTGTTACCGTCATATCTGAAATGTGTTATATGTATATTTGGAACTGTCTACGACCACTGGCGCCATATTACTCCACGTTTAAAAGTATTCTGACGCTAAGATCGACGCGCAAAATATTCATAAACGTGAACATCTACTAGGGGAATACGTAATTTTTTATAGACTATACCGGATAAGAATATTTCCAAGAAGAACACGATATCATTTAAAATTAGGAAGTACAGAATAAACCTACCTACTCAATTTTTTCAATAATTATATTTGTGAACCCATAAATATTCGAACTAATATACAAATTCAAATAATATATACGCCATTTGTCTTTGTCGTGCAGGTATCAACTGGAGATTTTAATAGAATACAGCAAAATTTGGAATATTTTGAAAGTAGAAGCTTAAAATCATTCATTCATATTCGGGTTGCCTATATCCTTGGAATGGCCAAGTTTTGTGGTTGAGAGAAGTAGGACGTAGAGAGTGAGTGAATTTATGTACTGGTATTTTAATAGAGGTCTAAAGTACACTCCCTAGAAACGTATATAATTACATAGATCCGTCAGAGGGGGTAAAGTTCGTTTTATGGTCCGTCAGGAGTCAGAATGTAAGTTTTATGGTGGTGCTACACAGAGCATTGGCTTTCACTTCTTACGCCAACAGGTGGAATAGGTTTTGTAATAGTGAAAAATTTAATATGTGACAATTTATTTTGGAGTGTTAATATTTCAAGAATGCCTTAAAGTGTTAACATAGTTTAAGAGTAATAGAACAGTATTCAATATTCATACAGTATACACCGTAGACAGTATACACAATATTCCCAATACTGAAGCACTGTTGAGTATCAAAAAATTGGGTGGCGTTTTTTTCTGCCAACGCATAGCTAAGGGAAGTATGATTGTGAAAATGTTAGAATTTGAGATAATACGTTTTTGCACATCATATTACATACGAGTATATGAATTTAAAAAATCCATCACTCGTGTCCCTTGGCTCATAGGATTGTCTGTCCGTTTACGTTTCCATATCCGTGTAATATCTGTAATCTCATTTTGATGACATTTGAACAGCAAAATACTGCGAGGCCAAAATGCAATTTTTTGCATATCGATGCATTGATTGTAAAAAGAGAGGCAGAAAATGTACATGTGAACAAACATATTTGTTTTTCAGGTTCCTAGTACTCTAAAATTTGCCAGATATATAGTATTTTCTCTTTTTCTCTTCATATATATATATATATATATATATATATATATATATATATATTTAGTATACAGTCTATAACCGTCGGCGTGTAAACATATATCTGTTTTTTGCTCCCCGATGAGCAGTGTGTTTCTTCACGGTACGGTCGAGATATCAAAATTATTTTTTTGCGAGAACGAGTCTATTGCCATACAGACAGCATCGTACATAAAAAAAAACTTTTCAAATTACAAATCACTCTGGAAAAATAATACCGATTATGTAAAATGTCTGACAATGTAAATTGTGTGAAGACCAAGTGAACAGAAAAAACACCGGTATACAATGTGCAGGTTTTTGTGCGCGTTTTTACCATGGAAGGTGCCTCGACCTGAACATGAAACAGCTGGATAGTCTCCGGGCGGAAGGAGGACCTGGACATGCAGAGATTGTAGGGAGAACTCTGGACAAACATCTCGTCGATCCTTTGGGGCTGCTCATCTACCATTGACGTCCGTATCGTTAGTAACTACAGGCCAATTAGTAAGTTATGTGTTTTTTCAAAGATCACAGTATTTTTGATGAACAGCATGGTTTCCTTCCAAAGCGGTCTATTGAAACTAACTTGGTATGGTTTGTTGAGTACAGCTGTGAAGCAATTGACAAGGGATGTTAGGTGGATGTTGTCTACACCGACTTTAGTAGAGCGTTTGACAAGATGGATCATTCAATATTGTTAGATAGGCTTGCTGATGTTGGGGTGGACAACTCTCTGTGCCATTGGATAACTTCCTATTTATCTTACTAACTTACTAAACTTACGTTTAGCTTTCATATTGAAAAAACGATAAATGAGGCCAATAGGCTGTTAGGGTTCATAAAAAGGACCTGCAGAGATTTCAGAGATCCAAAAACAATGACTGCCTTGTACTACTGCTATGGGTTTAATAAATTAATGTACGCTTCTGATGTATGGAATCCACATTACGCCGTATATTCAACCCGAATTGAAAGAATTCAACATAAGTTCCTATCTACTTTGGCTCTTAAAAATCGCACTCCAATTGTAGACAGTAATTATGGACCAATAATGAAGAAAATCAATATAATATCATTGAGCAACAGAAGAACCTTTATGATTGCGATCTTCTACTCTCTAAGATTCAATTTAATATACCGGATAGGTATTATAGACACTACAACATTTTTAAACCACCATATCGTCGCACCAATCTAGGTTTAAATTCACGAATGATAAGGTCTCAAAAATCTTGTTATCGCTTTGGTGAGACAGATATATTTTGCACGAATATAACAATTTTTAAGCGCTTAACAAAAAACTACTTTCTATTTCATAGTGAATAATCTGATTTATACTCTCAAGATATCTCATTAGTTCACCGTATCTTATTGGACATTGTTTGTTACCTGATATATTTTATTTGGTATATTATTCATCTATCGCAGTATATAGCACATTAGACTTGTTCTCTCAATAATATGTAGTAAATTGTGGGTGCGTCTTGGCTCAGCTGTTAACACCCCAAACTTGTAAATAAATAAATAAATAAATAAATATATATATATAATATATATATATATATATATATATATAATACGTAAATACGGCCGTTTGTATCATGAGCTCATGTGAAATGTATGTATTTAATTTAATATGTTACTTAGAAATTGCATGATTAAACAGCATGTTGTGCATTTTTGCATGAATATGTGTCGTTCAAAAACAATAAATATCTAATTTTTAACAACCCTCCCAAGCATCATGCGGGAATCTGCTATTTAGAGCAGCAATCAGTGTCTAGTTTCTACGAAGAGACTATATTAGATTATTTAGCTGTTGGGTCCTCACTATTGAGGAGCACTGCCAGCGGATCATCACGTCGTCAGGTTACCGGAACTGCGATAAATCTTCATCACAGAACTACTGAGCTAGTGGCTATAGTTGCTGGAAGATTTAGTAGGGAATCCAAGGGCCTTATCCTTTTAGAAAGCGTATAAAGGGATTGGGGGCCTTCAGTTTGATGTCAGCTGGCGTTAAATAACCACAGAACAGTGTATTTTAGCCAGCAGAAAACCATATCTTCACTCGCACGTACATTCGTGGAAAATCTATCTAATTCACTAGATATTTAGAAATGGAAAATCTTATATCTTACATGAATCAATTACTTAACCATCGCATCAATGATCTACATCTACCAAGCTTTTGAGGGTTGAGAAAACTGTTCTTCAGCCTCTTTGAAATGTAATGATTTATTCATCCTATATTTGCCATCTCCCTTCACGTTCCCACAGTATGATTCCAACTACTCAAAAATGTTTGATATTTTCATCCCTAGCCTCACCTAATACTAAAATTACTGAATATTCCAGCAATGGCCAGTATTCTCTAGTATAATAAATGTCATCAAGATTTGCGGTGCAGAGGAATCCTACAGAAAACAAAGACCACATCAGCTGTGCCTTCAGCTACGCTGCTAAAACCATAATAGGAATTCGTCCTATGCATGTGAGCGTTCTAACAGAATGTTACATATGAAACAAACTTTTCAGTCAACGTGCTAGTTCCTCCTTTTGTATGAATTTCCAGTTGCTAACTGTAGGTTAGGGCCTGTTATATTTGCAGAGTTATGCTAGTGCAAAGGTAAGTGGTCTTTAATGTATTTCATTTTTATCTTAATGATCGAACCTTGATATTAGAATACAAGAAGAGACCCAGGTTGTCACTTCATTTATAACCCTACTCCCCCAATTGTCCTAAGAAAACTGGGTGAAGAGTGCTAACTAGCCACCATAGTACAGTACGCGCTAATTTTGTTCTACAGAATTTGTAGTCAGTAGTTGAAGTGACATGATTATAATGGACTGTAAACCTTTGACCGACTGTATAATGACAAATGTGATGATATTCTTCCCAATATTCAGATAATCTTTACCCAACATACCATGTCAAATATTAAATGCATTTTGATTACAAAACTCAAGCATTTAGTTCAATGTTCTATATTTTCAGCATTGAGGGGTTCATATAAAAACTTTCAAACCTTTGATATAAACATTTGTTAACAATAAACATTTAGGTGCATTTGGATTCAGTGATTTTTAACTTGGTAATTTTAGTTCTTTAATATCGACATTTTGACACCTCGTATTTGGAGGACTTAGAAACTAAAACAATGCTTGTCCGTCTTTCAAAGTAGTGATCATTTCCATTTCAAAAAGTAATCAGAAACCTTGAAGAGATTTTTAAACGTTGAAATTTGACAAACTTCTTATCCTCAAATGTTCAAGAAGTTGGGATAAAATATCTGAACGCTCAGGCAGTCTGATTTTCCGTTCCCACTTTTGCTACTAGGTAAAGATAAGTGTTTGTTCTGTCAGTCTGTCTGTTGGAGTTTTTGTCCTTGCCACTAAATCAATTTTGATGACATTTGGTTAGAGATATACTGTGATGTCAAAACAGTAATGCTACCCTATTTTTTAAATCCGTACATTGTAGAGTATACGTGCTAAGTAAACGTCAAATCACTCCGAAACGTATTTTTTGTGTTTTTCGAGTTCCTTATCATGTTTGTGTGATACCGAAAAATCTAACCGGAATCAAAGATTGAGTTGACTCAATTTATTTTATATATATTCTATCACGTTTGGTCACAGTCCAGAATGGAATGTTTGTTGGTCGTGTTTTGCTATGAAAAATTCAGATGCACCACTACTTGAGGTGCAAATTTCATTAAAAAAACATTATTTCTCGAATCCTATGGTATCTAGTATTAATTTAAGCAGGAATTACAAGCAACACATATGATTTGACGATTCGAGAGGTAAGATAACTAGAGAAGAGATTTCATATTTTGTTTGCAGGCTTGCGATAGCATCACTTGGTTATTTTACAAGATTTAATCAAAACAGCGCCATTCTCTCACATTAGTTGTATTTAGCAAACCATTGCTAGATGTAGTTTGTAACGATAACATAAATATATACGTATACAAACATAAATACCGATACATTTACAAAGTAAGACTGTTGATTAATTTGACGTTCTTCGATATTCTGTGTAAATTCAATGCTACAAATAACGCCACTAGCTGGAATAAATGAAACAAGGATTGAGTTAATTATATTCATTCTGTACTTCCCATGATATAATCTTATCATTTTTTACTCTGAATATTCTTGTACGGTATAATGCGATCAAAATTTTATGTCTTATATCCTTTTGAAAATTGATTTTGAACCAAATATTCATTGTCTTATTTTTGACAAATCTCGCATATTGAATTTTATTATAAACTGAGTCGAACGAGATATTTAAATGAAACTAAACTCCGGAAAATAAAAAACAGCTTGATCTTCAATAAAGTAGGTTAAAATTTAAGTAATATATTTTACTGATATCTTTGGACCAAATCGGCCGACGATATCCATATATTAGCAATTTTTTCATGCAGTTTCTGAAAAAGAAAAAAGAAAAAAATATCTATTTGAAATTTTCGGAAGGATCCAAAAGCGGTGATGCCTTAAGAGGCCGGATCACCCCTCAAAAACGGGTTCAAATTCTACAGCTAATACTGAATTTCACGCATTATAATTCTGACTAATTATCTTCCCAAGTCTTACTGTTTACGTTTTTGTGATAACTGTGTCAGTGTGAGTCAATCGCCATCAAGCTCAGTGTTGCGATTTCATACTGCATATTTATACGTTTGCCCGTATGAACCAACTAGACAAGGACATGAACTACTGGTGGTACGACTTCTTAACAAAATGCCATTACTGCATAAAAACGGAATAAGTAAGTAGGAATAAACATGATTCAGTTAAATAGAATTATTCGTGATTGTCATTCAACCCTACCTTCTTCCTAAATAAATGGGAAAAGTATTTAAGCAAAAGTGTCAAAATGTTGTACTCATATTAAATTTATTGCAGAAACATGTAAATCATAGATATTTTTGAAATAAGGAACCCTCGATTCTGATAGCTGTTATCTTGAAAACCTTGAAGTCACTTCCAGTGATTTGCCTTGGCCACTCATTTTTGAGATGTGTATACCAAGAAACGTCAGAAAAACGTATTTTTTCAAACAAATAAATGTTTGCAAATACCGTGCCTATTGCGTATAAAGTAAAACGGCCCAAAATGATATTTCAAGACTGTTTTGCTGTACCTAAGGACCAAAATATGTTTCCTCCTAAAAAGGTTACAGTTACACTAACAAATTTTATTTTAAAGCTGAGCATTTCTTTTACACTTCGTTGGTCCATTGTCCTCCATCCCTAGTTATACGCTACAGGCATACAAAGTTTAACAAATGAGCATCCCATAAAATTGTGTTCAACGTCGATAAATCCGTCTGAACATACATACATATACATCTTGGCTTGTTCGCATTGAAATTCAGTTCGATTGATCCATAGGGCGAAACCTTGATCTGATGCACACATAAAAAGGTTAATAAAGGGGCGCTACATGCAAAAAGAATATGAGGAAGCCTCTAAATTGCGTCATTTTCCCGGATGTTACGAGGTACCAACAAGCGCATATATAGACATCTTTGTTGGTAAGCGTAAGCAGATGTATTCTCTTCACGTTCTTTTGAACATAGTTTAATATTTCACGTCTAAGCTACAGAAATAGTATGATCGTATAATTTGTAGGGTAAAAGATCCCTCCTTTTTTTGACGTTTTGTCAACAATGTAACACTGGCAAGCTTCTTCGAAGTATTTATATGGTCAGATCTGTATATTTAGATATCCTTTCAGCTTACGTGTTTTCACCATTGTTGTTATTGTGGATAGCGATATATATCAAATAGCTAATCGGAGACACGTGTCTGCAGCTATCGTTGTTTTCTCTTTTGTATGCTTGATGAGTACTTATGGTCGCTAATGATCTAAGTAAGTAATCAACAAAATCTCGCAAAGTCTAAAATGGAAAAAGTCATTTTATTTACAATGATTATATCACTTGCGACACAATCGTGTTAAATAAGACAACGATTTATGCTCTTACCTCTAAGCGCTTGCACGCAAAGTACAAAGTTAATACTACACATTTACCAATAATTTGAATCCTCTTTAGGTTAGTAGCACCAAATTCTGCAGTCCGGACTAGTGAAACCAGAATTAGAACGGATCCAGTAAATTTGCATAGGGCCGGTGATGGGCGGTTCGCAAACAACTTGAAGAACTTGCCAGACTCAATTTGTTGGTTTTGTTCGCGACCAAATTCAACAGGAATCGTTCCAGCACAATGAGGGTTATTTTCACGTTTTCTTTTTTCGAAAAATACTAGACAATGCCTGCATATAGATTTTACGAAAAATATAGATGTTTTATTCAACAAAGGGACGCTTTGTACCGTAACAAAGCAGCAATATAAGCTCAGATATTGTGTTCTAATCAGCTCTCACATATTAAAAGTTTCAATCGTAACAATCAAGAACTCCGATTGGAGGCGTTATGATGCAAAAATCACACGCATCAAAGTTAAATGTAAGATTCCTTTGGCTAAATTTCGCTCTAATAAAGACATTATTATTATTACTTGACTCAAAGTTAACTCATTGGCAGCACATTACCTTGGCAGCAAACAAAGCTGCTAAAGCTGTGGCTGCCCTATCAAGGCTTATGCCAAACGTGAGTGGACCACGATCCAGCAAAAGAAGGATGCTGATGAATGTAGTACACCCTATTTTGTTGTATGGGGCGGAAGTGTAGGCAGAGGCACTTCAATTCTCCAAATACAACAAACAGATGGCGTCTGTTCAGAGAACGGCAGCTTTACGCGTCGGAAGTGCATACAGAACTGTGTCTACAAGTGCAATTCTTGTGATTGTGGGAACGCCACCGATAGACTTGCTGGTAAAAGAGCGCCAGAATAAGTGTCAGAGAAAACACCAGCCGCTGCAGTGCGAAGTGAAGAACATCAAAAGACGATGGACAGTTGGCAAAAACGGTGAGAGCAAGATACACAGGTAGCCAAATGGACTCATACCCTAATCAGACAAGTGGCACCGTGGCATGACAGGAAGTGGGATGAGACCAACTTTTATCTCACCCAGTTTCTGTCGGGACACGGTCACTTCAACAGCTACCTACACAAGTCCAGAACACACGTTCTTTACCTGCGAAAGGTGGAACGTGTGGAGGGCATCAATGATGATGATCCTGGGCGAAGTTGTTACGCCAGATACCATAGTGAACTGCATGGTTCAAGCCCCTCAGAATTGGAATGCTGTGGCAGGATTTGTAGAGATGGTTCTACGGGAGAAAAAAATCAGAGGAAAGGGCCCTACAGCAGGTGGCCCGGAACATGCGAGTCTGATTGTGGGCGCTGGCAATAATGCCCGCAGTCTGGTTCTTATAAGTTGGGCAAACCTGATTGTAGACGCCAGCCACAAGGCTGCCACCGTGGAGTAATGTGTTAAGCAGTTCCGCGGTGGCGGTTAGCCTTCGGAGCCTTAGCCCCTCCTAAAAAAACCCTGAGGATCTGCTCGGCCTACAGAACAGACTCGGCTGATGCGGTGATGGTCATCGCCGGGGTTATCCCCACCGTGGGGCTCGCTAAGAAGAGAAGACTTCGACCGTCGGAGCGGTGTTCGGAACGACAGGGACCGCCGGGCAGAGACTATGCTCGGGTGGGAGGAGGAGTGAACAGTCGATCGACTGATCCCCCAAATCCAACCCTGCCTGGAACGGTCTCACGGATCCGTGACATACTACCTGACACACTTTACAGTTTCTGTCGGGTGCATCCACCGGATGGGCAAGAAGGCATCACCGTTGTGCCAATACTGCCCACTTCTGGTGAACTCCGCGGAACATACGTTCTTTGTTTACGACCGCTGGGTCGCGCAGAGAACCGCGATGGAGAGCACCGTGGGATGGACCCGACAACGTGGTACCGACTATTCTTTAGAGTCGGGACCACTGGGTGGCGATTGAATATTTCGTCTGTTCGGTGCTGAAGACGAAGCGTCTGGAGCAATCGTGAGAGGCGGAATAGATGAAAATCGAGACCGCAAGGGGAGCGCTGGCGCTTGAACACGACGATTACGAGTCAGGGGGAGACGTTTCCCTCGCCGTCGTGCGATGCCGGCCAATAGATGCAAGCCTGGGCTCGCTCTTAGCGTAGGTAACCGGTGGTGCGGTACCTAAAGCTGAGGTTCATCCTGAAGTAATGCTAACGGAGTTATATAAACCACGAGCTACGAGGAGAGTTTTTGCAGCTATTGCAGCCTTCCTCTGCGAGTCCTTGCACTGTTGGTATCCCACCTTCGTGCGTAAAAGCATTTCTCTTCTCAACCCTAAAAATACTAGCCATATTGATCAACATTTTGAATGCGCTTGTCCAATAGGACCGTATATTTTAATCAAGTAGGTCAGTTACAAGCCGTTGTCCTCCAGATGAAATGAACTTTATCTAATCATGCATACTTGGTGTACACACCCTTTTAGTGCAGCTCTGGCATTACTTTTAGTACTGGGAAGTTGAAATTGAATTTCTCTCATCGTTGGCTGGCAATTCATTTTGCTGTAATTGTAATTGCTGGATCAGAATGCTTTTAAGTCTGATCTAGGTAAATGTTTTAATCTTGAACCGCAAACAGTCTGCATGTAAATCAGTGTAGGTTTCAAACTGCATTTATTACCGGACGGGAACAGTTCTCATTGAAATAGCCAAAAGTAGGAATAGATTCTTGAAACTCTACAGAGTGTTATAGTCAGTTTTAATAATAATTTTGCAGTAACTACATCAACAAAAGAATTTTGAAATTAATACCATTTTCATCATTTTCGTTGGTCCGACTATTGGTATTTTTTCTAATAGTAGTAGAAGGTAGTATTTTAATTTTAACGACGTTTTGACACTAAGTTGCAAGAACGAATTTGCTAATAGTAATCTAACTTCTCAGCTCTCTTAGCTCAGCTTACTTCTACAGGCCGCTCATTAAAACAGTATATAACTGGTGATGCTTACTACTTACTACTTACTTTATCAGCTAACATAATGAATAATTAAGTTTCTGAAAATTATAATGAAATTCACATTGATTTTTCAGACAACTAAGTACGAATTACTATGATATGCTCGTATACAAACTAACGTATTTGCATTGTTGTTAAATCTAAATGGGGGGACATACTATATCACCATATGGAAAATACAACGCTGTCTGACTTATGGGATGGCAGAAGCAATATAAAATAGTTTCAAGGACAACATAACATGCTTTTGGTTTGACGGAATTCAATATTTCTTCTGCACTATCCGCAAATCGACAGAGGCTACATTTACAGTTCACCATTTTTTTATGATTCTGTAACAAAAGACGAGTAAGACAAATATTTGAAAATAACATAATTCATACATACTGTATACAGGGTACATGTAGCATCGAGTTGTTCAGTTATAAGCAGTATTTCTGATTTAACCTCTTAATTTATATTTTTTGGGTACTGTCACTGACACTGAAGGCAAATGTCCTAAAAAATTGGACTCTGCTAATAGCGGTGATCGATGGGTCCTACGTCCACAGTCAACACGGGTGAACTGTTGTAAAGCAACATCGTTTGTTATTCGTAAACACTTGTCACGATACACCGACCTATACTAAGTATACTCTCCACTATACATGTGGACAGACGTTGAAGATATCGAAAACGTTATATCATAGAAGGTATCCAAGCTGTTAGGTCCTTTTTCATTCATTTTTTTATTTATTATCACACCGTTATCTGGGTTGGGTATATACAACGTAATCGCTCTCTATGGTCAAATCGCCGGGCTATTGACCAGTCAAGGCTAAAGGCAAAATATGCATTTCTAGCGAGCTACATATATATTGGAGTGGATATGCTTAATATCGACGATCATCAGTAGAATATAGTTTTCAAAGACAGATTCAAATTTGTTTGAACAAGCAAGCTGGGCCAAGGTTGATTGGTGTACTTAGTGTAGTAACAGTACTGCTGAATCAGCATCAAGGAAAACGGAACCTGTAATTTGGCAGTTTTGGGCTCAACACGCCTTCGCACTCCAAGCATTCAAGTTTGGGGAGACATAGGGCATAAGAAGAGCTGCTTTCCTTGCGGCACTTAGGTCTAGGAAAGAAGATGCTTCAGGAGGTCTTACAATTCGCACCCACGCAGTTTATACTCTAGGGTGATAGCTCAGATTTGTCAACCTTCTGGTAGCACGAAGAGATCTCGGTGAGACATCAGAGCTCTCCGAAGAAAATAGGATCAATCAAGTGCTAGTCGGGGACTTGGCGGCACTTCGACGGTGGGTCACTTGTCTTGAAGGACCCTGCTAGTGGGTCATAGTGGTGCAGGGATCCCAATTTTTTACGGATCGGGGATATTTAAAGAATTTCAGTACAGAAACAGGATTCAGATCCATATGAGCATGTTGAAAAAATTGGATCAAATACGGATCTGATCCGGATTGAAAAAGAATCCCGATCTGATGTGGACCTCTAGTGGGTCGTCGCGTCAAATCGACAGGAAATGGCAGCTAGTTACTCATAGCTCTACAAGTTAGACTGATCCCCAAGTCTTTATACAGTCGGAAA
This sequence comes from Bruchidius siliquastri, assembly GCA_949316355.1. Lineage (NCBI taxonomy): Eukaryota > Metazoa > Arthropoda > Insecta > Coleoptera > Chrysomelidae > Bruchidius > Bruchidius siliquastri. The sequence goes on along the minus strand of OX438534.1, from coordinate 4,660,757 downwards.
AAGCTCCACGGCTTGATAATTCCTGAACAAGTGGATTTTATAAGGAATCAAGAAGACATCTTGGTTCTTCGCTACCTCAGGGCTGGTTGATGGTTCCTAGTCACAGATTACGATGAGAAAACGCAGGGCTGATTTATGAATCGATTTCCCGCTCTAACAACGGGGATCTTTTGAGCTATCAGGTCTTTGATATGACTAGTTAGGCTGAGCTTATGAATCGGAAGCTAAGCAGCAGAACATAACAAGCACCAGCTGCAACTCCAGAACCAGTATGCCATATCTCTTAGAATTGTTTCCTTGGCTATATTTTTCTTTCCACACAAGCAAATATTTTTTCGATTTGAAATAATAAATTTCATATTTCTACTCGTCGCTAATCAAAACTTCGAGCAATTAACTAAATAGCTTCGCTAAGAGTTCAACTGGCCCGGCAGAATTTAGTACAGTACAAGATCTGAAAGATCAATTTTGGAAGTCTGGTGATATTGACATGGCAATTTTTTAAATTTTATTTTTATTTTTTGTTCTTTTATAAAGGTTGCCGACGTAATGAATCGCAGTAAGCGCTGCACCAATTTTGATGGAATTTGAGTATCTATCTGATGTAGTGGTCACTTTCTTTGGAAATTAGTGCTCTGGTGATCGGTCTATTAGAATGATATAAACGAATATTACATCATCCCCAAAGTTTGTTTTTTGTACAAGGTTTTTGAGAGTCGTATTTTGCAAAGGATTACACGTATTAATAAATTAATTAGCATGAGAAATTTGATTATTACGTTATTATGCTCATTTTTGGACGTAGTTAGGCAATCATTGCAAGGAATCAATGACTTTGACATTTCCTGTTCCTATGTTGTGGATACTGACTCATCCGATTGGTTTACTCTAATATATCCTACAAGGCACCCTAAGATCTTCAGATTACCACCACGCTTACATCATTACCACAGAACGCGGAAGATATTCGAGTCTTGTCCGCACGAATAACCGCATTTAAGAATTTTCTCACTCCAATTTGTCTTCAATGTAATATAAATTCAGTTATTTGCTTACTAACTACATAGAACACACAACTGAACTAGTCACAGATTTATTACAGATAATATAACTGATCTGTTAAAGAGTAGATACAAAACTTAAGACAGATAAATGATTTTAAAAATGTTCACTTTAGAGATAACAAAATATTTTCTAATTCCAATATACTCGAGCCCTCCTGCGATTTCCATTACATTCGGGATATGTGGATGTTGTTTTATCAGTAATCGGAGGCAATGCCAGCAGTGTTCCAATTCCCCGCAAAAAGGATTGTTTAATTCAATTACTGGTTTATTTGTGTAGGTCCGTATGAATGTTTTTCTTTCGAGGATATATTTGCAGTATAGAAATTGCCACAGTATCCGATCCATTTGCCATTGCTGGCTTATAACTGAATTTTTTTAGAGTTAACATTGTTTCTTTTGAATACATATGTTTGTCACAGGGCAAATTACAAGATGACATTTCATTACTTTTTTATCATGGAATATTAAAACGGTGGTGTCGAATAAATCAGTAATTACGTACTAATGGTACAAACATATGTAGCCAATTTTAACCGTAACTAGAATAAGAGTCTCGATGCATGACTCTTTCTGAAGATGAGGTAGGCTTAGCTGCCGAGTTTGGCAGCTTTCCGAATATCATGCTCTCACTTGATCAAACTTGAATTTCTTAAGCGTTACACTAAAGTTACATAAGTTAAAAAAATGAATTTCGATGTCGCGTTAGGTTACCTGTAATTTATAAATTAATGATTGTTATTATTGGATTTAAGTGAGCAATCAATTCAAACCGATAAAATTGAAACCGAGGTTCTGGCAGGCTACTATTTTATTCCTGTATGTATTACGTATGTATCAATACATCGGAATTTTGCAACGTAATTTTCACTGACTTCTGACGTTTGATTGATTTGAAAATTTGCAAACGTATTAAAAACCAATAACAGTAAAGTGTCGTCATTTATTATAAAAATTTAAAAATGAAATATTCAAAGAACTTTCAGAAAATATTAAAAATATGACGCTTTTCGGCATCCAGCTTTTACGTTTTTTAAAACTCATAAAAATAATGTGATCAAAACTTAGAATATGAAATTTTAAATCAAGAAATTTGAAAATAACCTGAACTATTTTTCTTAAATAAATTATAATTTAAATAACTAAAAGGCAGGGTTCAATAGCAAACTAAGCAGATCCGTAGTTAGTCCACATACTCAATATAATTGAATAATTTTAGGTTGAAAATGAGAATTGAAAAAATATTCTAATAAAGTATGAGATACTTAACATTTTTATTTTTATGAATCTACTTTTATAAAAAAAAAATCCATAAATATTCATACGAAGCACCCCACGATTCTTAAAATAAAATGCATATTTATGTTATTTCTGTATTACTTTTTCTTGTTTTAAATTCATTAGAAAAATTATTCATATTGAGATGGTGGGCTTTTAGATCAAAGTTCTTGGGAACTAAATTATTGTTTACTGTTCAGTTTAGTTTGCTATCAGAGCGTGTTTTTTTATTTTCTTTAACTATAATTTATTTTAGGTGTAGTAGAAGTGCTCAGGAATATAAGGTAGTATATCTTATTCATGCAGATTTATATGTGGACAAAACATATCTGCTAGGGATTCAGCAGGGTTACAATAAACCAGAGAGAGACAACCACAGGATGAAGTTTGGAAATAAACGTTCAAAATATGTATGTCTGCAAAATGGAAATTTCTCAAAAGTATATTCTGCGTAATTTTAAGGTTAAGACGCGCTTCTAAGATATAAATATAATCTTCTTACCTCGATAGCTATATCATTTCAAAGCATATATGTTGAGCGCTGATGGACATAAATTCAAAATGTTATTTTTCAATTTCATGGCACACACACTCATTGATGGGTAAAAATATTTCATACTATGTAAAGTATATAAATTGTGGCATTGGTAGTACAAAACTTTCAGCTAGTCAAGACATTTTCAAATAGATCTGTAGCTGATGACAGAAAAGAAGTCTTGATAAGATTTTCTTAATTCCTGCACTGCACTGAGAAATTTAAATCCACGCTCAGATTAAAAATATCGAGATAATGACCTCAAAAATTAGTTCACTACAACATTTTTCCCATATAAACTGATCTCGGTAAATGACATTTGCTCAAAATGATTGTTTTGATTATAAATAGTTCTCCAATATAGCTTTTATAAATAATTAAATAACATACTATATGTATGCGTGTCTGTGGTCGCTTGGATAAGTTTTTGATTATTTTTGGCACTGACTGCAAACCTCTAGTCTTCTCCAAAAATAATGTGGTTGTATGGTTGAAAAAAATCAAGGAAGCATTGGGCATAGGAGCACCTTTTCATGACCAGGAAGGAAGGAAGCTTATCTAGTAGAACTGCGCAAATCGTTCCCAAATAGGGTCATTTGTGTTAAGATGAGGCGATCTTGGAGGTCATGAATTTACAAGATATTTGCTGATAACACGATTTTGAAGGTATCGTTCACTGGTTAGGCGTTTTCCATTTTTTATCTCGTCAAAACAGTATTGCCGATGATAAAATTAGCTTTGAAACCACACCAAGTGATGACTTCCTTATTCTGAAGACCTTCCAGGTCATTTTAACGTGGATTATCTTTTGACTTAATTCTACAGTTTTCAGTATTGATTAAACCATTTAATGAGTAATGGGCCTCTACTTCATCTACGAAAGAAGATCATTTTGTTAATTTTATTAAGGGGAACTCATTCAGAATCAGTAAAGAACAATGGATGATTTCTGTGTGAAAACATTATATACTGTCTGTTCATTTAAATTATATGTTCTCAGCAGTCAACATTTAGAGGTCCCGTATTAGTACTGACGAATTTTTGTTTGAAGGTCTATGGAACAAATGTTGACAAAGCTTGGTAATTACTCAGTCGACTCATTGAAATAATTTATTATACACATTCATTATTTACCTATTGAATATGTTTGACATGCATATGTATGAATGTATTTGGATATACTCCAAAGTCAAGCTCCACATATTTTACATACAATTATTTATCATGATATAACAATTTAAAAAATATGTCGAGTGTTTCAATCAACACAGCGACATATATATGTTGGATATGTTTGAATTGCTAATCAAAACATAACTGTATTTAGCCCAATATCGTACACATAGGATTTTTCTAAAACGACCTAAATGCCGCTAAAATAATAAATTTATCAATACCTTATACAGCCACACAAACGCCACTTTTCACAACTAACAACTTTACTTCTCACATAAATATGAATGAATACTAATAATCAATATTTTGTAGACACACAGAGCAATCGAAATTTAAGAATATCTTATATATCAAATATAAAAATCCAACTAACCATTTTTGTATTTATATGTTTACTTTTATCAATAGTCGTTTCCATATAATCTTCAGGATATAATCCTCAGAAAATACTACTTTATTGTTAATCAAGTCTAGGTGTGGATTGATTGATATGTCGTAGTGATAAGAAATGAAGTAATAATGGTTATAAGAATCTGCACAAATACGTTACAGAATCTCGCATACTGAGAAATTAATAAGGTCAGCATTACAGCAGCATTAGGTGTACTTGTTTGACTCTACCAACAAATTTACTGTTAGGGTGGATACATTCTAAAGGCACAGCTGTCCAACTGTTCAAAAAACACACGTAAGCCTTCTTTCTGTATCAAATAACTGCGCCACATCTTGAGCTGATATTAATACGACAACGACGATCAATAGCACTCATGGTTTAAGTAAGGCGCCCTCAAATTTCAACAGGTGGTTGAAACTTGATGCGGTCGCTGTGACAACCCGACTTCTTACATCTCTAACAATGCTATTATATATGCTTAATAATAAGCTAAGATCACAGACCGATAGATCAAATGACAAATCAACAAATAGGAGTCGACAGAGCGACAGAAGCACTGACAGACAGGCTGAACGACAAACAGTCCGACGGGAATAGTGCGTAGGACGTTTGTCAACCGTTACCATTTCGTAGCTGACCAGCTGAATAAGGAAAGACTCAAAGATTTCGCTTTGCGCCTGAGGTTAGATACCATGAAATCTCCTTGGATGACAGACGAAATTGAAATCTCGCTCTGAAACTAAGGATAATCAAGAAGATGCGAGGGTCACGCTGAAAGTTTTTAGATACAGAAAAACTACACGGTTTTTTTAAAAAAAAGCTATTCTGTTTTTTGTACATATTCTTCCCCTACCTCAATACATCTACGTATTCGGCAAAACCACATGTCAAATTGTTCTTTTGAAAAGTTGCTGATTTTCTCCACAAATGCAGCGATTGCCTCTTCATCGGTGGAAAAATGGCGACCTCGTAACTTTTCTTTGATCTTAGGGAATAAGAAGAAGTCGCACAGAGCTAGGTCCGGAGAATAAGGTGGGTGAGGCAACAATTTGACACCCTGTTCAGCAAATAAATCGAGTGTTCTAGCGGCGCTGTGGGCGGGTGCGTTGTCATGGTGCCATTGAATTCCCCGCAGACCAGTCTTTGGACGGCTCTTGCATAGTTCTTGGAAGACTACATGAACACATTTGGTTATATACCATTCAGAAGTAACTGTCCTTTGATTTTTCAAGGCTAGCTTTTTGATGTATCCACAATTAGAAAAAAAAGCTGCGACCATTCTCTTTTCAACACTGTTGGAACGACGAATTTTCGTTGGAGACTGCACACTTTCAAAGCACCAAACTAATGACTGCTGTTTAGTTTTGGGATCATAATAATATAACCATGTTTCGTCTCCGGTCACGTTATTAAAAGTGTTTTTGCTGTGCCCTTTATCAAATTTTTCAACCATAAACCTAGTCCAATCAACTTTTGTTGCTTTTTGCTCACTGGTCAACAAATATGGAACACCGCCTCCTTAGGTGTAGGTGATCATGAATGATTATTCAGACCGCTGCCGATCCAATCCCCAGAGAAGCCTCAATCTTAGTGTATTTTATATGTCGATCTTTTTTCACCATATTTTGCACAGCTTCTACAGTTTCCGGAGTAACAGCAGTGGGCGGTCAACCTGTGCGAGGTTTATCATCGAGTGAGACCCGACCCCTTTTAAACTCAGCAAACCAATCAAAAACTGTAGCCCTAGAAGGGGCAGAGTCCCCAAAGCAACTCACTGAACTTTCGTGACATACCGCTTGTTTTGGTCCCTTTTTATAGTCATACAAAATCATGGCTCGAAAATCGCGACTACCCGGTTCCATTTTCACGTTAAAATTCGACCAACACTTAGATGCATTCGAGACCGTGGCAAGGTAACTACTGAACGATTCAAACGCTGCCTTTACGTGTAAGCACATACAACTTAGACAAAATAGCTGCGTGCTCAAACTTGTTTGAACTTGTATAGATTAGGAATATCTTAAGACTTTCAGCATGACCCTCGTATAAGCATTGCCGAGGACTATCAGCAAAACTTGTAGTATGGAACCCTAAGTGGCTATGCGGATGTATATCGCTAAAATCAGATTAATGTGTTAGGATAAACTATAGCTTGGATGACTGAATGACAATAGGTCACTAACCAATTTCAGCTAAACCAAAAGACTGTTGGGAACGTCCCATTTCTGCGTTGACAAAATTTCCCCGGAGTTCTCTTTCATCCACTCTATGAAATTCTCACAGCAAAGAAAACCAGAAGGCTCCTAACTCGATCTAAGAAATGGAATGTATTAAAAAGAATGAATTACCTTAAGGGATAGAATATCTTAAAACATGAAGTATCTCAAGGACATTTTGACGGCAATGGTTAAGGTTTTCTCTGAACACTAGTGAAAATACAGTGGCCAAGAAACAATCAGATCTAAGTGTCCGACGATGATTTAAATATATATCGGAAGAGACCTTTTATTTTTTTATTATTTCACTAATTAAGAGCATCAACAATCCGTAACCTTACTACAGGCATTGCGACTGTAACTGTCGCCAGATTTATAAAATTAGGCTTAGGCCCTTCAAAAGGCAATATTACACCTGAATAATTGACAAAGAGGGCTGTTGTGACCAAACACCCACTAAGTTTTTAAGAATATATTCGCTAGAGAATTCCTCCGAGTGAAGACGTTAAATAACATCTCCTCAATATCAGGATGAATGAAATGCTTCTATACTTGTGAATAGAAATATGAGATAGTTAAGTATCTGCAGTGCAGTTTATAGTGCAATTCTGAGGGAGCGCTGATCCTCTATGGTCAGTTTGAGGGTTGGCCCAGCTTCTTCACTGAGCACAATCTAGAATTATATCTACTGCATATGCTTCATAATAACGCGTATATGCACTTACGTGTTACTCTTGTCTGAATATTCTCAGCATGAACTGACCTCCAAAAAGCAAGCTTGTCATTCGCCAGTGAGTAAAAAATATTCATAGCCGGAATAGCCTTCTCGCCAATTCTTCGTAGGCAGATCATGCCTTTTACATTTTGATAAAATGAAATCTCATACTCTTTCCAGGAATGGTGGCACTAAAGCAATACCAAACAGGGGTGCTACACATAAAAAACCGAAGCTGAAAAAGTAATCCCCTCTCCTTGCTTCTGTCTTCCTAATATTCGATGCTGTATATCAAGGTACTTTTATTAAAAGCCCCAAACGAGAACGAAGGGAAAATAAAAGAGAAACGGTCTCAAAGTTAACCAAATGATTGGGATAAATCCTTCGTACTCACTGATGGAATGAATTTTCAAAATACGCGCACACACAAAAATCTGAATATCATATAATAAGTGATCCTTGAATGTGAGAGTGTTGTTTTTAGTTGTACATGATATCTATGTTTCTCAAATTGGGAAACTGTTAGTTATTATATTGCAGCTTTTTTAAAAGTCGGTGCCTCGCACAAAGGAATATCATAACTCTCACAAAAAACCTACAATCACTTTCACGCAATTTTTTGTACAACTGAAGCACGCCACCATATTTGATTACTGAAATTTAATTAGGGTCTATAGTCGGACAAAGGGTAGTGACCCCAGATCGCCTGTGGGGTGCCCATTCCGATTTTTACAGCGAAATGCACTACGGTAGCCGAGTGTTGCACTGCCCGATAAATGATATTAGCTTTCGGGAAATGGACTGAATGGTTACAAAGACCCTTTTTTCAATGATAATCATCCTGGGGATCGGCTTCTCACGCATTGATATTTCTTCTAGCGGGTGTGAAACCACATTTCACTGGCTAAAATATCATTGTCGGTTATAATTAGATTATTTAGAATTCAGAAAGAACTATCGTAACACTATTTGCTCTCCTTACGTGAAAGGGCGGGTAATAAATTGGAGATGTTTTCCATCTGTCGTTTATCAACATATATTTATTTGAAGGAGCATGAATACTTTTTTTAGCAGATAACTAAACAATACTATGAAATCAGATTATAAGGGCTCGTGGCGTAGCAGTCGAATCAATTATCAGTGATCATCATTTATCGAATGACGTTAGTGTGTTATTTTCCAAAATTTAGATGATGAGCATAGTCTAAAGTCAGCAAATGGCTTTTGTGAAAAAAATCAAATCCACAAAAGTGGAATGAGAAATGATCTTTTTTGAATCTAGAGTAATTTATAAAATAGTGAATCAATACAAAAAAATGACAAAAAAGGAGTTGAAGATTTCTAAATTTGTAGTTTTTTTAGCTTATAAATTTTTTTAAAATTTATCCTGTTGTTAACTTGAAATGAATTGTTATATCTAAAACGTACTACCATATACAAATATATACTCGTAATAGTAGATTAATTGATTTTCGTCTCACAAAAGGTTAATATTTATCGAAACTGAATTATGAATAGAAAGAAAAAAGGCTTAGAATTTTCTGAAATTTTCGATTCAATGATATTCTCAAAAATGATCACTAAACATATAAATAAGAAGTGCGAACATTAGTATTTAATTTTTTCCTAATAATTTCACCGTCAATGCAACTATTTCCAAAAATATGGCAATGTTAGCTGTCATAACCGCAAAAATATCGTTCACCAAATTTTATCAAAAACACGACAGCAGTTACTAATCAGCAAAGAGGTGCTCCAATTTCTAAAATTTCATTGATACCATACTTCCTCTTATGCGTGAAAAAGACTTTCACACAAAACATAAACTGCTATGCGTCGTCGTATCTCACATGATAATTTTTATTCAGCAGTATTAGCCTTGAAAAAACGATAAATGTATACACATAGTACCCTCTACGTGGACTGGACTCTTAACAGATTACAAGGTCTATTTCATAACAGATTTACTCATATGTACGTATATGATTGGCATATGTTTGACAGAGCTTTTCGGAATCAGAGTAGTATACACGACAGTATGGCAAATCCTGGCAAAATAATCGAAGAACATACACGACAAGAGCAAAAGGAAAACGATTTACCCTAATGGGTAAGGAATCAGCAAGCATTTACTTAGGCTGAGGTGATTGTGTAAACAGCAACAGCACATCGCCTCCTGAGAATTTGGATAGCAATTTGTCCGCCCGCCAGTTGTCAATATTGTCAAAAGCTCATCCGAGGAAATCCTCGGCACCAATATTGGTTTGGGGGGGTGGGATAGTCAGTGGTGGCGGCTTCAGCTAGAGAACCATGCAGGGCAAATTTTTGTGAGTTAAGGAGGTGAACTTGGTTGCAAAAAAATTCAGGGAGATGCAAGAGTATGCACTCATTTGCTACAGAACACTGACGTACATTTTCCTGTGGAAAAGTAACTGTTCCGCACATTATCTCAGCAGCGACCCAACACCATCAGCTGTCAAACCCTCACATATAGATTTTACTTCTTACAGCAATAGGTGGGGAAGTATTGTACCTACTCACGAAGCATTTAGTATTCGAGTTTTCTTGATGTTCCGTGACACTTACATCACGGAAAACCATGTCATTTATTTCAGTCCACTTTTCGTTTGTCTCTAGATCTGATCATCTTTGGTTCCTTTATAACTCAGAAGCACTATTCGGATTTGATGAAATTTTGACACTAGATTACTACCACTGCCAGGACCGGTGGTGGGGAATCTAGAAATTTTGTCTCTTTTACCTCCGCGTATTCCCAAAAACCGCTCTATTGATTTTGATCAAATTTGGGAGATGATACGCTGTGGGACCATAATACTATATGAACAGTAATGTTATTAAACTTGTTTGTAAAATAAGGAACAAGGATTATCTCGATGCATTTGTTATAGAACGTCGGAAAAACATTTTACCTTGAATTTGAGAAAAGGAATTAATATACTTCCTTCCCCTATACTCGTAACGTGGAAAGTAAAATTGTATTTGCACACGATCCCGTTTCGTCTTTCCCCTTAATGCTATATGAACATTAATGTTATTAAATCCTTACATACATAGAATGAGGACGCGCTGGAAGCTGGTGACTGTAGACCTACTTACTTTTTATTGAATATAGTTGTACGATGGAGGTTGAATTTTTGATACTGCTAGACTAATCATATTTCAGAGCAGTAATTCATTCACTTTGTTCTTAAGAAGAAACTGTTTTTTGTTTGAAGCATACCGTAAATGGTATTTATAAGTGCCTTAATCGTGTTTCTCTAGCGGAGTATCTATTGGCAAACTTTATCGATATCGTTAGAGCAAATTAAAGTTTCAAATTACCTACTGGCGAAGTTTAAGGTATGCTAATAGTGTTTCTGTGCGCTCTAGGCTCATGCTGCGTATGTTGGTGACACTAATATAAATACGACAAAATACGCTGTGAAAAACAATTTTTTTACTGTATTCAAGCCTTCAAGCCTAGCTTTCGTATGCATATGATGCATCCATTATAAGACCTACAATAACAATGCTCAGTAACACAGAAAAAGGAATTGCACAATAACACTCCCCAAGAAGTGGTTAAGTTTGATACAGCAAGAAATATCAAGTAGTCTTATAAAAACATTGGTTACAGTACAATTATACGAATAAATGTGAAATAGCTCAAAGATACGTCGAGGAAAACGGGTGAAACAATTATTTTGTTAAAAGATGGGGGATTAAAACATAATGAAAAATTATTTAAAAAAAGTTATTTAAGAATTATTTGCGTCTTAATTTAAACAACGGCATGTTTGCTAAGCCAGAAACGAACGGCAATGAATGAGAGCTTATGTGTCAGCTGTCAGAAAATGTGACACGAGAAATGACATACAATCAAAAGTCATGGAAAAGTAGAGATGGGACTCTCCTCTAAGAATTATTAGGGAATTAAGTTATGTGGACATGATTGTTATAGTACGACTTACTCAATTAACTAGAGAGATGAGTATAAACATAATTATGATGATGCAATGAAGAAAGTGAATTTAAGAAATAGGATAGATTAAGTACCCAAAAACTGATTTGGGAGAAAAGAGATGTTATGAAAATTTTAAACGATGAAAATACAGATTGAGGGTTAGTGACAGTATTATAAGTTTATTGTGTGAGGCTGGAGTTTCAGATAGTCGACTCTATATTGTTCGTTTTGATGGAATCTGGATTGATTCGATTGTCTTCGGTTTCAAAGGGCAAAACAAAATATAACGTTTTGATAAAGTGATATATTTCAGCTTATTATGTATTTCAAACAGAGTAGGCTAACAACAGGATATGGATACAATTAGAATTTCTAATAATGAGATTCCTTATGTTCAACAGTGGTTAACGCAAATGTCTTCCATTTTTCTGCAGTACAATCACCACCATTCTTCCAAATTGCAGCCTTGTTATTGTTCCAGCATCACTGGTAGTGTCCGAAATATCAACATTTTCAAATAACTCCACAGCAAACATTCATTTTTATTAATATCAGATGATCTTGGAGGCCACGGAATTACAAAATATCTACTTATAAAACAGTTAACAACTGGTCGGTAAATATGGCGCTGCACTCCATCCTACATAAAAATAGCTGTGGACTTATGAACCTAGTAGATTATAGATACATTTCGAATGCTTCAAACAAATTTAAGCCATTGAATGTTTGAAAAGTTGTAGCAATTTAAGCTGCTATTCTTATTTTAGAGTGGTTGGTATTCGGCTTCTGTACTAGCAACTATTACCCCAGTTTACTATATTTCAAATAATATGGATTATAAGGTATTATTTTCCGCGCAGTGGTGACAGTTTATCGAAGATTTTGATCAGTAATTGCACTGAAGATTATAGTATTAAATTCAGTAGTCATTTTTTATATAATTCTTCCCTATGGTATACGAATTAATGTATTTCAAAGCTGAAATTTAACACAAATACCATTCCCGTACTCTGCAAGAACAACCTCAAGGAAACATTGTCAACTTTACAATGAAGGAAACGTATGTACTAGATTATTTCAGACAAAGGGCCAAACAGGATTGCACTATATTTTCCCAGAGTGCACGTTAATACTAGTTTCAGCTGGCTATTGACCATAGGTCATCAATCAGTCTTAAACGTGCTACTGAACACTGTGGAAAAAATACAGCGTTCACTCAAATGTGTGCCAATGAAAATGCTCCGAATATGCAAATATAAACAGAAATAAATTAGATTTCGCAAAACGTTTAGTTACAGAGAAAGCTGTCGATATTTCAGTGATCGAGAAAGGTTTATTAACTTGTACAGCTGTGGCAAAATGCATTAGAAGGAGGCATCCGTACTTTGTGATGAATGCGGTGGTTTAAATTCGATTAGGTAGATAGATTAGTTGTTTTCCCTCTGTAGCCTTTTAAACATTTATACAATTGATTGATCAAACTGGTATTCGTCATTATGGACAGAAAAATTTTTCTCATTTTGGATTTGGCATATTACAACAATTACCTTCTGTCTATTATTGGTTTTACTTGAAATTAAATTGGTATCAATAAATTACGTTAAATTTTACTTTCTCTAATTTTGACACATGATATTTCAAAATTGGTACGGTTTTGAAAAGTATAACTTTTCGCAACTAGTTAAGAAAAGTAATATGTTTAGGACACATTTGTGCAATTTGATAGATTAGTGACTGTCACAAACTACCAGCTTGCCACACGCTACTGAATAGTCTTAAAACATATAGAGCTCGGAATTGTTTTTTCTTACACACATTTATCAAAATTCGTAACACTTGTAGTATTATATGAAATGCCTCATGAAATAATAATTCATTCATTTCGTCCTAGAGAACTTAAATGGCAGGACGAGTGTTATACCACTCATTAAATAAAATTTATTTTATTCATATCTGGTTGCATAAATTATTTATATTAAATTATTTGACAAATAGTAATACATTCCAGAACTGTCATCAGTTTGGGGATATTTCACATTACACGTCAAAAATAGAAAATGGTTTCTTACATCAGACCAAAGTGCAGTATATTGGCATGCGCTTTATGTCGCCAATTACTTAAAACGAATATGCTTGAAGGGATAACTTTATACAATATAGAGGTAGCCGAAGCGTTCGTAATGTTTGTTCTTGAAACGTATTTGATTTCAATGATATTCAGATAATGTATCATAGAAAAGATCAAATGCTATCCAAGATTGGCATTTGGCAGGAATAGTGAATCAATGTTTTCTCTATGCAGTTACCAATGAGAAACATGTTCTTAATTTTGGAACATTCCAACGATGGCAATATCGGATTGATACAATATATTATTCAAATAAACCTTCAAGCAAAAAACGCTACTTCTATTTTATATTTGATTTATTTAGTCGCTGGAAACAGAAAGAGATGAACGTAACTCAAATTACCTATTTTACAGTAGACACACTTGGAATTTATGCTAATAGGGCAACGCGAATAAAATGTCTCGATTACTATGAAAGTCATGTAGATTGTAGATGCACTTACTTGGTGAAACTCTTTCATCATCCAATTAAACTAATCGTGTATTCGATACACAGTTTCACAAATGAAACTCTTTTTCTGACAGTGAAGCGTTCCCATTCATATTTAAATCTCACAGTCCGACCAGGATTTAAATCGAAACGCGTGACTGTAAGAAAGAGAGTTTCATTTGTGAAACTTTGTGTTAAATACACGATTATTTTATCTGTACTTTAAAAGTGTTGCAAATAGTTTTCAAATATTCATTACCTTAGATATTTATTATGAGAAATCACATTTCACCTACTTTTGCCTTACGCCGCTTTGTATTTGTAGCAATGTCTATGGTCATAAATTTGTAAACAAGGTACTATAAAACTGATTTATCCATAACTCAGATGTGATCTTTGTGTTGTTATTAAGTGTCTTTCCACAATAATCGGGCCCGTTAGTAAATACATCGACATATGCCATGCCTGACTGCTGGCCTAAAGCCATCTCACAACAACTGAACGCTGTCAATTCCAGTGACCATTGATAGGGTGCACTGGATATCTGGAAACCTACATATGTGGTTACGTCCTGCCTGCTGTAAATTATGGCATACAGATAGTGCCCTGAGCCGCTACCCATATTACGACAGGATTAGATGGATATGTAAATAGAATTCCGCATTCAGGTTTTGATCTGGAAATGGGCTTAATTTTTTGTCATTTCTCAGGCATCTGATTTATTTAGAGATTAAAATACGGACTTTTTGGGTCTGCTTATTGAATGATAAACATGTTTTTGTGAGTCAGAAAATGAGGTAACATGCATGGTAGGACTGAGTTTCAGGCACGACTGTAAATAAATATTCAATGAATATTGTTTACTTACATTTCCTTCATTACTTTCTTTCAATATGGTCATATGTACCTTACTAGAACTACCATAAGTATGCGCATGTACCGTACACTATGTTTTCTCAACAAATGTTATTACAGCATCAGTTTGTAAATATTTATTTTGTGACTAGTCCAATAAATGTACATACTATCATTATCTACTATAATATATTCAACATGTTTATGTTTTTTCGATGTTTTATGATATCTTCATCACGAAAATGCGTGTCGGTCTGTTTGCATCTCATTCACCGCCTCGCCTAATCTCACTAACCTTACTAAAAGTTTAAATAAATTAGAACATTGATTTTCATGATGTATGTTACAGCCAAATTCATTTAGTTACCTATAACGGGGTTTTTGAGTAAAGACTTACTGAGTGCATTTGTTACAACTAGAGTTTAATAGCAATAACTAAAATATCTAATTAGTATTAACTTTAAATGTTAGATAAAACTATTTTATTATAGAGATTTGAAGGAGATTATGCATTTGAAAACAAGTAAGTGTGTTGTATAAAGAAATATTTGTATTTTTTAGTAATTTTCATATTCCTTTCATTCGCCGGTCAAATAAAACCAGTTTGAGGAATTTGAATCGGCTACAACCATGTCAGAATAATTAAAACGAAGTAAAAATGTCAGCACGCAAATTCAGTGATTTGTTTACATAACATAACACCCATAATGAAAATTACAAATACTGTGATAAAACCAACATCTGAGATATCAAACATCTGAGATACCAGGAAACACCACGCGAGATCAGTAGGAAGGAATTCCGCCCACAACAACAACGAGCCAATTTGGTTTACAAGGTACGAGTAAATTTCATTAAATACTAATATTCCCTTATATCGTAATATTTTCTGACCAAGCAAATTACAGTAGAGAAATACTGAATCAAGATAATTTTTTTCTGAACAAATTTTGGTTCTGAGCATTTTTCTGGTTGATGCCAAATTTCACAGTTTGTCTAAAATAGATGAATATCACACCGTTTCGGAAAACCATACTAGTATACGATCGAACCAAGCTTTTACAGTCGCAACAAAGAAAAAAACAATTTACCTACTGACGTAACCTAAATAACATGTGTAAGAATCTACAGAATTAGTCGTAGTTTCTGAGAATGTTGTGTTGTGTATAATAAATTTACTATTTTCCTATTCCTATACAAATGACAAAGACAGTTAAATTGAAGTAGTTCTATCCATATCAACCCAATGATTATTAATAATCTGGCAAAGATACTCTGAGATATTCGTTGTGAGATAGCATACCTATATTAAATTCCAGCTTCTGTTGGTTTACTGAATTTGAATAAAGGATCCTGTATTCTATTTCCATGTAAATATGTCTCACAAGTTGCCGAAACAAAAGAAGGCACTTCTCAGAAAACGTCCTATATCGAACTGCAGCAAAGTATAAGAAACATGAGCAAATATTTACGCTTGCTCCCCTGGTTCCATATTTACATGTTATGTATCTTGTAAAGGTATTCAAAATGGCACAACGATGACATATCTAAAAGATGGAGGCTTCTATATTCTACTTCCCCGTGTAAACGAGGGAGGTATAGTGATGATAATAATTTCAGAATTAGATGTTTTGATATTTTTATACATCCAAACCACTCAGCAGACACACACTCATGCACAACCACACCAAGACAAGTTGGAAACCCGATCACAGTAAACACTCAATGGTCGATATCAAGTGACCCAAGACGACATTTATAAAAAACAGTCATACACGTTGCTACAGGATGGCCAACTTTTCCCAGAAACAGAGGAATTCATGTTTGCTATCCAAGATCAAGTAATTGCGACCCGAAACTACGAGAAGTAGATAATAAGAGACCCCTCCATAAGATATGACATCTGCAGAAAATGCCACCAAACAAAGGAAACGATAGAACATATTACCAGCGCATGCATACAAAACACAGAAACAAATCTTATCTAGGAAAAATTTGATAACACTGTACTTAACTTTAGTTATCCTGACGTGGGGAGGAGCGTTCAACACAACTTTAAGTATCTTACAAGTAACACAGAATACGCTCTTGAAAATTCTAACCTTCAAACCGAAACTCTTCTCAACGTTGAGTTTATATAAAGAAACAAATTTACTGAATATTAAGCTGATGTTTACATATGAATCTATAGTAAGGACATACGCTAAGCCAATAGATACAGTTCAGTCAGAGCGACTAACTAGATCTACCACTAAAAGCGATATACGTTGCGAAAGTTTCAAAAAAACATTAACACAAAGAACAGTGTTCTTTCATGGCCCTAAATTATTCAATCAACTCCCTTTGGAACTAAGGCACTTACAAACATGGAAAAGACTCAAAAGTTCTGTCAAAAAGTTCATAATGGAAAACCAAACAACGTTTACAAGGATAATTGATGGTATTGGATTATAAGAGTATAATTATTACAAAAGCAGCACAAATCTAAATTCTCCGTTTTTTATTTTTCTTTAATATTTTTACTTTTATTTTTTTTTCTCTCACTGCGAACTCTCGTGCATAACTTCAACTAACCCTAATTTTACTTTAATACTATGTTCATTTCACTCCTTTTATTTTTATTTTCTTTATTTTTAGTCTTAACCTGCTGATGATTTTTTCCATGTACATTCTGTAAGTAATCCCAAATACTGGGCATGAGGCAAGACAGGCTGTATTGCCTAGGTAGTAGTGCCCAGTATTGAGGAATTGCTATTAGCGAAACATGTATAAAAGAAACATATTGTACAATTTGAGCAATAAACAATAAACAATAAAACAATATTACAGCTATACGCCAACAGCAGTAGTTGAAAACAATCAATATAAACTATACTGGAACATCCAAATACATACCGAAAAGCCAATAGGCCTGATATCTTTTTTCATTCGAAGGCAAAAAAGTTAACTATTTAATTGATGTCGCTATCCCCAATGATCACAACATTCAAAGCATCTATTCTGGAAAAATATCTAAATACACAGATCTCGCAA
Source organism: Bruchidius siliquastri (assembly GCA_949316355.1). NCBI lineage: Eukaryota > Metazoa > Arthropoda > Insecta > Coleoptera > Chrysomelidae > Bruchidius > Bruchidius siliquastri. The sequence goes on along the minus strand of OX438534.1, from coordinate 4,642,969 downwards.
TAGAAATCAAATGACTCTGGAAAAAGACAAAGTCATTATCATTCCCCTCATTATATCAGTCTTGGGGCTCACACCAGACATACAGCGACTGGGGCTAGACGAAAAGTTACACAAAACCTTCCAAAAGTCTGTGATCCTCAAGACCTGTAGGGGATGCATGTCTTGCATGTATAAGAGGTGGTGTGAAATGCACTCAGATCATAGCTCGCTTACCTGCGGGATTATGTATCTTACGTGCTAAGACAGGGATATGTGCGGGCTCCAGCACAGCCGGCCTATCCGGTGACTAGAAGGCCTGTTACACAGGCTAAAAGGTCTCCGGTGAGGCCCGCTGAGGGGGAAAGCGACACCGTCGTACCACCTGGGGATTTCAGTGATCTAAGGGCCTTACACAACAACAAGAGGCCCTTCAAGCCGGCAGACTCAAATATAGGGAACGCGGTCTCCACGAAAATCCAAACAGCCACTCCAGCCTTGCCGCAGTTTGAGTCTGCCTGTAGAAGGACTCCTCATCCTGAGGTACTACGTCATCCGATAAGCACAGAAGAAATTCTTAGTGCCTTAGATCGCTAAGAACTTACAACAATATTTGTTCAAAAGTTTTACACATCCATCAATGTGACATCTTTGCATCTTTATCATAGTCATTGGAAAGGTTACTGTACAGTAAAAGCAGTCTCCGATGGTTTCAGTCTCCATAAAATTAATTTGCATAAAAATTGATACTAGCTTCATCTGAAAATGTTATACACACATAAATATAAAGCTATTATCTTGAAAAATGTAAAGATGGAATTGTTTATAAATTACATACATCGATCATCCAAGAAATTACATTTCTCTAACAATTCACCGTGCCAGAAAAATATACTATTCTATTGTATTTTTGCCATTTGGACCATTTATTACATTAAACTCTCTTCAAGCATGAATAAAGCTGAATAAAGAACATTTGTCGAGTTACCAACGTAATAAGATTATCGGTGCCTTTAAAAAGGTACATTTGAATTACAGATGAGTGAGTTACTAAATTCTATTCACTGGAGAGGATTGAAAGAGCGGGTTAATTTTACACTATACTGGATATTTTAATCGGAGGCTAAGTTGCTATAAATATTCGTAAGCAAAAATTATAATAGAGTGATGCTAAATTGATCTGATTACATTACGGGGCAAAAACCTCCGTAGTCTCTGAAAATTGGTTCTGTGGCAGCGGTAGAATAATACAAAATATTTAAACAAGAAAAAGTTGAAATTGTTTTTTTTTTGTTGTTGATTCGCCTGATCCTGTGGAATAAAATTGAGGAGAAGAGATGGATGTACATTTATTATTATTATTATTATTATTATTATTATTATTATTATTATTATTATTATTATTATTATTATTATTATTATTATTATTATTATTATTATTATTATTATTATTATTATTATTATTATTATTATTATTATTATTATTATTATTATTATTATTATTATTATTATTATTATTATTATTATTATTATTATTATTATTATTATTATTATTATTATTATTATTATTATTATTATTATTATTATTGTTATTATTATTATTATTATTATTGTTATTATTATTATTAGGATGACCTAATTAAAATGTAGCGGAAACATAACTGCTAGGAAAACTTTTGGAGAAAACAGAAACATATCGGGGGGGGGGAGCAACTTTCGGCCAAAAAACAACCATTGCAAAGATTTCAACCTCCTGAAGAGGGATATGATCACTAATTTTTTTCAAATTGAAATGAGGATCAAGTGGTACCTTGTACAGCATTCAATCTGATACACTACGTGAACAAATAATCGACGAATGTCGTGAAGTAATACCGCCAATACTCCAGAATGTTCGTGGACGGTTTGTATTACAGTATTGCGGTGAATACCACTTCCAGAATATACTTTATTAATACAGTAAGTTTTTGAGTACAAATGTAACCGAATTTCGAATTTTTTTAAAGACGTATTGTTGGCATTCCAAAGCTTCATAATTACGGATTTATTCAATATATTGTGCATTAACAGTCCAAATATTGTCTTTATTCTTCTATTGCAAGCCGCAAATCTGAAGTATCATCTAAAACTCTGTCCCACATATCAAACCCATTCATCTTCTCCAAATATGCAAAGTGACAATACAGAATAAGATAAATATATCATACGTCATTTACATGAATTGGAATAAGCTTACCAGGAAAGAACGAATGCTGCCTTTCATAATTAAGCTTCACTTATAGCTTCTATTGATTGATTCCTACTGACCCACTTTTTTATCAGACCAAATCATATCCATGAAAATATTTAGCCATGAAAAAAAACAACGTGTGATACGGGACGGTGCGGGTCTTGCTCAGAAGGTTTTTTATATATCAATGATTTTTTGTGATATTTGATGAATATATGTATGCATATCTCTATGTTGCAAAGCTTCAACTTTAAAGCATTTATATTCGGTGATTCTATCATATCTGTTATATTTTACCTTCGCTTTCAATTACACTTTTTCATTTGAACGGCGTAATGATTATAATTATGTGTTCCCTTTTCTACAAAAAGCACACTTCGAATTTGAATATATTGAATTTTGTTATGCAGATTTTCAAATGTCCTTCAAGTTCCATTTCATTTTAGGTAGTAGTAATTACTAAAAGTATTAAGGCCGCAAATTTTTTTGAAATATCCCCAAACTTCATTTATGAATGTTTATTAACAATTTCTTAAGAATTTACGCATAGTAAATAAATAATTTTTAAGAGTTCAATGATTTTCAACACTTTAATACCTTTGCGTTTTGAATCTATCTATCAATCGTGATTATACCCAAAGATTTGCTGAGAATTGTCTGTGAGGTTGCCGTGTCAACCTACTTGACTCAATTTTTATAAACTTTCTATTCTAATAATTGAATTTTTCTAATCAAAGGGCAAATAGAAGTAAGAAATCAAGGAATCTCGTACCTAAATTGCTAATCCGATTTTACTACTTCTGGAAAAGTTTAAGAAGTAATAAAATCAAGGAATACCTTCAATTAATTTAAGGAATAGAACCAAGTCCTTGTCAATTAATACTGTCGTCACTGAATTTAACAATGTTCTTTTTGATAATTTAATTCTAGACTTTCAACAGTGGTCAGAAGATTTCGTTTGTATCAGGTTGTTTAAGGTATTGGACTAAAAACTGCGTTGGAGGAAGTGTTTTACCAAGCTTAAAAGTAATATATCCATCTTTGATCAAAATTGAGTTGCGGCGATAGTTCGAAAAAATATTCAGATTGCACGTTTTAGTCAGCAGCCCATGCACAGATTTTATTAAGAAGACAATAAATCCTGCTACGTGGTCACATAATATTTCTCCCCAAGTTTCATTAAAATCACAATGCTCGTATGTAGACATCGTAAAAGCTTATGCGGGTGGGAGACTCAAGATAATCGGCACAGTTTGTCATGTAGGGGATAGAGGGGTTGTTCATAGCGATACGTGACAATCAATGGTTCATTATTTCTGAAAATTTATGAGTTTTTTTGCGTTTCACTGTATATCTTTGGTAGGCCATTGAGGTCTCGCGACACACACTATTACTAAAACATCCATATTGCCTACGTAAAAGTTTCAAATATGTTTCGAACTGCCATTGTTTATATAATTTTGAGTCTTGAAAGGTTTCGATTGATTTATGCCAATCGTCTTCAGGTGAACTGGCAAACACGTCTCTTAGCAGTTATTTATACTCGTCTGGCTGCCGAGTTGGTTGTGTGGCTAGTTCTGATTGGTTCGGACGGCGTTCCGGTTGAGTGACATGGTTGGTATCTTCTCACAATATTTTATGGTATTCATGCGTGGTCAGCTATTATTATTTCTGCCCCAGCTCGCTATGTGTTCAGTCTTCAGTGTTCAGGTGTTCTTCTTACTTCTAGTGGTCTCTTCCTTACTCCAACGTGTATTTTGCTGCGTTCACATGGTTCTTGTTAGAAGCTGTTTTTGGTCCTAATGTTCATTCTTGGGTTTGGTTTTTGTTAAGATATTTCTGAGTGTAATGTCCCTAGAAACTATTGATTGAATACACTTTGAAGATTAGGACAGCAGTACAAAAGTCAAAATGTAGTAAAGTATTAAAAAATACTTAACAATTTATCAAGCTATTTCAATAAAACTGCACAAAAATATCAAATTCATGTTTTTGAAGGTGTGAAAAACGTCCAAAAACAAAATTTTATTTTGGTCCTATCAAGGCGGGAATGGTTTAAAATTTTAACAGTTATACCTGAATTCTACTAAGTTATAAAATCTCATTAATATTTCAACCCATAGAGAAATTTCTGAACTGAACGTATTTTCGTGACTGTTTTTCATTGAAGTAAATTTATCCAAATGGGAACTTCAAGGCTATTCCTATACTTAAATAGCATCTCATATGTCAGAATACCGTCCAGTGATGTACTACACTGCATGTTTTATGAAAAGTGTCTAATAGAAATTAAAATTTTAATTAATAGAATTAGCTTACTTTGACCCTAATGTAGTAACCTAGTATCATTATTTCATCTAAACCATAATTTTTTCAGTTATAGATGAGCATAAAAAAGTTATCGGACTTATAAAAGACAGAAAGACGACAGACATACAGACCGAAGGAACTGAGTGACATGGTTTTTTTGTAATACATATGTAATAAATCATCAAGAAAACATAATATCTCGCATTCAAAGTTTTTCGTGATCACATAGCTTGCCTCGCCTTCTGCCGTCCAACGCAAAATTATTATAAACCGATAGACATTCAATTTTGATTTCAACAGTTGTAGAATTGTCACATTCAAAAGTAGTGTGGCGACATACCCGGATCCGTTAGCGATGTTACGTAATATAATTAACAGGTAACAAGTAAGTTGTACGATAACGAGCTCATGTATGAATTTAAATTAAAGACTTTTGAACAACAATTTTCATCCGTTGATCCCGGTCTAACAAGCCGATTAAGAAAGTCACATATATATTCTTGTGTCCTGAAATACAATGCGGAGTGTACAAAATCTCATTCCTAACGCATTTCATACAATATTTTTATAATTTTGAGCAATTAATTTTTTTGCATGAAAAAAATGCGTCAAACAGATCAACGCTGTACGCCTGTTTACACTTCAAAAGTATATATTTGGAGCGGATTTTGGATCTTTTGAAATGTAGAAATTGATTTATAAAATATTGACAATATATATAAAAACATTTTGTTATGATTACAATATTTATAATATTGAAATGTCTTATATTTTTGATAAGCTGATTGCACTACACGTGAAATACACACTCAACCAACACTACGTTAAGAGGCTAATGAGCATATAAATTGTGATAGCCAAGTCATATACAAGGTTTCACAAATAAAAACGTTTTTAATGACGTTTTCTTTTTCATCATCAGACTAAAAAAATAGTTTATATTGGCTACACGTCAACTAGAAAGTCGTATCATCAATATAAAACTGAAGTTCTCCAATGTAGCATCCTGATTATCATTTCTGGGTACTGAACTACCAAATTACCTTTTATTTTATATTTCCTACATCTCATGTATATATTTGGCAAGTGCATTTGCGTATGGGTTAAGGTAAACCCCAGAAAAAACCAGCATTGCCATCAAAATAAGATATTATATTTCTTAAACATTTTTCATTTCTTCAATTATTCTATTACTTGAATTATGATTTAACGAATAAACATATAGAAGAATAATCAGAAATGTATGGGAATTTATAGTAGTGTACAAATGAAAATTCAGGTCAAATATCAGTCTGCTCATTTAGTGCCATTATGGGGAATTGCTTGTCTCCTTACTTAGCTGAACTTTTTCTGGATCCTTTCGTGTATTTCCTTGAAATTTGTATAGATACGTTGACGATATTTTCGCTGTTTTTGACAAAACGTCCGGAAAAATTGAGGAATTTGTTAGTAAACTAAAGAGTCAATCTGATACGATTAAATTTACTTTCGAAATTCAATGCGATGAACAATTGCCGTTTCTGAATGTTCTAGTTATAAGAAACAGTGAAAACCATAAAACAAGTGGCTAGGATTAATGGGCATAGCTTTAAGAAAACTATTCTTAGCTCAACTACCTTTCAAGTTGAAATAGAGAAGTTTAGTGTGGCAGAAGTAATTTAAAATTAATTCGTATTGTCGTTAACCTGAAAAAGCTGGATGCTTACGGAAGCCTGGATATTTGGAAGAAAATAAACAATATAATCAACAAGGACAGGGATCTCATCCCGAACAACCTGCTGTTTGCGTTCGCTTCTTAAGAATGACGTGTCTTCGTGACAAGTAATCGTTACAGACGGTAGCACACAACAGGTATATAAGATAATAACTAACCGCAATACTTTGGTTTTAATTTTCCCCTTCAGATGCTAATATAGTTAGCGAAACTCGCGTCGAGTTTTATAAAAGTGGCTTGGCGAGTGGTAAAACTGTAGCTGCGGCGCCAAAGAATCAAATATAAAATATTTTTTAGATATTTTTTGATCGCTAATATTTCTCTGAAATTTAAAGCATGTATTCTATTACAATTATGAAATACATTAATTATTTTGTCTTTGCAGACTTTATGATTGATCTATTAAGTGTTTTACCAAATTTGTTCTTTGTAGATGTTTGTTTTTGAAGGTACTTTTATATTTGCTGTATCTTATTGTAAGTATATTATATTGTATGTCTTGTACATATCTGCTTAACACATATTTGGCACTTTTTCATTTTCTGGGTTTTTCAAACTGCAGAATTGTATCTCACTATTGCCCAGGCAACATCACGCAACGGGGATACATATACTTGCCTCAATCGACAGAGAATTACTGACCTGTGTGGCGTCTGGCTTGTTCTCCAGATATTGTGCGTTTGGAGTGGAAGTAATACAGAGACAGATAAGGTCGTGAGCGAGAATGTCCTTAATAAGACGACAGGGAATGGTTTGATACCATTTGCGGTGGCCCGACGGCCTCAGGCGTCAGTAGGGACTGCTAGAGACAAGGGCTCAAGTCTCGTCTGCACCTAGTCTTAATAGTCATCCATAAAGGAGAAGATTTTGAACAAAACTAAAGTAGATTCATGGGAACCGCTTGTCTTCTTACTTAGCTTAGTTGTTTATGAAAGATATGTGATACTGAATCCGTTGGCGCAGCCACCAAAAACACTACACAGTGTTACCGTTCGCCAAACCACTTTTATAAACCCGATACGTATTTTGCTAATTATGTTAGCATCTTCAGGGTAAGATTAAATTGGTTTTAGTATAATAATGCGTTTATCATCTAAATTCCATTATTATTTGTACGACTCAGTAAACAAGTGCCATTGCGCGTTGTTTTCAATGTCAAATCGCTCTCTCCAAGCTATTCCACCCACCGGAGACTTTGAACTTCCACATAATGAGCACCTCCTACCGGGCTTCAGCTACCTGAATCCATCCCAGAGCTCCCCTCAACATCTGCGTGGGGCTGAATCAGCGTAGCAAACAAATGGGAACCAGTCTACAGGAAAAAACCAGGAATACCTGTAGTGTGTGAAAAATTAGTGCAAATGCCAAAACGCAAAGCAGACAGGAAATTGTAGCTGCTGTAAAGGCAAAATGGATTGCTGTGATCTTTGCAAGTGCCCGAGCAATAGTCAAGCTGCTTAGCATTATTTTATGTTGTAGTTAGAAAACCGCACTAGGCAGCCAAATTCCCATTTGGACCGCTCTCACATATTTATTTGTAGCGTGTGTGAGGGTGGTGGGAAGGAGAGAGACGAATAAGAATAGTCTTGAATTGTGGTTTTGGACAAACGACGTTCAGTTCATGATCTAAGAGCACGAAAATGAGAGATATCAGCATTTTTGCCTGAAAGGTAGGCAAACAAAATAAATGCTTAAATAGTGAATATGCTTTTGAGCTTCAAAAATATCTATATTTGCATTTCGATTTTCCGCATGAAGAAGCTAAAGGGTGAGTATAATTCAATTATTGGTGATTTAGGGGATAATGTTTACTTCGTAAAAATAATATTTTTTTAGCTAAGTGGCTTGTACGGCAGAAGGGGGATCTACTATGGCGCGATACGTGATGCGTATTTCATTTATTATATACATATTCCTATATATCGTCTATCGAATAATATAAGGAATGCTTTTGAAATGGTGCTTTGGGCATTGGAATACTCTAAAGATGGCATCTCCACCTGATTCGACTGTTCAAACCCTATAAGTATATTTTATTACATCTGCGTTATTACAACTTTACCAAAATAAAACGTAAAAATAATCATTCCTCTTACTTCCCAAGTATTATTAAGGAAAGCAATGTAATCCGGAAACTTTTGAATTTGAGATAATACGATTTTTGGGTGTTTTATGATGTCTACATAAAATACCTGTCACTAAGCTCTGTCGGTCTGTCCGTGGCTTTTTAAGTCACCGTGGAAACTCAGTCACCGCTATACATATTTTGATGAAATAATGGAAAATATTTGAAGAATAAATAATAATTATGTACATTGCAATATAGAAATAGTAAAATGTAACAATAGAATCATGTTTGTTTGATAGTTCTATCTGTTTAGGTGGTATTATCTATTTAAATCAAATCATGCAAACAAGTTTTTTGGAATAAATTCCTATGAAATGGTTTACACAGTAAGAATATAATACTTGAATTCCAAATAAAATTATAGACTTCTGCAGGTAAATGCTTGAAAATTCATGTCACTGTAATTTAATATCAATCAAGTAATTGATGAGGAGTATGTTTATGTTGTGTAGTGTCATAGATAAATGTAGCCAAACAAGCACAAGCACCCCAAAAAGGAATCCCATAAAGAAGTCGAAAATCAAATAAAAAAAATAGGCTATCTATCTAGGTCTAGGTATTCACCAGAAAATGATAAAAATCCATTTATAATAATAATTATGTGAGGGCATTCACCATTTTCATGTACCCATTTGTTTGTAAAAATGTTGAATGGGCCACGATTATAATTTCATTATTTTTTGTCTACTAAAAATTGGTGATGGAGCTTAACGAATATCACATTTTTGTTTAAAGCATCAACATATATTTCATAAAAGCCCTCTAATAACAAACACTGTTTTAGAGCTTGAGTGATTTTGCCTACTATAATATAGGAATGCTAAAATGAGTTTAGTTTGGTGTTTTGATTTGTTTAGATCGTACACACAATAATATCAGTGGTTGCAATCGGTTGAAGTATATTGAAACTATAAATTGAGTCATGTAGAACTTGATGAAACTCTTCCGTCATGTAGATAAAAGATTGTGTAATTGACAGACAGTTTCACAAATCTCTTTTTCTTTCAGTGACACGTTCCGATTTATATTTGAATCATCGTCGGACTGACTTGTCTAGTAAGATCTGTCGCATCTATGGACGTTACTCGGATTGGTACTGGTTTGCCCCTTTCAATGCAGGAAATAAGGGTATCATTTGCTAGAAAGTTAACACATCCTTGGGAACTCCGGGAACGAATGGTGAGTACATCGGAACTGTGTCCATCTGTCACTACAAATAATGAAAATGATAATGAATGAGAAAATCATCTGACTAGCCGGTCCACGATGTTCAATTACTCTTCTCTAAATGTAGGTGAGTCATAGTATCTAGAGAGGCAAGGGTCATTTTCAAGTGGGATATGAATTTATCGATGAATATCATCTAATATGTCCGGCTAAGTACACTCTAGGCAATTCGGCTTGTGATTTGTAACAGATATCCAGCTGTTGATATGATGAAGTACAGAAATGATCTATACCAAGTTAATTAATATAAAAATATGGAAGCTTCAAAAAGATATATAGACTTAGAATAAGATTTTTGTGGATCAGTATTTCATCCTCTTATTTTACAATTCTATAGTATAGGGGACAATAATATCCTATGAGCTCGAATAAAAGATATGTTTTGTCAAATAGACATACTCATTCAAAGAATTGTGTGAATGAGCATTGGAAATAGAGCAATTCATCATACAATAAATTGTATGCCAATTCCGTGTTGATAACAGACGTTTTATGCTTTAAGGACCAACAACCCTTACAAGTCTCGGTATTTACGATTTCTATACCAAATGAAACTACCACGTAATAAAAGTCTGCTTGGCTATGGTCTTATCAGCATGTACAGTTACACGACTCGTATCGGATGTCATATATCTTTGTAAGGAGTATTTATGGCAAACAAAGTAGATATTTGTTGGCATTCAACAGAAAATAACAGACGTATGGGAGATATTCGTATTTTAGGAATAGGTTTCCATATGCTGATGTTAAATGGGGAAAAAATCGCTGGCGTGTAGAGGAGGATATTCATCAAAAGAACTAAATTATTCTACATTTCTACTTGAACGTATTTTTTTCAATACGTAGCATGGAACTTAATTAAATATTTATGATCTAAATATATCCACTTACACTGCATCACTAGTAGGAGTTGCTAAGATAAGAGCAAAACAAGTTAGCATGGTTTGGAAAACCATTTGCTACGCCCTAAGCACAACTAAAAATAAAAATCATTCGAAATGTATTGAATATGCATGGTTCCAAAGGAAGGTGTGTGTTAAAGTTAACAGTCGTTAAAAATAAATCTATAATTTCTGCATTTTGTCAGACATTTTTCCTTGGCAAGCCTTAGACACCGAAGCTAATCTCTAATTTATACAACCAGACACAATTTTTTGAAAACTGAATCACAGACTGAGACTTTATCCAATTTTTTATTTTGTACTTTGATCAATGCTGGAAGGCAACCTGAACGTTAGTATTGCTTTGGATGTGTAATCCGTATTGACTAAGTCAAACGCGGTAACTCAAGAGACACAACGACAAGTTGGTTTTCAGAAGTTGAATTAAATACAATTTTCTAAGTGCTTACATTATTTCCATGAAACTGGAAATTTCTCTTTCGAACATTTATATCCCAGATGGGGATACTCAAAATCTTAAAAATATATCCTTCGATTTCTTCAGTAGGCAGTAACCTTGTTTTTACCCCTCTATTAAGATCGTTCCTGAAACTTCTTGTAAAGTTCAATTCAATTCATGGCTCGATTTGCCCCTGTAATCCTACTCTTTATTTTCAATCGAATCCCTTTGGAGTTAAGCTTATTCGTTGTATTAAAATTGCTTTTTGAAGGTGTACACTTCCAGCCATTTGAAAGTTAATCTAATTTGGAAATACATTTATGTTATAATCGATTCAAAATAATTATAATCACTGGGTGAATGCAACACAGTAGCGCCCGGTGAATTTTTTGCATGGAGGGCTGGGTTAAGTTCTGCCGTTGACCACTGACATTAACATAAACATAAGCGCCTCAAACACTTAACTTAATGCAATTTAGTTTCAACATTTAACACCAAAATTTTATCAATAGTTTGATTTCGGACTTCCATTGTCTATAAAATTTTGAAGATAGCATATCAATCGAAACGTCGTGATACTCAAAATTTTATAGACAATGGAAGTCCGAAATCAAACTTTTGATAAATCCACCTTGTCTACAAGTTTCAAACACCAAAATTTTATTCTACAATACAAACCACAAAGCAAATCCATTAACAAAAAAATAGTAATAAAATTATTCTAATATTCATGCTAACCTTATTATCTCTCTGATTCAATTCAAGCGTATCTAGATAACGAAACCAATCCAGTACTGCATACGCGTCTTTGGTTGGTCAAGGAAAGCAGCCTCCATTGGATACTTAAAATTTGTACCCACGCATAATGGGTTGCCTAGCTTTTACTACCGCAAGCATTTTTAAACGAGAAAGGAGGCAATCCGTATATATAACATTGCGTGGCTGTTGTCATGTCGCCAGTGCCAAAAGGAGCGCGCTGTCGCGGTGGTCAGTCACTAATACAAAATGTTAGCTCATTGTTACTTGAAATGAAACAATACTTTGTTTAAATTTAGTTCATTTCAGACCGAAAAACAAAATACAGCTAAAATTTTACATTCTTCCAAAACTTCGTGAGGAGGCTGAGTTTCCATTGCCTCCTCTGACAGACCCGCCACTGATGCAACATGTCAATCGTTGATATTTATCTTAGGTAGTGAAACTCTGATGTTATACTTAGAACAATAAGATATATGAGATAGAGATTTCACTTCAATTCAACCATCTGCCAAAACAATTATTCAGCGTTGACATTTGTATTAAGTCAATTTAGTGTTAAATCAATAGCATTTGTGCCGAAGGAACATAGACAGACAGACAGACAAGGGGGCAAGTTATTAACACGTATCCAGTTGCTCTGTACGAAAATATAGTTTCATTTCAATATTGTTGGGTTAGTTTTCAGAAGCTGCTTTGCTCACTATGAGTTTTATTCTTCTAAAACTTGCTTGAAATGGACTCTCGTCCAGAAATATTTTGTTGCCCTCAGCAGCAGCCATCGTGATAAGCATTTTTCATTTCCACCAATAAAAACCAGAACTCATCAGCTAGTGTGCTTCCAGCGTGGCACTCGATTAGGCGAGTAAATTGAAAAGACGTTAATTCTGATGACGAACTCTGCAAATTTGTCTGTGAAAATTGCAGTTCACATTACTGTTAATGGAGTATCTACCTAAAAAAATGCTGCTTTGAAGGTAAAAATTGAACGAGCTGGCGGAAATTTATGTACGTAGTAAAAAACCGGCAATGGGTCAGCGGAGGCTACTAGAAAATGAGGCCCAGTAGATTGACTCAGTACTTCCCATGCTGAAATTAGTTTGGGAGAGAGCATTTCCCGGTATAATAAAATCAGAATCTTACAAGGTCCTCTCATATGTTCGCAAACTCAACTCGCTGGTTCTTGTACTGTTTCTTAAGCCTGTGGTCAAGATAATTCTTTTAAAGTAATATTTTGTAATATTTATTGATGAGTAATAAATTTCATTCAATAAATACACCCTAACCTAACCCCAACCAGCTTTCTGATTCAATTCAAACATATCAAAATGACGAAAGCAATCCACTGCATAGCCCGCGTCTGTGATTGGTCAAGGAAAGCAGCCTCCTCTGGATACGTTAAACCTGTGCCTACGCATAATGGGTTGCCTAATTTAAGGGAATTACCACAAGCATTTTTAAACCAGAAAGGAGGAAATCACGCTATAGCCTCCTTTCCGTATATATAACATTGCGGCTGTTGCCATGTTGCCAGTGCCGAAAGAAGCGCGCTGCCGCGATGGTTAGTAACTGATACGGAAAAATACGAAATTTTACTTGAAATAAGGCCAAAATTATGATTTCTGACAAAAAAATGTATTTTCTTTCAAAAACTCATAGGGAGGCTGAGCCTCCCTTGCCACCTCTGACCCGCCGCCACTGTTCAAGAACGGACCCCCTCAAAATGTGTATGAACTACGTTCTACCTTAATCAAAAACTTTCGAAAGATGTAAAAATGAGGTTTAGCTTCTCTTCAATACGTTTGAGTTACTCGAGAAATATTTTTTAATTATACCCGAAAATGATTGGAAACTTGAGAAACATAAAAAAGTGGGTTTGGAGAAGCCTTGATAATTTTTCAGCCAGCCAGCGAGTGAGCGGTCCATGCTACATCACACCGAGATGAAAAAGAGTCCTTAGCAAAAGGTGAGCAAAACAAAAAAAAAGATTCGTGTAACATAATATAGATATTACACAATAATTATGGAAGAGTTTAATCGTCATTTACAATTTACATGATTATTTAGTATGTTGTTGCTTAGGGTAGTTTATCACAATTTATTGCACTCTGACAGACATTTTTGGCACCTACTCATGTCATAAAAAGTACAGCTACAGCTTGCAAGTTGACCGAAAGTATAATGCAAGCATAGAAATGTATCTATTGTAATAAAAAATGGCACCAAGTTGGTTGACCTTCCTATAGTATCAGTACTGAATTGGATAAGCGTCTTGATATTCCATTCCAAAGATGATCGCAAAATATTATGTATATTAATGTAATGACTCTTAAGTAATACTGATATTTTATTGAAAATCGTTAAGAATATCACACTTAAATTTTCAGAACTTTATTGTTTTTGTGAAGGCCAGAAATTTAACACCGTCGAACTTGATTTTTGTATATTGTTCAAGTTTTCATTCAACTATGAAGTACGTGACATTGAAAAGGCCAATTGCGTGTTAGCGATACACATAATCCTTTCTCAAACAGTTTGGATTTTTTTCTCCTCAAACATATATGTCCATCCAAAATGCGAAAGTACAGTTTTATTTTATGATTTGTGTGATAATAAAACAACCTATGCACATCTCCAATTCCTGCATTAAATTTCCGTCGCACCTAACAGATGCTGTAAACATGCAAACCTGCTTGAAGTTGACGACCAACTTTTACAGCCAGGTGCTAAAACGTGGCATAGATATTATCCGGCCATAGAGAAACTGTCGATGAGGAATCACACATTCGTACCCGGCCACCGCAGAGTTTAGAATAACGAGCCAGAACTTTGCTCCAACTACGACTTTGACACGTAATTTGCGAGTTGCCAAGAAGTTCGTTAACTTTGCGCGGAAATATTGTATATCTAGGTTGGAGATTGATACTGGGGTTGGACACAATGTTGTCTATATATTCGCCGGTAATTCGGTAAAGTAGTTGTACAGAAGGGTTGAAGGGATGGAATGTATCAGCAAACCAGATGAATTATGATTCATGGTGGATGTTTCTTAGATGTGATAAGAAGCAAACATTCGTTAGAAAATAAATCTGGAGAAAATTGAAATGTCTTTCTTACGCTTCATGTTATATCTTTAAAAACAACATTTCTGCAACAAAACTTAGAAAAACTTGTTTGTTCGATCGAGAAGGTTTATGTGACTGTTGTTTGGTTTTCAAATTTTGCAAAACTGATCGTAAATCCACAATAAATGAACAAAAATGGCTACAAAACGACAATTTTTTGGTCATTTGTTTTAGCATGTCATTCATGCTAAAATTGACTGTCATATAGTATTGTTATAAGAAAAAAATTTGATCGCATTGACAGCTTTATATTAAAGTTATCTCGATATCTCTTTACCTTATTTTCAAAATATGTTTCCAAACAAAGTTGCTTAATTTCCTGCCCATTTTTTTCTTATTGTTCGAGAATCCTGCATCGATTTTTGTTAGGAAAATACATTTTTACCATTAAACCATCTTGTTGGGTTTTGACAAAAATCATCTATTTCATTTACAGTTGACGAAGGTCCTACGTGGAATTTCTTTTAGATGCTCCTAAACAATTTAAATATTCAAAAATTTTGTGGAGGCATTTCGGGTATTCAAAGCTCAACCTTATGGGCGCTATTTTCTCAGCATCAATTTTCATTATTGGAGTTAACGATATCATTTTCGTAAAATTTGATTTAGTAAAACGTGAAAAAAACTAAATTTTTTGTGATTTTTTCCAACAAATTCCCACTCCTTTCCGCTCAGGCGCATTTATATTCTGGTTTTGAGTTCAATGGACCATTCATTCAGAGATCATCCATCAACAAGACTTCTTGGACATACTATAATTGGGGTGACAGTTGTCGACACTCCAAGGGTAGTTAGTTGTGACTTTCTGTTCAATATATCGTAGAGCAAAGTAGATACTGGGCTTAGTTGGCTATAAGGGTGAGTGGAAATCGGTCACCGTCAGTACTACTGGGAATAAAAATGGGGATGTTGTTACATGAGGTACATACTGCGCCGTGCTTTATCATATGAACAGGTAGTGTCATTATCGGTCTGCGGCCACTATATCGTTATTTCATAAAGTACGAAGTACCACCGGTGTCAGAATTTTATGGATGATATAACGTCTTCCGCAACACTCAATTGTTTTCAGATATCTTCCTGAACGCCCCATCCCATTATCCCAATGTTTGCCAGACTGATTTTATTCAATTAATCAATGTCCTCGGAAATGTTCGAAAACTAAATTGGAAGGCAATTCGTTTTTTAGCTCTGCCGTCACTTAACCGATTTTCAAATATTACATAAAATGATCATCCTTTGTCACATTAGTAACCTATGTAGAAGTTTAATAAACATTCAGGGATCCATGATTAACGGTAGAGTACAGACAGACAACAATTATCAAATTTCATAAATTATCCTCAAGGTGAATTAAGAAGGTGAACTATAAAGGTATTTTCATGGACCTATGTAAACTCTCGGAACGTGTGAATCTTCTATTTAATCTTAGGTTCTCCAAGTCTAACAACATGAAGCGAGAATTTTGAGGTAGTGACGGACGTGGATTCGAACAATATTAATAGTAAGAGTATACACTATTTTACGACCACACATTCTCTGCCATAAGTTGAGTGAAAAGTTAAGTTTTTTAGAAAAAATGCTCAATACCATGAGGCATAACAATTCCATATTCAATGTTTTCGAATATATATATATAATATAAAACATCTCTACCCCTACCAGTATTTTGGTATTTCCTTACCAAATTATAACCTTCTAATCTGGACCTATCTAAGTTACATGTTTCTGAAATAGTATATCAAACTCTTTCCTTATACATGCAATATTTCAAATCATCTAATTTTGCCAGAAGAGACTGTATATTTAAGTAACCCAATTATGTTGAGTAAAATATACCAGTTTATAACAAACTCTGTTTAGTATTGCGAGCTTACCTGGTAAAAAGAACGGACACCCTAAGTGTCACTGTCTACAAGCAAACTATTTTTTTGAGTATTTGAACTTACTCCATTTCATATAATGTCAAGCTCACAAATGAGTGGTTACGTACTTAAAAAATGAATTATTGTTTATAATTTAATAGCACAGCACCTGAAAATATAAGAGGTGGATTCTTACATATAATGAACAAGACTGGTTGTATTGTATTTGTACAGGTACGAATGTATCGCAAAGAGAAAAAGTGTATACATTGGTATAAATCATGTAGATTGTAGATGCTCTTACTTGGTGAAACTCTTCCATAATGTAGATCACAAATAAAACTGTTTCTTTTAGTGACGCGTTTCGTTTTTTATCAGGTTCACCTGAAGACGTTTGAAGATAGCACATCAATCGAAACATCGTGATACTCAAAATTTTATAGACAATGGAAGTCCGAAATCAAACTTTTGATAAATCCACCTTGTCCACAAGTTTCAAACAAAACTAATTTTAGTAGCTTTAAACAGTGTCTGTTTGTTTTTTTATATGAAGGACAATTGCGAAGAATTTACTTGCAACGAGCGAACAACGTAATGGTCATCGATGTATTGGCAAGTTCTGACTGCTATTTTCTCAAGGATGTTAATATTAGTGCGTGTAAGATGTTAGTAAGACAGGTCAGTCACGGATTTTCATGAATACATTAATAAATATACTTTAGCACACAGGCTAATATAATACGAAACCATCAGTGAATTTAAAAATGCATTCGACTTTCAATCATGTTGAAATTAGTTCTGCCGCAGCTTGGAACGTGTCTGAAATACCTACATCAAATCTCAAGCGTCATGGTTCGCTGCGCCTTCAACTTACAGAATTCCTATTTCTCTTATTTTCCTGTGAAGAACTGGCTAGGGACGTCCGCCCTATTTTGCACTATCCATCTCGGAGAAATGTATTTTTTCGCCTTTCCAGGCCATACGTTTTTGTTTTTTGTGCGTTACATACAACACTTGTGTATTTCTCATGAAATAATAAGACTGACAAGAAAGAAATCACCAAACATTTCACTCTTACAGCCTACATGTTTGTATCAACTTATGAACAAATTTTGGAACCTTATTAAGCCATCAACCATTCAACTTGGATTTTTCGCAGTCGTCAATAGTATTTTTGGTTAAAAACTCAATTTTTATCGATACACTACTACAAGTTTCCATCTATTTGTATTCTAAAACGTAAAATATCTTAAGAAATGAAATAGTTTATCACATGAAATATCTTAAGGACATTTTGACGGCGATGGTTAAGGGTTTTTAGGGGTTTCTCTTAACACTAGTTTAAATGTAGGCGCCGACAAAATATTTCCCATAAGACAGACACAAGAAAGGAAAAAATAATTTAATAATAATAAAAATAGTATGCTAGATTTGAGAGCTCTAGTTTTGTGTCCATGATAGGATCTAGTTAGTTAGGTGGAAAGTAATCTGGGTAAGCCTTGTTAGCAGTCAAATCTGACAGTCCGACGATGATTAAGATATAAATTGAATCGCGTCACTCTTCAGAGACCTTTACATCCTTCATTCAAGGGATTTTATCAAGCAATAGGCGCAACGATGCTATAGTCAATCTAAATGGCGCAGTAATCATCTTGTTGCGCAGATCAATTAGATACGCAATCGACCAAGTTCGCAAGCATACAAGACAGCTGTTAACATTGTGAAAACAAATTGAATGGCGAATTAATAACAACCAAAATAAATACATTTCAACAAAACTTGAATCAAAACTTCACCCTTTAGAACATATCAAAGTTTGAGGAATTATTCAAACAATGTCGTAGTTCTCCTTTTTGTGTTTGCTCTTCATCATTTCCAGAACGTTGTCTGTTTCCTTAGTTAACAAAGAAACCTAAGAATACTATGCCGCAAAGAGCTAGTAGTATCCTGTGGATTACTCTGAAAAGCGGCGTTAGCTTTACTGTGATCTTGACTTGGCACTTTAGAACGAGAATTTTGGTGTAACTATTGAATTTTCAAGTTTTACGGATCAAAAAATATAAATATGATATATTTTTGAATGATTACACATAACTAATTTTACAGTTAGTGCAAATTCTAGTAAAATTGGGTTCCAATCCATAAAAAAGTA
Source organism: Bruchidius siliquastri (assembly GCA_949316355.1). Taxonomy (NCBI): domain Eukaryota; kingdom Metazoa; phylum Arthropoda; class Insecta; order Coleoptera; family Chrysomelidae; genus Bruchidius; species Bruchidius siliquastri. The sequence goes on along the minus strand of OX438534.1, from coordinate 4,624,145 downwards.
TTCATATCACATTACCCCAAATCAGCTTAAGATTGAGTTTTAATTGGGCTGTCAAAATGTCTAATATTAATAGTTTATTTGAACAGAATTCAACCCTTATTATTGCACAAAATTAGACAGAAAGGCAACATAACTTCTATAGTAATAGCATATGAGTATGAGATAAATTAACAATAAGCAATATAGTGAGTAAGATTACAAAACTTATTAGTCTAAATTCTAAATCTTTCTCACTCAACCAAATATACAATTTATTATTTTATGATCCATTGATTAGATAGAATAATAAGTTTTACCTATGATTTTAGAAAATGTCAACTTAATATTACTCAGAAGCTCACCGTAGCAAATACACTCATAGTTGTGCTCCAATTTTATATATGCAGATTCCTAAACTTTTCTCGTTCTTCGTAAGTATACAGAAAAACTGTTCCTACAATGTGATTAACAGTTCAAATATCTTTTTATGAGCATATAATTTCCACAATGTAGACATACAATCCTTGGGCTATATTATAGACCACTGAGGAAAATAAAATATAGCCAGCTCAAAGCTAAAAGGTCAAAACAACAAAAAAATGGAAGCACCCGTTTCAAAAAAAACTGTAGTCAAACAAAAACAAGGAAATTTAGCACCACGGCTTCCATATAGAACTAGTTACATCCCCGTATGGTCCTCTTTTGGTAGTGAAATCTTATCAGCTCTGCGTAGCTTTTCTGACTTCGCGTTTCACAACTTCATGCTCTAAACGAGATTACTGTTACATCAAAGCTTTTTTTATAAAGCTGAGCCCGTCGTGTCGCTTATGACGGTGTGCATCACACAAACATACTTTATTTCTGCACCAGAAGTTGTAGTGCAAGCATGGACCACGGCAGCCATGTGTGAAATGCAATGACAAAATATTGGTGATTGAAACAATTTCATTTTCCTCCCTATTGCTGATATGTCTCTACCAAATACTTTATCCTCGTCATGTTTCGACCATGCCGGCCATGTTTGCTTCCCCGATTCCTCCCTCTTCCCACCTCGCCCAGAAGCAATGCTGTCACACCAACAGGAAATAATAGATAAATGAGTTTAGTAGTCTATATCTTCCAATCCGCGCTTCCAATTGGCACGTACAAAATGTTTCATTTTCCCTTCCCTCTAAAATGTCTTTACAGGTACAGAAAGATACCACTTTCTGATACTATATCCAACGTTTGTCATCCATCATCCGTCAAAAATCTATCACTGATTTTTGTTGACAGTCACCGCGTAATCTCGGTAACCATTGGACTGATTTTAATGAAATTTTGGGAGCGCCGTGATATGTATACGTAGTACATTATGCTGCATGTTTTAAATTAGTACTTTAATAGCTTGACGATGTTTGAATATTACTACTTATTACAGAAACGCATATTCGTATATCTAATAATAATCTCAATGATCAATATTCAATTGAAATCCCTGCAATAAATACTGCGAATTATTCCTAAATCAAATCAAAATGGGTAAAGCTAGCACTGGGATAATACAAAAGACACGCAGTGCAGAGACAGGAAGAGCTCCGAAAAAAACACTAGGCATATTTTTGGGCACCTAAGAAGTGACACACAACTTTTTTTAAAACAATGTAATTGAGTGGTTTTTTATTAATGTTATCCCAGTTTTGATTATATTCTAAAATATTCAATAACCTGTGAAAATGAGGTTCAAATACATTCAAAAATGTTTGAGTCCCGCTAAAAGTGTTTTTGCACGATGGAAAATTATTATATAAATTCTAATATATAAATGATTATAAGTTTTAGGAGATATGGATTTTTTTACTCATTACTTCACCGCCAATGCACTGATTTCAAAAACCAAATCAGCAGACCACGTGCCCACATAATATCCCTCCATATTTTTTTTTTGTTTATTTAAAGTCGCTTTATAACAACAAGGTTTTTAGCGACGACATTATACAACATTTGAATATTCACATAGACACAAAGTATAAGAAAACTATTTTATTTAAAGCTGTGCAGCAATTACTAAATAACCAACAATTATCACAAACTCTGAAATTATTATGTTGATGGTATTTCGAAAAACCAGCACAAAAAATAACTGAAAAACTTTTTTATAAAACACAACCATCCGATTTCCAAATTTTTTGCAAACTATGCTAAATTTTTACACACCATTAATTTTATTGTAAAGACAGCAAAAAGTACTCAAATTATTATTAAAGCATGTATACCGTAATACTTTTATTATTATATATTTTAATCGGAGTTCAGTTAGGAATTTCTTTATCATAAATGGGATAGAAAAAACATAAAACTATCCATTTGTTCTTCCCCTTCGGCGAATGTATCATGTCAAATATTTCCGTATATTAATTTTTTGCTGATTTCCCATTTAGTGCCCTAACTTTTCTTCATCCCAAAGGAATTTTTCGTTATATTTACCTGTTTTTCTTGTTGTTTTTGACCCAAATTTAGGAATTTTTGAACAAAGTAAGTATGGCTAAAGGTTTTTAGAGAGTGAGTTGTTCCTTGATTATCCACAGCGACTCATTGGTCTATTGTTGCTAGCAATTTTGAGTGATTGGCATTAAATGTTAAACTTTATCGGAAAGAGCGCCTTAAAATGCATGAGAATCAATTGGTTTGAGGCACTTAAAACTAATTTCAAACTTCTTATTGCATGTCGTTCAAATTGAGAGCATGTTGTATATGTACACCAAACTTACCTATCATATCTCTGGAATAAATCTGTAACAGCGTCCCAACTGAAAACCTAGTAGCGATGTCGCGACCGAAACAAAACTGCAACTCTCGCAAAGTTCACGCAAGTGAGTCGTGCGGGTCTCAACTCCCAATGTGTCTCAGTGGCGCGCCGGAGTTTTCGATGAAGGCAAATGAGGATTGTGCGCTTGTTGCTGCCATTTATAAAGGGAAACTTTGGCGGTGGAGTTTCCCCCTCTCCAACGACATCGAGGAGGAGGAACGTACGCGATTCGCGCTCCATTTTTTGTGCGTGGGTGATGACTAGATGTCCATATGGATGCTTGTCATGTTTCTAAAGCGTTCATTAAAGTCACCATGGATATTGTGATGTTAAAGTTCATCATTCGAGGTAAGATACACTCGAGTAGTTTTTAACCTGAATCAAAGATTCACATGCTGCTTCAAATCAGTTGAACAATCATATTTTTGTGCAAATTCCTAGATTGCCTACTATATCAGATGTGATAGTAATAAAAACAGCGTTGTTTCTTGTCAGTGTTGTTATATTCGAACTTTCTTTCCTTTTTTCCAAAGAATTGAAATTATACTATTTTATCACACAAGTGGTAGAAACAGAAAAATGAAGTCAGTTTTGAGCATATTCTAGGCTACAGTGCTTTTATTGAGGTATAACCATCTCCAGGAATAAGAACTAGGCTTCTTAATAGCCTAACAGCAGAGGATAAAGAATTTTGTAGTTATCGATTAATGATGCTACATACCGGGATGCGTGGCATAAAGATGAGCAGTAATGCAGTATGTCTATCGCATACCGACCTTTCAGAATTTGCGGGGTTGAATTAGGATATAAATTCTAATTCAACCCCGCAAATTATGAGATAGAAATTCGTTCGGATTTCAAGTCAGCCAGGCTCGAAAGGGCTGGATGGAGTTGTGTTTGGAAAGAAAAAGTCTTTCGAAATTTGAAAAGTTTGGCAGTCATTTTCGAACACCCTGTACAATTTAGATCAACCAAACTTGGTCAACAAGACATCTTACTTAATAAGTTCCTAGTTTAAATGTGATTAATTACGCACCATTCGTATTTTTCAGCAATTTTTAAAGTCGGTGATGCAAAACCGATTTTTTTTACATTTTTTTTTTCGTCGGTTTAACCGCATCGATTTTGATAATATTTTGGGATAATAGAGGTGACCATTGGAGACACCCAAATATGCAAAAAAATGGGTAGTTCAATTTAAAAAAATATGTCATTATGACGTCATATTTTTTTTGGGACACCCTGTATGATCGAGAGTATTTTCCTAAAATGCAATCTAAGGTACATATACAACATGCAAAATATTAAAATCCCCACTTAATTGATAACGGAGCTACAGAAGACGGGAGCTAAGATGCAGGACCCTGTATAAAATGGATTGATAAGTGTATTGAAGTAGGCGGACATCATTTTGAAAATTTGTTATAATAAATTTAAAGCTCTCCCATATGATAATGACGTTATTTATGCTATTGTGAGAAGAAAATACTGTATTTTTTATCTACTTAGGTTGCAATCGGATTTCAAAATTTTGTGAACAAAATGATTTGTTTTTTCCCGTAAAAGATATGGTTCCATCAAAAAAACATGGTTGACCCGGAAAAAATCGCTGTAAGCATATATACTTTTCAATATATCATCTGCGGTTTCACTTCCAGTAGAAAATATGATGAACTGAAGAGAGAGAAATTTTCGTTACTCTGTTGTATGTTTCACTTATCTTGTTTGTTTCGAAATTTGAAGAGCTTTTATCATAGATTTGGTGATTCCAAAAATATTCGATAGTCAATCGATGAGCAAACATTTACACTAATCAATAACTGAGTAGGTAGAACATGTCCAAAGCATGTCAATGATGTCTTCAGGAAAAATGATGATGTATGCATAATTATAGCGCCATATGGATACGATTGGCGTAGGGTTGATAACGTGCTAATTCCATCAGCGAGATAATATTTGATACCTTACTATCGACGTCAGGCCTGATGTTTATAAGCTCTATGTTTGTATATTGGTGAAAGTTAAGTAAAACATTTATATAGTATATCACAGATATTTACTTTAACTAGGAAAAACACTTCTCTCATTTAAGCTGGTTCAGGATCCTGATTTATAAAATAGAACATTTAGTGCGGGCTGATACCCTCTCGCAAAGGCAGAAGGTCTCTCGCTCTCCAGAAGCGCTACGAGAAAATAAATATCTGTTCGCATTGTCCTTATAACGCTGTAAATTGTAATCATCGCGGAGAAAATTAAGTAAAAAATCTTTCCAAGTTATGGAAATAGTTTACTTAGAAAAGCCATGATATAGTGATTGAAGAACATCTGTAGTCATATCATGGATATAAAGCTGAAGTTATTATTTCAGATCCGGCTATTGTTTATTGTATTCTTCTATTTTATATTTTCAATGTATTTGGGAGATATAGTATTTGGCGACAGCATTTTCACCAAGACTATACTAAGCCCCTAGAAAACCTCAATCATCGCCGTCAAAATGTCATGATATCTCATCAAAATTTGTTCCAAGTATCACCTTCTTCATTTACTGCAATGTAATCAGGATTTACTAGATATTTTTGGAATGTATATGAAATTCAAATAATGCATTTTATTACTGATTACATTATAATTAGCATCTATCAAGTGCTTGTTATACTATAGACGTTTGACATATGTAGATTGCATTTCAGAAAGCACACGATGTCTTGAAAACGTATAAAATCAAGGTATCTCCTTATACACAGGCAATATAAAATGAAAGGAGAAGTAGAATGCTAGGTATGAGGACGTTAGTTTTATATTCATGACATAACTATCAAACAAGTAACCCAGGAACCATTGTTAAAAATCAGTCAATTTGACTATGGACTTTAAAAGTCAAAAAGAAACGTGTCTTTGATCTGAGACATTTATTCGTGATACACTGATACCTGGTGTGAATTTCTAATTACACAAATTTATCTGGATGATAAAAGAGTTTCACCTAGAAACAGCAAGTACAATGTAAATGATCATTAAACGAGTGAAGATATTTTCCATCACTAATGAAGATATCAGAGAATGACATTATTTTATAGAAACATCATCTGAACTCGTCCTGGTAACGTATTGGATTAATTTCCAGAACTGTCACATAGAGATAAGAGGGTAGACGATAAAACAAATAGAACAATTGTTCAGAAATTGAGTAATTCTCATCCACACGTGTAATGTTTCATTTCAGGATTTCTCGGATTAATAAGAGCAATAATATATGGTTTTAAAACATTAGCGCCGTTACTTGGATTGGTGGTGGTGGTGATGGTAGTAAAATTTTCCATAAGAATTGCGAAGTAATTTCACAATAATAAAATATTATTTAATCCTTCTAATGCGTTTATTGCTCTATGCATTTTAAAATGAAATATAATTTTTTCCTGGAAATGTTGATATAGTCAATATGAAATTCCTTTTACAGTTTCATAGGTAAAGCAAAGTTAAATGAAAACATGAAAATGGAAATGCAATGGTACTGCAAAATATTACATTTCCCGGTTAGTTGTGAATATTCTCGTAACGGTTATGCATATGAATAAATAACAGTGTTTTCAGGTATAAATTAGTCATGTCTTCACTCTATAATAATCAAAAATAATCATCAATTTCATATAAAACAAATCTGAAGTTTTATATTAATGAATTATACGTAGTTTAGTGCCTATCGTATATTCCTGATTGAAGATATTGTGGATACAAATGCTACTATAGCGGAGGATCATACATTATACGATATTAAGTGAATTATGATGCTGTGGGTCACTGCTCGGGTTTTGCGGTTGTTGAAAATATTCTCATTTGAGACTAATACGATTTGGGAAATTACTTTAGTAAAACTTAGACAAGTTGCGGCCATTTCTGCCAGACGGTCTCATACGGGCTGAGAGTCGATTAAATAATGAAATATTGATTTCTGATCAATAGCATCCGTTGGCACCCAATCCGTTGATGACCGACTTGTTTACTTATTGAGTGCGAAGGCTGGTGGAAAAGGGTGTTCAAAAGTTTACAAATCCCATGTATGTTTATTTTTGTGCATGCCAGTACAGGAGGTCCACCGAAATTGGTGAGCTCACTATTGACGGGTCATTTTTTATACGCGTTCCAAAGATGTTTAGCGCATAGGCACACATATGCTGGCAGATGTACTAATTTTATAGATGCAAGAAGAAAGTTGTCAAACCTACACATATTTTTGAATTCACAGGAATCAAATAACTCGATCCTTACATATTTGGCGAGTAAAGCGGTTGAATGGAAAGGTACCTCCATATCGATGGATCCTTGAAATTCCATTACTTTAACCGTCTCATTTTTGAAATATTTACCAATGGAAAATGTTACGGATATCTCAATTAACCGGCTAGATCGGTTTCAGCAAATATTTAACTACACTACATGTAAAGCCGGGGATCCATCTGAGCAACGTGGCCATTCATTCGCATTCGTTTGCATTTTTTTGCATTCGTTCGTAAAGTGTATCATTTTTGTGTCATTGTGGTAATTTGGTCGGTAAAACAGAAAAGATCAAAAGGAAATCCGAGTTGCGAATGTCTGCAAACGTTGTTAGGCGTTTAAATGTAGCAGTGTCGAAAATAGTTTGCAGTACTTCGTTACAATTCGACGAGAAAGGGTGTTTTTATTTTCGTTTGAAGTGGCACAAAGATTCACCCTATCTAAGTATCAGTACGTTTGAGATTTTGAAATGAAATAATTACCCGTGATTATATTTTTCTTTGGAAATTATCTTACAAATTCTGATGAAGATAATGCCGAGAGGATGGTAAACGTAAGTACTAGCCGAGATAGTTCATAAGCCCAGTCATGAAGGCGTGTCCCTTAACTACTCAGTAAACCTTCCTTTTATTTTATGTATATGTATGTATTTGTGTATTCTTATGTAATGCAACATTTATATCCTAGCTCAGTATCGCCTCTTGTCCAAAATTGTTACCGATGTCGTCGAAAAAACTATTTTCATCTGCTTCTCTATCAATAACATCTAGAAAAATCAGTTACTCATCATTACTATATCATATGCAAAAAATATGTTTCGTTGTTCTAAGTTAATACTACTTATATGCGTCTGAAATGACACCTTGACAGCATCATTTTGGGTCTTTCTACATCTGTGAAGTATTTTTTATAGGTAACATAACTTCCTGTTGCTTCTGTTGTCCCTCAAAATTTGCGTCCCCCTAAGATTTTTAATACGACGTTTATGATTAAGAGAAGCGAAAGCAATGAATCTGGAACATTTTCGCTGCCAGATTGGTTTTGCCTCTATAGATTATAGCTTCACGCAGCAGGGCGTCATTGCTAATTAAAGGAAACAATTTCTTTTTCAGAAATTGAACTGTAGCAGATTGTTGGGTTATTGATAAGCGATTTTGCATTGAGTTGTTTTTTGGCGTCGAAGAAGTAATACTGCTCACATGACTAGGTATCTAGGTAATCGAAAATACTCATTTGGAAGAATGGACATCTGATTAACGAAACCGTAATTAATTTTCTATAAGAAAATATAGATGCAGATTAGATATAAGTGTTAACATACGAGGGTCACGCTGAAAGTCTTTAGATATTCCTAATCTATACAAGGTTAAACAAGTTTGAGCACGCAGCTATTTTGTCTAAAGTTGTAAGTGCTTACACGCAAAAGCAGCGTTTGATTCGTTCAGTAGTTGCCTTGCCACGGTCTCGAATGCATCTAAGTGTTGGTCGAATTTTAACGTGAAAATGGAACCGGGTAGTCGCGATTTTCGAGCCATGACTTTGTATGACTATTAAAAGGGACTAGACCAAGCGGAAGGTCACGAAAGTTAAGTGAGTTGCTTTGGGGCTCTGCCCCTTCTAGGGCTACAGTTTTTTATTGGTTTGCTGAGTTTAAAAGGAGGCCTGGTCTCACTCAATGGTGAACCTCGCACAGGTCGACCGCCCACTGCTGTTACTCCGGAAACTGTAGAAGCTGTGCAAAATATGGTGAAAAAAGATCGACAAATAACCTACACCGAGATTGAAGCTTCTCTGGGGATTGGATCGGTAGCGGTCCGAACATTCATTCATGATGACCTTCGCCTAAGGAAGCGGTGTTCCAAATGGATGCAACATTTGTTGACCAGTGATCAAAAAGCAACAAGAGTTGATTGGGCTAACTTTATGCTTGAAAAATTTGATAATGGGCACAGTTAAAACACTTCTAATATCGTAACCGGTGACAAACCTTGGTAATATCATTATGAACCCGAAACTAAACAGTAGTCATTAGTTTGGTGCTTTGAAAGTGAGCAGCCTCCAATGAAAATTCGTCGTTCCAAGAGTATTGGAAATAAAATGGTCGCATCTTCTTTTTCTAAAAGTGGATGCATCACAACGGTAGCCTTGGAAAATCAAAGGACAGTTACTTCTGAATGGTATATAACCAAATGTGATCCTTTAGTCTTCCAAGAACTATGCAAGAGCCGTCCAAAGACTGGTCTGCGGGGTATTCAATGGCACAATGACAACGCACCCGCCCACAGCGCCGCTAGAACACTCGATTTTTTTGCTGAATAGGGTGTCAGACTGGTGCCTCACCCACCTTATTCTCCGGACCTAGCTCCGTGTAACTTCTTCTTATTCCCTAAGATCAAAGGAAAGTTACGAGGTCGCCATTTTTCCACCGATGAAGAGGCAATCGCTGCATTTGAGGAGGAAATTAGCAACGTTTCAAAAGAACGTTAGTCACAAGAATTTGACAAGTGGTTTTACCGAATGCGTGAACGTATTGAAGTAGGGGGAGAATATGTTGAAAAAACAGAATAACATTTTTTTTAAAGAAAACCTTGTAATTTTTCTCTATCTAAATACTTTCAGCGTGACCCTCGTATAAAGGAAGATCCACTTTAGCTACTAATATTATTTTTCGCTAGATTGATGTTTTGAAATTCTGCGCCACCCATGAATTGGTACCGCAGTGTTTTAGGTTATGTATACATGGCGAGACATCAATGAAGGGCATAAGTTGTATCTCGTGAATCACTCACTGCAGACATTCCGGATAAAATACCCGCAATAAAAGTAAAATTGCTGGAAATTATTTCCACTAATATATGTTCGATAATTCTTAAAACTTATGAGATTTAAAAAAACATCGATAATTAACATATACCTAAAACAACTTCTTTGTATTATGTAAGACGTTTTGACAATTTTGCGCGGATAATTTTTCCCACTTTGGTTCGTTAAGAGAGGGGGAATTAAATGTTATTAATGAAGAACAATAAAAAAGATAAAATATTCTTCTCCACCGGTCTGCCATCACAGCATTCTGTGATCCATTGGACTGGATATGTTACTTTATAAACAAAGAACAAATTTCTAGTTACAAATAACCAGTAGCTGCTAAAAACAAAAGTGGTTTGAGTTATTAAAGAAGCAGCAGCTGCTCAAAATATAATAAAATAGAGCAATATCTCTTGAATGGACGAATAATACTATTTATCACATTACACACTTACTCATCACAACTATATTAACACAACACCGATTGGTTACGTTTGACTCTGAGTAATTTTTAAATACAAGAAGCATTGTTCAGTCTTTATATCAATTTCATTTTGTTATTTTCACGTTTTTCTAAAAACCTTTTCTATTTAGCCGGTGTGACGAACTTCGATTCTTTTTAATTCAAAAGCAATCAAGCAAATTCCATAAACCTTGTGAGAACTACCGTTCAATGTACCTATTCTTGTTGATATGAACAGAACATTATATGAATTAGAATTTGCAATTTAATGAAGTGAGGGCAGTTTATGTTGTATGACATTCACTAACAAAAGATATTGCAAATCTCGGAAGAAAAGCTGCAATATATAGCAGAGGGGGGAAAATAATATTTTTTTTTGATAATTCGCATACATATAAAATAATATAACTTTGGTGTCCAGATTTGTTAGAACACTAGCAGCAATGATGAAGAATATAACTAATTTTTATTTAGAGTACAGCGAAACAAATACTCTTAACAGTCTGGTAAGATTCTGATTTCACCGTACCAGAGTACGATGTTTCAAAGCAGAAAACTGTATTGCGGGAAGCACCGAAACCACTTGATATTTCTTAATAGAAACTTTAACGCTTTAAAGTTCCATAGAATGTAAAAACGAATCAAAAGCTTTGGAATTTTGTAGTTATTCTTACTTCCTGAAATCTTCATGTCCACTAAATTAAAAAAACCAAACCACTTCCCCCAGTAAAATGCTTACGGTGCTGCTTTTAAGCAATTAGGTGTGGAGCAGACAATTCTTTTTGGACAGCTAGAAAATAGAGAACTTAATGCGGTTACGGTGATTGTCTTGCCAGTAAATGCATGAGGCGGTAGGCGAAATTTGATGAAAAGGATTAATTACCTCGGAACATGTACAGGAACAGGATTTAACTCATTTTAATGACGTAAGATGTACGATGTGTTCAAGCAGATGCCATTCCTGATTTTCATTTGGAATATTCAATAAGTTTAGCTTATCTTTATAATTATGATTTGATGCGTTTTGTTCATGCCAAATTATGTGAAAAATGTTTAATTTCTTGGAGTTCTACCTTATAATAGCTAAGTATGTAGAACAGTTTTTCTGAAACTATGCATATAATATACAGGCCAAAATGATATAAAAATCTGGCAATATTGGCATGAGCTTTGGGAATCTTATCATCATTTTACAAGTAAGTCTTTGCTTTTCACCCGTCAATACATAGAATCTCAAAAATAATCACCATTACCTGAATTTTCGTTCGAATGTTCAATAAAAATCGATGCATCGATTACTAATATTGCTCCCGACGCGACAACTCGACTTATCGACAGACAGACAAGCAGCAAGTAGTGACGTAGAGTATGGTGCTATCGATGATTTCAGATAATCTTGCTTCAATTTTTGCACTATTCTTTCAGTGCCTCGCCTTGAACGTAAGTGAAGTTTTTTCTTTTATGCCTGAACATTAATTTTTTTCTTACGTTGCTCGCAGGTAGAGTTGATTGCATAGCCCACTAATTAAAGTTTTTTTTTCTTATTTAGTATATACCTATGTATATACAGGGTGATTCACAAGTCTTGATCAAAAATGAAACATTATACACAGGGACGTATTTTAAAGGGGTCTTTGATGTAACATTTTTTCCTCGAGAGCTTCATTAAGATGATACGGGGTGTTTAAATTCAAAAAACAGAAAAACAGTTTTTTTAATATCTTCAAAATTGTTAACTGGATTGAACTAAAATGTATGTGGATATACCTGAGTATTGTCCATATTCAAAAGTCCTTACTTAAAATTAACGTGTACCAGTGGTGGAGATACAGGGGATTAGTGGCATAATTTTTCCAAATATAAATAGTACGCCACTGTTTTTTTTTCTAAACGCGAATTCTACCTTCAATTTGCTACAAATAATTACTCTTGCTTTTTTTCTTGAGTCCACTGTTTTCATTAAAAATAAAAAAAACAAATTAGATCATTCATTAAGAGCCAAGACACAATTAGTTTCAAAATAAAATAGGAGGCCTTGATCGCAACTTGATGTTTCTTGGGAGATAGTTTGAGTTCCATGACATTTTTTCTACCGGGTGGCTTACACAGTACTTTCACAGCCGGGTCGGCGTATGTACAAAGTGTTGCCAAGCGTCAGTCATTGAAATAATTAGGTTTTATTGGAAATAAGCAAAAATGGTTTTTCTACTTCCAATAAATGATCCCTGAATTGTCAACACTCATAAGTCAATCACGTTGATTAGATTAAAAAAATAATAATAAATTATAGGATGCGCTTTTCAAGATATCTGTAATATTTTATATTAATGCTATAATTTTGAGTACTACTTCTAGGGCAGCACAGATGTCAACATAAGAAATTGGAAAAAAATACCTAATCTCAAGTTTTTATAAATGTGTATCCTAATTCATATGAATGTTGTGTCCATATTAATGGAATAATGGAAATTCCATAGAATTAGTTTCACAAACCTTTCATTGATTCTGTGGTTCTCAGAATAAGGCATAATAAGTATTGTATTGATTCATGACATTTCCTTAAAACAACTCCGTACATACACATCAACATATATAATTTTCTAAAACTTGACCGAATAGCTCTAGATTCAAATAGATCCTTAAAAAATGAATTCGATTAGAATTTTTGTTAACAATAACGTAAAAAACTGGTAATTTTATGCCTGTAGCAGTTCCCTCTCGAACAAACCAGTGAATTGACGACGTTTACAAAAGTATGTTTGTGACGCGTGTGAAATAAGCATATATTTATGTTAATGATAGCGACCTGTATCGACCTGTATATTCAATAATAAACCGGTTACATCTTGAAGAGATCGTAGTATTAGCAGCGCTCTATTTTAACATTGAGTAATATACTGAAAATTTGATAGATGTGGTAGTACTGGACTCGTCGCCTGCCCTCTTGACGCCCAGCGGCGTGCCGGGGCCGGGAAAGAATACCCACCGACATTCTGATTATTTTGCAATACGCATAACTCGTAGTACAACAACTAGCAATCCAGTATCTGACATCACATCCATCGATCTTTAAGCCCCCATTCTTCCTCAATGTTGTCTAAGACTCTTAGAGCTACAAATGGAACAGCGCTGGCTAGTAAGAATGGCATCCCTGCGGATAAATATTGGCTGTTCTTTTTCGGAATGAAAAACATCGAAAGCGGTCAATGAGGTCTCAATACAACAATGGCAATAAATAGAATGTCGAATGTTTGAAAGGGTTTACAGGCTGGAAAGGATTATTCTGTGCCCAGTTCAAAATTAAACGTTACAGATATGAATAATGTGGAATATTCCCATCCTATTCATTAAATTTCAATCTAAAGTCGACTAAAAATACTAGATATAGAAGATATCAAAAACATTAGTTTCCATCACCACGAAAATTTATCTGCTATGGAATATTATTTAAAACAACATATGGGATTTTCTCAGTCTATAACCGGGAAAAATACGCAAAAAAGCAATGCGACACATTTAAAACACTTGAACCTTGAAAAAAAATTCACTATAACCCAACCACGATCAAGTCATCATAAAGGACAAGGTACCTAACTATTATTTAAATAAAAAATGCATCACTTACTTATTGCACAGCATGTCTCACTCCATATTTAACCATAATCGATGCAGCGGTTACCGAGATTACGTGATGACAAAGATCTTAGCTGCCGATCTATCAGAAAGCATCCAAAAATTAAGTTTGACGACATAAAATATATGTATTTTCCACCTTCTTGAACAATTTCCAACCCCAAAACCCCACGTAGATTGTAGTTGCTCTAACCTGGTGAAACTGTCCCATCATTAGGATAAAATTGTGCAATAGAATATTTCACAAACAAATGTCAGTTTTTTACTTGTTTCGCTATAATGTTTAAAGCGCCGACTTAGGGTGTGTAGATTGCACAAAATCATCCCAAAAATATTGTTTCGACTACGTCAAAAAATGACCCTAGACCCTAAAAATGTAAATGCAGTTTAATATAATATGTTTGTGTTCTACTCAATACTCAAACCTCAATACACCATTCAAAATAAAACAATAACTACCAACACCTTATAATATGATCTTTCTCAAATTTCTCGAATTATGTTGTTGCTGATGTCGACCTTATACAGAAGGTCCAAAAATGTTCAATCTGGAATTGCTTACAGTTCTTACGTTTCTCTCTCTCTCTCTCTCTCATACTTATTATGACCAACATATGTTTATCAATTATTATACGATCCCCTTGTCTGCATGTAGGAAGTGAATTCACCACGTAGATGTCATTTATCGTTCTAAAATAATTTTAATCTCGATACCTATACGATTTTATAATATGGTTGATGCTCGTATAACCCTACAGATTATAATATGTGTTTAATTAAAATTTATAGCTATCATATAATGACCCGTAACAAAATGTAATGTTTGTTATAAACCAAAATTTTATTATAATTCGATGAGGATCATTTAATATCATGATGCCGAAAATCTTGTATATTGAACTAATGTAAATGAGAGGTACAAATGTGTAGAAGCACAAATTGAACTACTGGCGATTATAATTTCATTTGGACTAGAACAGAAGCGAGAATTGAGTTATAATGAATTAAAACAGAGAGTCAGTATCTCCTTTTGTGATGTACTTGTATGCAAAGATTAGCATCCTTGAACACAGATTAAAAACACCACTTTAAAGTAAGACGACTGGCCCCAGCTCGACCACAGCGGGGCTAGTCGTATTGTAAGTTCATCCCACTCCAAACCACACATGATCTTGAGAACACACCACCCAAGTGATCTTCTGGCCTTTGAGGCGAATATAGGTATCTCGCTATACCTTAAAAGGCGATTTGGATCGAATAGCCATCGCAATGTTGTCCGCGACAAAGCTTTCTGTATTTTTCCCACTCCAAAACCGTTACATACTAGTTCTTTTGAGATCTAAAAAAAGATTTTTTGCTGCTCTCTGGGTTCCTCAACCCGGAGAGATTCTATCAAGATACGCAATTAGCATTACATAATGTCTCACTTCGACCATCTGGTTTCCCTAACTTACACTAATCAAAGCCACATGTGATTAAAAAACATTTTTAATAACGGTTATGTTGAAGTTATAATGACTTGTGATTTTACTAGAGTGCTGGAGGGGAATCAGATAGACAACTACAGAATAAGTTTGAGAAAAAACAATAACCATTGCAGGCTTTTGAGGAGTCATACTACTTCAATTACAGAGGGACTAGTAAATACGCGATTGGCAATTTGATTCTCTCATCTAAGAGATTCGCATTTGAAAGATAAAATCTGGCTGGCTAGGTTCGTTGCCTTAGATTGACGTTTGGCACTGATTTTGTCTGACTTTATGATGCAAATTTGTATTCAAAAAGGGTATTTGAACGAAAATACTTGTCACCGTTCCCAGTGAATAGGAAGCTTGTATATTCTATTGTTTTAAACTCAACAACAATGCAAATGTGTCACTTTGTATTACAAACATTCCATGATAAGTGGTTGCCCTGCTTCCAGAATCTGCTCCCTTTAAAGCAATAAGTATTGTGGGAACTTCTAAAACTTCTCTCGTGGCTCTCTGATTCTGAAAACAGAATGAATTTTATTGTTTTGTGCTTTGAAAAATCCGGCCGTGACACCTGAAGGCCAGCGGAAAATAAAATGAAAATGTATTATCAACCAAACTCAATTGATTTTGTATGGTTCTGTGATCGTACAGAAATGAAACCTGTTGAAATGATTTCGAGGACCTTTCGTATGTAACATACAGAAACTCGTCCCACTTTCCGTCAGGTATTCAGTTTGAACAGTTTGTGGATCGTCCAATGAAGCATGTTGGAAAGCTTGAAGCGTAATCAAGATTGTCGGAATAGGCCCAATGAATTCGATTAAATTGGCAAACTGGAGCGCGACAAGTCATGGGGGCGACCACGCAACAGAAAAAGATTTAGCGATTACAATCATTGGTTTTGAAGAATGTCATTAAATACAGCCCTGTACATTCACCTTCAAATACCACCTAATAAGCCCAAGAGGGTATGTATATCAAGCCAGTGAGGCATAGGAAACTTCATGTACGGGTATTACTAGGAAAACGATAATGATACCTTGCTTGCAGCGGAATACAAATTGCAGCCACAGGAGAACTTTCACTAAGAGGAAACTATCCGAAAACATGATTATCGTAATTAAGTGAGGAGGTTTTCGATCCATTGGAGATTACCTTACCATGCTTTGTATGATCTACGGGAAATGGTGAGCATCATAAGTTAATCTTATGGAAAGGAAAATTCATATTTGCATACCATACGAGGGTCACGCTGAAAGCCTTTAGATATTCCTAATCTATACAAGTTTAAACAAGTTTGAGCACGCAGCTATGAACCTCGCACAAGTCGACCGCCCACTGCTGTTACTCCGGAAACTGTAGAAGCTGTGCAAAATATGGTGAAAAAAGAGCGACATAGACCTACACGGAGATTGAGGCTTCTCTGGGGATTGGATTGGCCGTGGTCCGGACAATCATTCATGATCACCTTCGCCTAAATTTGAGTTACGTAATCTTCATCAAATGAAAATGGCAGATCAATACTTGATGTATTTCTATTATATCATATTTTGATCACTGCCGTGTTGCCGTTTTCTTCGTATTTTGAACAACTCTGATTTTTGCAATAGATAATATGAGACTGGTATCATTGAAATCGGATAAAATTAATTCCTGTTGCCGCAACACAAATGGTGAAAGCCTACACATACTTCATGCCCTGTTGCCCCACCCCCTAAGACTGTGGTTTGGTATGTTGTGCTATGAATGTGTAGGTACTTAAACATATATTGTCAAGACGCAACAATATAATTGCATATTTTACTTCGAATTTTATACATTATTGCTATAGTTTTTCTGAGTGGCGTACTCTTCAACGGTATGTCAGCCACAAAACATGATAACGATATATTATATATAAGAAAGATGGCCAGCATATGCTTATTTGGCGACAGCAAGGGAGAGCTGGACAAGACGGAGATAAGGCACATGTGCAGTTTCCTGATCCGGATTTGGAATATAAAATACGGATTCGCAATTTCGACAACTCAGTGCAGACGTCCCTATTGTATCATTTGGGAATTTTACCTCATAGAATTTTTGGGTTCATTCAGGTGCTCGAATTTCCATTTTGGAAATCAAATCAGTAAATCATGGATAGCAGAGCTATACAACATACAGGAGATCTCACTTCTTACGACCTCTAATTGAATCAATTGCTCTCAAATACGAAATATTCATTATACTTACATTGACCATAAAATTACGTGTGTGCCCTCTAAACCGTTTTTTAAATCCGCCTTTGTGGCACTTGCAGTTGTACAGCCCTGGCGTAGAGCATAAAGTGCAGTCAACGTAGTAAAATATCTCGATTATGTATACGTCCTCAATTACTGCGCAAATATTATTGCCACATGTCAGAAATAGCTATTATAAACGAACTTATTTGCAGAAAAAGGTATCATCTGCAGTGATGTTACACATTGTACCATTGTGCAGTATTGTGCATAATTAACAGCTTACAACATTGCAACCCTTTAAAGAAAGATGCACAATTTGGTTTCGTTGCTTCCACCACACTCACACATTATTCTGTTAGCTTTTGCCAGTTCTGTGGGTCTGTGATCATATTGTTGAGTGTCAACATGTTCTCCATCAGAGCCAAAAAGTTTCAGGATCATGGATTGTTCTATTATAAGTGTTGCCTAGCTGTCAGTTACTGACACCTGGCAGTTGCAGAAAGACTATTGTACAATTCTGTACAATCTTATAACGAACTGTAAGCCGAGTACAATACGGCTCAGGGGTTATGGGTTTCAACGTAGAAATTATTGTCAGTCGAAAGGTCCTTCAGTTCTTTACTGAAATATCAGATTTAATAAAAATAAATGCAATAAATTGTAATTTCGCGAGAACTTGTTACACCATCATACTATCCATTTCAGTATAACATGGAATCTACCAATTTTTTACTATATTGAATTGCTTGTTTCCATCTAGGCAATAGACTTTTGGCAAGCCTAAATTGACTGGACTGTTTACTGAAACGAACATGCCTCTATGTTGCGAAATGTGCGGTTCCACAGGTCGTTTCTTCCGCACTTGTTTTTCGAATGCTCTCTTCTTTGTCTTTCGTTAATACCTGAATCATGTTCAATAATTATTTTACCCTCAATGTATGTGGATACAAACAGCTTTTTTGAACGATGAAGTAGTGACAACCTTAATATGGATAGGTAATGCGCAGTAAAGTTTCATTCCAGATAATGAGGGCTTTGTTCTGTTGATGCAAGTCTGTAATAGGGTAACTATAATGTTGGTAATTTTAAGTATCGTAAGCATGATGGTAGATGTTATCATTAAAACTATTTTTATGCTTACAGACTAATAGAAAATACAGATCCTTATTAGAAATATACACCACCATAGATACATACCGAAAAGACAGTCCTAGCAAATAGACCTGATTACACATTCACACCACAGCTGTTGCTGGGACTGGATGTATCCTTAAACGTTTCCTTGCGGTACACCTTATTCTAATATTCTATAGTCGCAGAAAGCATTTTCTGTTTCAATATAATGTATTCGATCCCATCAACTTGAATGGTACTCCACGTAATCCAATTTCTTCTAATTTATCCAAAACAATTTTGTCGCCGAACGTGTCAAATGCTTTCGCAAAATCAAGAGATACAGATCTAGAATATTTTTCCGACCATTTGTAAATCTGATTTCTAAGACACAGGATGACATCTTGAGTAGACACTAGTTTCTTCAATCCAAATGGGTTTTCAGATACAAATTTTTCAAATCTATTTCTTTAAGCTCAGGTAAGTATCGATTTAGTTCATGTTTTCACGCATTAAAATGCTACTTATATGTCTCTGTCTGGAATGTATCACCCAGACTATTTATCTGTATGTTAAATGTAATTTGTAGGCGAGTATTCATTAAAATAGTCAACCAGCGTTATTAATACTTCTCCTTAGATATAAAAGAGCAACTGTTCCAATTTTGTTTGTATTCAGGTAGATGAGGAGATGAGGTAGTATGTCGTTATAACGTCAGGCGCATCTGTAATTTTAATTTAACAAGAGAACTGTTTTTATTACATGAGGTGAAGTATTCCACCGTGTATAGTCTTCCACCACTACGCCGAAAATTGAGGAGCAAACCATTTGACTCCGTTTAATAATATCATTCCATACAGTTTCTTTCACGACTTTCATGGTAATACCATATTTTTATTTAACATTTGAATTTGTTAATTAAGGTCTAAATGTAAGTGCCAGTGATGAATTAATTTCACCTGAATAGTTCGTTAGTCTGCATTTACAAGAGTAGGATATACCATCCATCTTTATTCATCAATATTCCGTGTAACTTGGTGTCATAGTAACTTTGACATCAGTTGAAATCAGCCATTACTCACCCTGTATAGTAAATGTAAATACGCATCACGGTGTATTCTCGTTATCATGTATACTCGTGAACATTCAAGATAAATACTGTTTTATGATGGTTTATAATCTGTGTTCATTTTGTGATAAGAACGTCAAACAAACCAATTGTGCTGAAATACCTGGGTTTACAAAATTGATTAATAAACTAATTCAAATAAGTGCTTTGGTGAATTGTTTTTGATGAAAAATGATTGGAGAGGCTCCTGCAACTGAAAGGTTTACTGTAGATGAAGTCGCCAAACATGATGGCATAGTTCAGAATTCGGTGTGGATAATCATCAAGGATTGTGTATATGATGTATCAGATTTTTTAGACAAGGTAATATCAACTTAATTTAACTTTCTCAGATGTTTGCAATATAGTGTTTCTAATTATTTCCCCATCCATTTCAACTCAGAAACTCACTACATACTCCAGCTTGGTCTCCAGGTCGGATGCGGCGGCCTCTCTAAGTGCGAGTCAAGGAGTTGCTGGACCCCTCCGTTGAAGTAGTCCAAGTGTCATCTTCTTTCTTAAAGGAGCTTCTATGCTTTGTTAAGGGCCCACCTGGAGTCTCTTCGCAGCTTCGAGAGCGCGCTCGACCTCCAGGAGACTTTCCCTTGCGCTGACTTCCTCAAAGGGCATGATGCCTTGTATGCTGTACGTATGGTTTTTTCCAATTTGGTGACCCCACGTCCAGATCACTTTCTGTCTATACTGACGAGTCTAGGTTGAAGACGAAATATGCATCCCTATAGCTGGTCTGATGCATAGTAGAGAGCAGACACTTGAAATTGTGTAGTGTTTGTATCAACCATTATTGTTCCACAATACGTAGAGAAAATTTCTTTGGATTGTATTTACAAACCGAACGTTTTTGAGAGCTCTCGGTTAATGGTGGTGATTCGAAATTGTCCAATCGACTTAAAGTTTAAATACTATTATCATCTTGAGAATTTATCATTTGTTTCAGCATCCTGGAGGTAGAGATATGATAGAGGAATTGGCAGGAAAAGATGCTACAAAAGATTTTTTCAATATTGGGCATTCTAGTGATGCCAAAAGTCATCTGAAGACTTTGAAAATAGGTGAAATATTTAAGGTATGAAATCCCCTAATAATTATAATCAATATGTTGAGTTTAGACACAAAGTTGTTAAGCAATGACAAATAATATTCAAAAGATTGAACCGTTTGTCTTCGAGACCAACAGGTGAACGAATCGTGATTAGTTTTCTTAATACAGAATTGGGTGGTTCAAAAACGGACCTTAATAATTAACAATGAATTCATGCCAAAAAAACAGTAATATCAAATTTTCTATTAAATAAATATTCATAATAAGACAGAATAAATGAAACAAAAATAATATTTGATATGAACCAGGTGAAGGGTATTAAATCCTGTATTTACAAAATAGTAGCGGCAGTCACAAAAGTTCTATAAAGAACGATTTTCTGGGGGTGTCTGTGCGATATATATTTTATGTAATTATTAATAATAGAATTTTAAGTAGTATTTGAACACAATTAATATGAATATATAATAAAATAAGGAAACTATGATTCTCTTGGTGTTTAACAAAGTGTTGTATTTTGACTATCTGTCACTCTAAAAGTGTAGTTATAATAATCAAGGGTTTTTGAATGAAAACCGTATTATTCATTCCAGATAGAAGATAACCAAAAGCAAAATGCTGAGAGTGATAAGAAACCTGCCAGGTAATTATTACTTTATAAAAAATTATAATTAATTTTTTCTTTTTGTTGCTAAATTTGGATAGTTTCAGATTATATATTGAAGGGCCAGATTTATTCCGGAATTAATATCTCAAATAATGAAAACTTGAACCCATCAGTTCATGAATCATTTTTCCTAATTTTTATTTCTCACGCCTATAGGCAAAGAATTTTATATTTTGAATTCTTGATGTTCAAGAATGACAATCATTGCTCTCTGTCTTGCTCTTTATCTTTTTTAACATTTCTTGTAATCAGTTGTAGGAGCTTTGTATCCGTAGTAACCTGTGGGCTAGTGGGTTGAAGAACACAACATCTGTGCTTATCTAACATTTTTATTAAGCTGTTAAGAGGCACAAAAACTTTTCCAAGTGTTTATACAGAATATTCACCACTGTACAAATAATGATATATCTACGCATGTAATAGACGTTGAAATCGATGTTTACCTTGAAGCTCCTTTGTGATACATATTTATTATTAAGAACTACAATATGAATGAAAAGCACTTGTTTTAATGATTTCCTTGTGTTATGTACCCAGGAAGCTTACTCTATAAAGTGTGTATAGTATAACAATGGCGGTCTAATGGAATGTCTGTCACCTATCTAGGAATTTATGGGGTAGTTCTGCTAAACCATGCCAAAAAAGATTATATAGGAGATATATAACGTAAAAGTGAATATTTAAACTGATGTTAAGTTGATGATAAATGATGATAAAGACTACTTGTTGACATGTTGTAGAGTGTATTTACTAAATTGAAAATTACCAGTAGATGTCTATACATCCGAACAGTTGAAAAATCATATGAACGACGGCTTGCGGAAGCATTCATGTGAAAGGATCAATATGTGTGTCTCGATCCAGCGATATTAGATTTTATCGCAGTTTCTGACTGACAATTTATATCACCTGTGGGCGGTTTTGATGTTTTTGAGTATTGCGGAATGCTTTTATATTTCAATTGCTCCTTATCTCTTTGAATTGTTCGATATTTTTGTTTTGAACTCTATCACAGAAAGTTCTCCAAAATAGATATGTCACATACTTTAGACACAAGATTTCAGCTCCAATTTGCGAAACTTTTGGTAAAGAAGCCTACTTTTACGTTATTTCAGTCATTCATTCAAGTTGATAGGCAACAACTTTGGGTTATATACCAAACCATTAATAATAATAATAATAATAATAATAATAATAATAATGATAATAATAATAATAATAATAATAATAATAATAATAATAATAATAATAATAATAATAATAATAATAATAATAATAATAATAATAATAATAATAATAATAATAATAATAATAATAATAATAATAATAATAATAATAATAATAATCTTTATTGGAAATATTAGCAGAAAATGTGTTTCATTAGCTAATGGAACTATTACTAATGTTATCAGAGGGTATGCGTATTTTAAAGTATAAAGTTCCATCATTACCTATCACCAATTCCAAAATAACACAAAAAATAATAGATACATATTTTCAGAAAATCAATAGGTCTGCATAATCTAGCAATAATACCACACTATCCAAAGAATCAGTAATTCGTATCTCCGATAAGATAAAGTATCCCTGATATCACTATCAAGGAACAGACCATTTCTCAGAATCCCAAAATATGGTATGCAATAGGTATATATGTAAATTTTTAGTGATAGTGTTGTTAACATGCACTATTCAATGAAAAATTATAGTTGTTTGAAACTTGTAGCCAATTAAACACGAAGATACCAGCACTTACTCATTCTGCCTTACGTCCAAGGAATATCAGATGGAATCAGCGATACAAGATCCAAACAAGATTCTCTAGGAATGCCACCCTCAGAAGTATCCTAACAAAAACTAAACCCAGGAATGAATCTCAAGAGACGAAGGACTGCATCTACCAGATACCATGTCAATGTGGTAAAATCTATGTTGGAGAAACAAAAAGGCCACTGGAAGTAAGAATCAAAGAACATCGTCTCAACACCCAGTGAGCAGAGACAGGAGAATCTGGAATAGCTGACCACGCATGGACAGAGCACCATAAAATAGCTTGGGACGACGCTAAGGTTATTGCCAAGGAACCGCATTGGTATCGAAGGAAATTCAAGGAGGCGGCATTCATCACCAACAACAGCAAAGTGTACAGCAAACCCAGCGTAGACATCAAACCAATCTGGCAGCCACTCATAAAGAAGATCAATAGACTACGACTGGATCAGACAACAAACAATGACCGACAAACAGCCACGTCAGCAGACCGGAATACCGCGCATCGGGAACCAATCAGAACAGACCGCGCACAACGACACGTCACCGGACGGGGTATAAATAGGCGTGAAAGGAACGTGTTCGCCAGTTCACCTGAAGACGATTGAAGATAGCACATCGATCGAAACGTCGTTATACTTGAAATTTTATAGACAATGGAAGTACGAAATCAAACTTTTGAAAAATTATAGATGTGTTTATATACAACTACGAGAGCAGAAACCCAAAAATTCGACGACTAAATATTTACCCGACACTAAAACTGATAAAAATGAGATACACAAAATATCGCAGAACCTAGGGTAGAAATTTAGTAGGTATTACTAGAAGACAGAGAAAAGCTTGTCGAATGGGTAGACAGTTAAAAAATAGAGGCAAACTGATTCACTTCTTGCTTTCCACGCATAACGTCATCCGAGTTTTAAAATAAGTACCCATAAAAATCAGGCATTTGCAATAATTTTAGGTGATCAAAAATTGATGCACTGCTTTCAGAAATGCACGTGAACTTGAGAAGTTCGGTGTTTTTCGCAATATTTAGGTCTTCAATATTTGTTTTTAATTATATGATTACGCTCAGAAACAGTTAGGCATTAAAAGAACTAATAGACGTAAAAAGCCTTAGAATTTATTCAACTAAGTTCGCCACCCGCCAACATTACGAAAAGTAGCCTAACATAATCGACCACTGACCACATCAGTCTAGATTTTGTTGGAATCACCCTGTGTTCTTATTAAGCCTGTTATTTACGTAACACTAATTACTATCAGATCTTATGTGGAAAAGGCAGGATGAGCTGATTCCATCCAATGAAATAGTAGAAGGAGACGCCCCGAAACAGCGTCGTGTCCATTTCTGTCCCCATTCGATTCCTGAAAATCAACACAGAGAAAGAGATCACGCACCTTTTCAAGTATTTGCCGTAAAAGGAACTTGGCCTCTCTAAAAACAGTTGTTTCCAACTAAAGGTTTCGTTTTTCCGATGACGTCGAATGTGTTGCTTTTCTCCCTTATCGAGATTCCCTGGTGACTGAGAAAAAAAATGGGGGCGTAATTCTTTAAAGGAACGTGAGACGCTAGGTCTGACGTGTACTCAGATCGAATTGAATCCTCCAGAGTAAATGTGTCTCGTAAATAATTTAGCAGGCAATTATCAAAAATATGTTTATTTTGCTGTATATGCTCCTCACTTTTTTATTATTCTAGGGATTTGAAACATAAAACTTCTCTGTGGTTAGCTGCAGATCCAAAAATTGGCGTTAAGTACTTTGTCCTTCATCAGCAAACGCTTGGAGATATAGATTACAATCAGATGTAATTGAAAATGATCCAATTCAAACCTTAGCCTGGCCTGGCGATCTAACTGTAGAAAGCAATTGGGTGGTATATGCGTAACCCAGTTAAAGGTGTGATTGCAACATAGACGCTCACCTCCAAGTGTCGCTGATAGGCTAAAGACATGTCAATAGTAAGTTTAACGCATAGTGGAGTCTTCGTAAGTTGCCAAAGGGCAACGACACCGTGCGCGATGCCTGGAAAATAGTGTTGACATCACATTAATTTTGTTTGCATTTTAAAACTGCTTAGCAATCCAATATGCCACCGCTTGTTCAGTGACTTCCGTCACAGAGTAAATTGGGACGTCAAGTCGTGGCTTTAACTTTGTCACAGAACATAGATCAAAAAGGGTCACTCTAAGCTCCGACCCCAATATTGCCTGTCCCGCTCGAGCTCTGATGTTACTCCTCCCAGAGGCGAAGCTAGGGCACAAAGAGTGGGCACGCTCTGGGCGCAGTGCACAAAATCGCGACCTGAATGTGCAGAAAATGAAAATGATTTCAATAGGGACTTTTTTTCACTCTTCAGGTCCAAAAGGGTGGCCGCAAATTACGGAGCTTACAGCTACAACACTGATTCCTCCTTAGCAAACGGTGGTAAACTTCATGTCACATTTAGAGCGCGCAATCATTATTGCAGCATCTTCCAAGGTCGCATTATACGATGTAGAATTGTAGTTTTCACTGCCTTTGTCGATAAGATAATTTTTAGCAGTGTTCTGATGAAATATTAGTATTCAGACTGCTACTTTGCAAGTATTTTTGATCGTTCCCATGATATTTCGTGTGCTTCGAATGAATCACAGCACTAAGATGCAGAACTTCATTTAAATATTATTTAGACCTCATAATTTTTGGTGAAAGTCAATCGGTAAACCAGCTGCAAACCTAATATCTGCATATCCCTAATATGTCAATAATAAGCATTAGATCATCTCTGCATACATACAATATAGCACAGATTATCAACAAATAGGACGAGTAAATAGCAAAACAAATACCATCAGCACATCATCAGCGAACAATGGAGTCCGAAGTGTTGAAATGCTTGCTGCACAGTGTTGCCAGACATTTATGAACATGTTTTCTTATGATATCATCTGCATTGCTTACGTTGGTACGATTTAAAAAAATAATAGAACTGGGGTCTTACGAAGCCATCTGATGGTAGTAGAGAGGCATGATATGTAATCTGAAAAGTGTAGATGTTAGATACACGCTAAAATATAGTATACTTTAGTTGAAGGTCACAAAAGAGGCCACCTATTTGTCAAATGACATAAAAAGGGGGTTAAAAAGCAACCATAGAACAGGGACAACATAGTTTCTTATACGACATTGTTGAATGAATGAATGAATGAATGAATAGAATGAGGCATTCCGATGGGCCCATCGGTGCATAGGCCACCGCCGGGCCCTTTTGCGCCTCTATTAGCTCTAGTTCCCAAGGCCAGCCCTTTTCGCAAAGTTAAGTATGGCCTCGGGTCCTGCCCATCTTATATCCCTTTGTACCAGAATCATGGACCCCAGTATGGCCTGCCTGTGGTGCCCGAGGGCTTCACAGCGGCATAGTATGTGTGCCGAGGACTCCTCCTTATCACCACAGCGTGCACACGTTGGGTCACTAACTATTCCCATTAGATGCAGGTGCCACTTGAAGGTATTATCACCAGAGAGCAGTCCCACTAGCAACCTAAGATGACTCCTATCAAGAGAGAGAGGCAAAATCGCCCCTTTCTGGCTATAGGCCCTGTAATGAATTCCCGTGCCTGACGGAGATGTCCTGAGATGCTATTCCACCTCAAAGAGTGTTGAATTTGAATCCACTCGTCCGTAGCTTTCCTAATTCTACCTGCGGCCAACCCTACAGCCGGTTCCGGACCCAAAAGATTTCCTTTTGATCCTGCCTTCGCCAAAGCGTCCGCCATAATGTTTCCTCGAACCTCAGAATGTTCAGGGACCCACATTAGTCCCATTAGACCCTGTATCTCTCTGCGATCTCGTCGAGAGCTTTCCTACACTCTAATACCAGCCCTGATACTATCCTGCAGGCACTTACTACCTTGATCCTTGATTGCTGCCTGACTATCGGAGCAAATAGTGATTCGTCTCCTAGGCGCCTGCTTTTCCTGAATGCGAATTGCACAAGCTAAAATTGCAAAGATCTCAGCCTGGAAGACAGTGGTGTATCCCCCAAGGGAAATGAGAGTCTTGTATTGGGTCCGAAGACCCCAGAGCCAGAGCCCTCCTCGGTCAGTGAGCCATCCATGTACCAGAATTGCCCATCTCTCTCGAAGAGCTGTCGTCCTCCTGTGACCCATTCCTCTCTTGTTGGATACTCCACCATGAATTTGCAATCAAAAAGGTACTTGGATGTAATTATGTCACTCCTTGTTTGCAAAATCGGTGTCTCCTTTTGTAACTCTAAAAGGATCGCACAATGCCCTTTACCCGGATTGATAAAAGCCCAACTGCCTTGGCTCCATAGCCGGAATGCAGTTACCCTGGCCTCTCCCCTGATCTAGTGGAGGGAGATTCGGCAGTGCTTCGAGGGCACCCAATGGGGTCCTCCGCACAGCGCTCGTTGTACTAAGCCAGCCGTTGGATTTTATTGAGTCTGACTTTGATTGCCTCTGTCCTTACGCAGGGCCACCATACTAAGGAATCATACAATAAGGATGGTCTTACTATTGTCGTGTAGAGCCAATGTACCACTTTAGGTCTTAGTCCCCATCTCGCGACAACGACCCTTCTGCAAGCCCATAGGGAGTTGCGAGCTTTGCTGACCTTGTATTCTACAATTCAGTTTGTAATCCAGGATTACACCTAGGTATTTTACTGATTGGGATAGTACAAGTGTTGTCCCAAAGAAGGTTGGTTTGACGAATCCGTCGAGTTTCCTCCTCCTGGTGAACATAACGAGCTCGGTCTTGTTAGCGTTCCCTGATAGTACGACATTGTTACTCAAGAAGCAACGAATAATGAAGATTGTAACGGCAAACCATTCAGATTATACTAGCTAGAAACATGCTCCGAATTGTTTACTCGAATGTAGCAGATGAGACACAACTGGAATTGATACTCGAAGAATGGCGTAAAACTGACTGTGTAGGTACGACTGAAATAAATTGATTAATATATAATTTGAACATAGATGAACCAAAACGATATGTACAAGGGAACGTATAACGAAATGATAAACACCACCACCACTAACCTGGAACGCATTTGCCGAATCTGCGGAGTCTTACAGTTTTGACGAAGGAATGTGATGGAATGATTCTACTGAGCTTCTTCCCTGATAAGGTCACTAAGAAATGTGTTCAGTTCAAACGTATCTAGACCATCAGATAAATGATTCTCTGATGAATCAGTTTTATTATTTTTAGCATTACCTCATTATATAAAAAGTCAAATAATCGTTGACCAAATATTACCCAAGGTATGTTCTTATTTATTGGCTACTTTTGTTTGATGATTATGAGGGTCAAAGTGGTACACCACAATTATCGATTTTGGAACCATTTGCCAGAGATATATGTGATTTCAATAAAATACATGATTTGATGATTCAATGGAGACACTAAAAATTCAAAAATATTCCTTATTACACTATAGTAAGTGCGTAGGCTAATCTTTCAAACTCAATTTTCTTCGATACACTACTGTAGTAGGTTACCATATATTTTTAAGGATTCTACTTTTATATGTTAATTTACTCTTAAAACATCTTATACATTAAAATTTGTTTAAAAAAATGAAATATCATGGCGAACGGAATCTGAAGGCATAAAATATTCAAAAAATACAACAGTTTCCCTCAACCCAAGTACAAAGACCATCGCCAAAAACTCCCCTAATTCCCCCAATACAGTGAAGATAAAATCAATGAAAATATTAGAACAATTACTAAATAGGGTAAATAGAATGTTAGTTTTTGAGCTGGGTCGAGACTGGAGTGGCAAGAGTGCGAATTCAGCAGCGAGTAGGCGGTGTGAAAGAGGATGAACGGTTGTCATATTCTAAATGTTACGTTCAGTTCTTACGGAAGTAAGATTACGAAATTGTCCGCCTCGTTTTTGTCTCTTCAGTCGAGTTATCAGTAAAGCAAGTGTACACCGATCACGTCTTTGTTCTTCGTGTAGAGAACCCTACCTATAAAGGAAAATCCAACTAAATTTTAAAATTCGAGTTAAATTCATAGCACTTATTGAGGAAGTTCATCTTAAAACCGTAACATAAATTTGAAGATATAACTAGAATTGGGTAATTTTCAAGATAACGAAACTTATCTCGCATATGACGTAGCCGTTGAAAACATATAATTGTCATATATTGTTGTTTTTAAAACTATATGATGAACTGAGTTTCAATTTTTCATATTTTCAAAGCAAAAAAATGTGATACTCTCGGTAGTGATTTTATTTTGCTGGTCTGGCAACAGAACTGGCTGGCCGAGTGGCCAACAGCAGTCAGTAGCAGACGCAGGCACGTCCGAGGATTTGCTTAATTAATCGCAGTGACGTGAAAAACCCGTCGTCGCTGTTAGTTTTATTGGATGAAAAAATCAGATTTTACACGCGCCATTTATCCATGTTCTGGCGCTTAAGCAATAGGGTCCGCGCACGAAAACAACGGGATTATTCCATGTAATCGAATGTCGACAACGCTTGTTATTTGGTTTCTGATACCTTGCAATTGTTAACAACCAACATATCCTGAATAATTAAATAGAATAACATAGGCTTATTAGCATAAATATATGTATATATATATATATATATATATATATATATATATATATATATATATATATATATATATATATATATATATATATAGTTTACGATATACCTACGTTGAGAAGTGGAGAAGTGAGCTATTATTTAATGACCGAAGATCAGAAAAAGCATATTGGTGGCCGGCGACTGTGAGATAGCTCCTACAAATCGACAACATAATAACTGTCTAACTCGACAGCAGATCCGTAAAATCTGGGGACAAAGATCATGTCTCTACTAAAACCCGGCTAACGGCCCCAAGATCCTCCGCCCTATATCCATTCACTGTCATCTCTATACAATTCTAGAGAGAATGTTGTTTTCCTCCAGAAATAATAAATTTTCTGTTTAAATAGGTAAAAAGGTATCCTCCCACAATATCATTAGAAAGCTCACAAGTAGAGGATGTGGTGCCCAATCGACGGTACTCAGAACATCGGCGCTTGCAAAGTATACCTGCACTGTTTGGTGCCGATCTGCTTATGCTTACGCATATAGCCATTGCCCTAAATGAGACAGGTAGAATAGCATCAGGATCTTTGAAGGCAATGCCCTCCTACAAACTTTACTGAGAGACACAAGATGGAGCTAAAAGCTGTTCATCTGGATGGTCACCCAACCCCCCTTACCAGAGTTTTCTGAATACTGATATCAATGACAGTGCACCTCCACCGATGGTGCGATGAAACTTGTGGTAAACCAGAAATACAGATATCACATCCCATGTCCCACATCCCACATTCAGAGGCCCTCACTAGGCACTAAGAAGTTGGAGGCACAAAAGATGATATGTCCAAATAGATGATATACGTTAGGGACCCATCAACATTATCCTAATGCACCATCACGCATTGGGTCCCCCCTCATTGCTCTTTTTGAGTAATTAATAATGTAACGTCCTTTAACACTAATTTATTTCCACTGTAACAATAACTTATTCACTAATTTATATCAACGATTTCAAGTTCTTCACAATTAGACGTCTGATCACTGACTGATTGCTGTCACTGCTCGATACTTGTATATATACAGAAAACACCCATCTCGAATGTTCCATAACCAAATCTAGAACAATCTGACACATTCGAGATGTCTGTTGACAGCTGCACACATGTTCTGGACGATTTACATACAGAGCGATCTTTTCTTGGCTGCTGGCCGCTGATCTCGTTGCAATAAATAAAAACATGGTTCATTATTATTAATAATAATTATTTTAAAAACTATACAATAAATTCTTGAATACTGATTATATATGAAAAATGGGTAAATCAGCTCACTCACTTACTCCACTATGTATCAGACCTGCTATGCATGTTTCGTCTTTAGCCTAGACTCGTCAGTATAGCCAGTATAGCCTGGCGGTCTAACTGTAGAGAGCAATTGGGTGGTATATACGTAACCCAGTCAAGGGTGTAATAGCTGCATCAACACTTACCTTCCGGTGTTAGGACCTTTGAAGTTGCCAATGGGCAGCGCCACAGTCCGCGACGTTTGGCAATGAGTGTTGATGTTACTTATATTTTTCATTTTTTAATTACAATGAAATCCGGGCCCACGGGCACTGATAACATACTGCAGGCCAGGAAAAATGGGGCTGATTTTTGCTCTGACAATATTCAGTATTAAGAGTTTTGTTTGTTTTGTACTGTTATACCTATTTATTGTTCGACATTTCATGTTTGTAACAGTCTTGAATTTTGTCTATACTTATTTCTTTTTTATTTGTGTACTCATATATTTTGCCAGCCTTTTCTTTTTTATCTATTTTTATATGTAACGCTTTAGACACGAATAAATAAATAAATGAATCAAACCATCACTTTAATATGCATATAATTTTAATATATAATTTATGAATGTTATGAATGAAAAATTCTATATGTAAGTATATTATTTAAAAAAAAATGTAAAATTGGGGTATAAGAGTAACTGATAATATAAAAAATGCATGAGTTTATATTAACCTAATTGCATATCTATATTGCACTGTACTTGCTATATCTGTTTTTTCTTCGAAGCAATGAATTTATCGATTTTATTACACCTGGGACCAGACTACACAAATAAAACTTCCAGATCGACCAACGCTTTCCCCTCGGTTTTCCCTCTCAACGGAATCCAGGTTTGCAGCCTAATTAGAAAAAATATGATCACTGACCTATTAAACGATTGATATGATTTCCTGTTGTAAGAAATCGAAACGTTATCGCTAATATTTGTTTTGTACTGGTTCTGTTCTGCAGACCTGTGGAGAAAAAATCCGGCCCAGAAGGGAAACAAAAAAAAGGAAAGCCCACTGAAGACCTGAAAAGGTAAATGGCACGTAACAGTATGAAAGTTCCAAATTTGATGTTTGAAGCCTTAAAAAAGCAAAAGTGCAAAAATTATTATTCTATTACAGATCTCAGGGAACTGATATGTAGCAGAGTGAAAAATATTGAAAATATCAACAAACTTCAGAAACTCCAACTGTACTGCAAAAAAAAACTGACAAAAGCGAACAATTACCCATTAAAGAAAGCGTAAAAGCAAACACCGACAAAAATGCGAACATGTCAATTTGAAAACGAACGTCTGATAATCCTAATTCTGACTCTAATGCCTGAGTCTCAGGGAAACCCCATTGAGCCACCCTCTAATTGATCCTACTAGTTCGTTGGATAGTTTTGTTTTCAATCATAGATTATTACGAGATTTAATTAAATTAATTTAATATATTAAAGGTTCCTCAATCCACTAGTAGATAATGCATTAAGACTACTAGTTCTTAAGCACATGAAGTATTGGTGGTGAGTTAAACCCTGACAAGTAGACACCTCTGGCCGTTTTTGCCGACCCCATGAACCAACACTACACAGAGCACAAAGATTTTTTTAACTGCTTTACTGACGACATTTAAGCACCTGCTCATACTTATATCACTGAAAGATGTGTAGACGCTTCCCGCGAACAGCTGATTAGACATAAATACATTATTAAAGTCGACTACATAACAAATACACAATACACCATAACGAAAATGACCACAATTCAACTTTTTCAGAGGGAGTGATGCTTATGAACAAGTTATCTTTTCAACCAAATACCAAAATATAATCTACTGAATGATTCTTAATTAGATAGTTTCATGATAAAAAAATAAAAATTTGTCAAGTAAAGTCTATTTTACTGTGATCTATCACCGTTGAAATACAGCGACATACCATAAAAATTAGATGGTGTATGCAGGTTATTCTTCTTCCCTATCCCTCTATTCGACCTGTGCATTTCCATTATACAGTTCATCGATACTTAGTCTGGCTCTAAGCCATATGAATATGTCTAAAATTATCTCCTTTTTTTCCTTTATGACTCTGTCTAATTCTGACCATCTACGCTGCTGCTTGAGGTGTGAGTTATTACTTAGAAAGGATAACGATAAAACACAACAAAGGTAAAAATACTCTTCACGCGCAAAACCCGAAATGTTGCCTCGGTCAGATAAATAGTACCAGAGTTATGATGAAAGAGGGTGTCTGAGTTAATTTCCTTATATTGTAAATATAATTGTTTTTCCTATATGTCCTCCTCTATCTGGCGCTGGTGGTATCTTGTGCTTATCTGGAATATCTGGATACTGTGAATGTATGGGCAGTAGTTTGATATGTGTTGATATCGCATCTCTCATTATCTGTTTATACACTAAATTCCATTTAAAAAATGATTGTGTATTATTACATTATATTCTGACTCTCAGAAGCACTATTATTCAATCACACTATTCTCCTCTGATTTACATCTATTGCATTTTGTTGTGATGTACCTAGGGACATTTTTTTGCTAGTTGAGGGAAATCCCTGTCTCTTAGAATTAATATGTTTTGATTCCTGTTTTGTTATTTCCTATTGTTCTTTAGTAGGCGTTGTTTGCATCAAAATATAACAGGTTTTCATATGTCACCTATACTGTGAACATTACTTTGACATAGCCTTGTGTTCCTTTCACAAATTAAACGGTTTCTGACGCGATTAGATTTGATATTGGAATCATCGTTAGACTGTCAGACGTGAATATAAAGAAACGTAAATTTATTTTAAAAAACATTTTCAGTCAACCTATCAAACATTGTTTTCTCCTTCAACTCCACTTGCGTTTTCCGCAAAAAATGCTGTCTGTGACTGCTTATTTTTTCCTAAAGTAAATAAATTTAGCGGAAATTCCGATCTGTTTGCAACACTGAATTTGAACAGCTCATCCAATAATTTTACAAATTCGGATTGGCAACAATGGAGTAAACAACATAACATAACCTTACTTTTGTGTCTATGTGAATGTGGTTCACCGACTTTGATTTGAAAAATTTTGTTTGAATATTCATAGGATATATTAGGATTTTCTTATGATGTAATCCGGATTGAGTTATGAACAATGGCATTCGCTGGAAAGTTAAGGTTTTTTCATAGCCAAAGATGCACCTATTCTGTAAAATGCTTTGTGAAACCAGACGAAGAGGTTCTAAATAATATAAATAGCAGTGTTATAAAGCCACGCAAACACCCTGGCAGAGTATTACCAAAATCAGTTTTGACGCCAGAATCTTTCGTGAAAGCCGCAACTAACATTCTGAAAGATCATCCTATTAAAGCATTACTTCAAGCTAGTGAATCAATGAATTGGCATCTGAAGGGTAGAGTAGCACCAACAGAGAAGGATCAATATAAAGAAATAGCTCAAAAGTTACAAGAACGTGTTGTGGCAAAACATAGTGACTATGAAATACAGAGCAAACAAGATGAAATTAGGTTCAAACAAATGGTTAAGGATAAGACTATGAACTTACTTAGGGAAAAGGTGTACAACTGGAAACCAATGAAGTATGATTCATATAACTCTCTAGTTTATCTTTTAGGTAGGCAAATTATTTTTTTGTTTGTTTTGTATCCCCACAGGAATCCACAAAAATTAAAAAGAGAGATATGATTTCAGTTTTATTGAATAGTATCATTAGGCTGACCTTTTTTATTATCATTTCAGTGAATGTCAGCAGCTGAGCTGCTCACCCTGTAGATCTATCTATAAGTTAGATAATAGTTATTGACCATAAAAATGTCTGACCTACAGAGAAATAAAGAAAGCTGATGCTTATATGAAATTTAACAACAAATTACTTGCACTATTACTCAAAGAGATGCTTCATACAAAATGGAACACAAAACGTAATCAAAATTAAATTTTTGTTTTTTATCAATAAAAATAGTGAATATATGTATATATACATATATATATATATATATATATATATATATATATATATACACACAAATTACTTGCACTATTACTCAAAGAGATGCTTCATACAAAATGGAACACAAAACGTAATCAAAATTAAATTTTTGTTTTTTATCAATAAAAATAGTGAATATATGTATATATACATATATATATATATATATATATATATATATATATATATATATATATATATATATCACTACTGATAGAGAGGAGAAGGAATCCATTGCCTCTGCCCCCAAAAAAAAAGACCTTTGGACAGGTTTGTTCTGTTAATTCTACAATAACCTTCCAATGAGGTACATCGACTACTGTCAACATGATCTCAAAAATTCCAGAAATAAAATCCCAGCACCTGGATATAAAATACATTCTAGACAAGTTTAAAGCTAAAAAAGATACTGGTCAGGACCAAATACCAGCAATGGTTCTGAAGCATTTCACACCAGTCCTTTGCAATCACTTAAGGTTGTCCTATCTGTGAGGCGTAGAAGGTTATGGAGGCTGCTGTTACTTGACACTCCCATTTTTTTGAGTGGACCATTTTAGTATATAGCTTAGCAATCTAAGCTGTATTTCATGATTTGAGAGAGACAAAAGATCTTGTTGAGACTAACCTATAAATTGAGTCAGCCGCTACCCACCCAAAAATGGAATCAAAATAGCAGGTTAAAATAGTCTTCCTTAAAGTCCTTAGTTTCCACTATATGGAATATTCCACTAAACACATCCATCCATTTATTTCTAGGTCGGTCTGCAGCAGAATATGCAGTCTTGGTAAGAATATTAGGAGAAATACAAGCTAGAGATCCAGGCTTCAAACCCCACAGCTTCTTTGACTTTGGCTCAGGCACTGGTACAGCGACTTGGGCTGCAAATACTTTTTGGAAACAGCATATTTTTGAATACTACAATGTAGATGCATCACGAGACATGAATGATTTAGCTCAGTTATTATTACAAGGTGGTACTCCTACTGGAGTTAAGCCCAAAGGAACATTTCATAGACAGTTCATGCCTACTAACAACACAACCTATGATGTAGTTGTTTCTGCATATTCAATGTTTGAAATGCCTACCGCGCATGCTAGATTATCAACTGTTTTGGATTTGTGGAACAAGACTGAAAAGTATCTAGTTATTGTTGAACAAGGTATGGTAATAGCAAATTGGATAATGGGCTGGTTGACTTTTCCAAATGATACAATATTTTTTGTTTCTGAAAACATTGCGAGGTTTTGGAATTATTGAATATCTTTAAAACCATGACATCACAAAGTGGGTACCATGTACTGATTTTTATGATGTTCAGTGATGAGTGAAAGTCTATTACTTTCCATTTCAAAAACATCTATCAAATATCTGTATGTGTTGATAAGATATTGCCATTGAAATAGAATAAAATGCTATTTACATGTAAAACCGAACATATAATTTAATTGTTGCTAAAGCTAGTGAAAATTGTAAAATTTATACCACCCAAGTAATCAACATACGGATATTATACCAAGCCGAGCTGGGAGGTATTGCATGGATAGTGTTGATAATTGAAAATTATCAACCAGAGTTCAGTTATTGCAAATTAGAAAAAAGTTCAAAGTTAGTTTGTCACGAGTGAGGGCTGAACTCACACACAGCATCACTCTCAATAGAGTACCTAGAAATAATTTAGTACCATACAAATTATGTGGTGCCATATAACCATATTAAAGTTTTCAATTTACGTGGACTCTAAATCGTAGGTCATTGTTCATGTAAAAAGATCGTTCACTGCCTCAGCAATACCTATGAACTCGCCACCTACAGATATTTTAAATTGTTTATCGATCTCGCTACGCACTGATCCAAATATAATTATTTGGGTTTTTATTGGATTTATTTTTCATCCGTGGTGAACCGAATATTTCTCTATATCATTAATAATACTCTGGAGTTGTTTTTGTGCATTTGCAAGGTTTCCTTATTGGAATTTCGGTATATTTATTTTTTTTCGTTCTAGTACTCTAGGATTATTTTATGTACAAAATAAGCTTTTTTCAGTCATCAACCCCATTGATGTGTATTCAGTATCTTCAACAAACAAGCTGTGATCCCATTACTACGCTGAATCTTATCTTATTCTCAAATTTTCAGGTACAAATGCTGGCTTTAAAATTATAAATGAGCTTAGAGATTTCATCCTCCAAATAGAAAAAGAAAACAGTGAAGGTCATGTGTTTAGTCCATGTCCTCATGATAATATGTGTCCCAGGTTTCTATTAGATGATGGAACACCTTGTAACTTTGAGGTAAGTATAAGATTAAGGCGCATTAAATAATGCTACTTTTCCAAATGCTAGATGCTTACTACACATCTATGAAACGGTATGAAACTAGTAGAAAACTGATTTTGATCAAATATAGGGATAGTGATGGAACTTGAATTTATTTCAATTTTCGTTACTGTATTTATGATCTTCTCATCATTCTAAACTGTTTTTTCAAACAAATCTGCTGAACACAGAAAACGAATTTGAAGACCAGTTACTCAAACTGAAAAAATGGTCGCTTTGTTATTTTTCAATGCCGTATAGTTAGACGTCTATATCCTTGTGACAGTAACGACCAGATTTGATATACTTTGGGAAGCCTAGTTGACGATAAAATTTATTTCCAGAAATCAATTACTTAAAACAACATTATGAATTATAAATATGTGTTCTCCAGCAACTATGACATAATATAGCTGTAATTGTAAATGCGCAATGACTGTGTATCCTCGAAGGTGCGGGTTGGAATCCAACTGACTCCTAATTTTTTAAAGCTCTCAAATTGTTGAAACAATATGTTCCAATATTTAAATGGAATCTTTCAAAACCCCCGCACCGAATCGCCAAAAAATTTGGGACCGAGCGACCAGTCCAAGGTACAGGCATTCTACCGTAGTTGATTTTTTCAACGCAGATTGGTATGCAAGGTGTTCGATACTGAAACTTTTCGTTGACTTCGGTACAGTCGATTATTTCGCCTCGCAATGTAAGAAAATGCACATTCTCCTTAAAGTTGTATTTATTTGGTTGTTTTTGCTCTGTCTCCAAATGTAATACTCGTACAAAAAATTTTTTTTTTCATAAACACCAGCGAAGGTGATATGTCCATCAAAACTGATCAAGTTAGATCAACCATTGATTTGTCTCTAATAAAGCTTAACACTATAATACTTATGCTCTAGAGTTAATTCATTGATGTCCTTCAGTTTAGCTTAGTTGTTCAAATTACACTATTCATTCTACTTCTTTGTTTTGCACAATGCACTACACCAGCTCGAATGGCTTAGTCCTTTTCAGTCTTCGGACGATATGTTCGTTGTCCAGCAGCTGTATCGCCTTCATATTCACATGATGAAGTAGTCTGACTTCCTGCTTATTGGCGTATCGTTTTATCTCATCTTTGATCATTGGGATTCCTAGGTCGCGATGAAGGTCACTATTGCGAACGTACCATGGAGCATTCACCATGTTACGGAGCACTTTATTCTGGAAAGTCTGAATAATATTCACATTTGATGCACAAGTGCAGCCCCAAAGCTGGATGCCATAAAGCCACACTGGTTTTAAAATCTGATTGTAGATCAGAATTTTATTATATAGTGACAGCTTAGAATTCCTTCCAAGTAGCCAGTAATACTGTCTATACTTTACACTAAGGTCAAAGCGTTTTTTCTTGACGTGCTCTTTCCATCGTAGCTTTGCATCAAGGTTCATTCCAAGATACTTAGCATAAAGGTAGGCGCAGACTAGTGGTTAGCACTCCGCCACCATTTCAGTCCACCCATCTTCTGTTACATAGAATTTTTTTACCATAAGTGTTTGCAAACAATGTTTTAAGTATAATAAGATGTATGAGGATTGTTTATATTACCTCTACTCGATTGTATTGAAAAATTTCGTAGCAAGCCTACATAATACCGCTTGCATGCGGCGGACAAATAAAAATACTTCATAAACCTTTTTTGTTGTGCTTTGTTGTTACCGCATCTTCGTCAAAAATTAAGTTGATTTTCGATGTTCCTCTGCAAAGCTCTTCTCTAAGACAAAAATAGCCAAAATTAGATTGACGCTTCACTTCCCACGCTATGGCATCAGTTTAGAAAAATGGATGACTTGTTCGTTGGAATTGCATTTGCAGAATATTGGAAGACTGTAATCTCAAAAAATCCCAAAAATTTTAAGGGTTTCAATAATTTACATACTTCCTTCAAAGATCAAGGGGTTCAGCAGGTCTAAAATCCGAACACAATGTTCAATAAGCCGATAAAACTACACGTGAAATAAAAAATCAACTTGCTTTGTCATAAGCACGTAAGTACGTCCTGAACCATAGCCTGGATGTATCGCGCATTTTTATTTGGTTAAGTAGCTGCAGTATTAGTCATATTAATTTTCTGCCACTGTAAGAAGTACTACCGGGTTCAAAATTTTATAAGCAATAGACGCAATCTACCAACAGCTTTTGATATCTCGCCTTCACCACCTCTCACCCACAATCCCAATTTTCCTTCATTTTTTTAGAATGATCAGAGGATAGGGAATTTCAAACAACGAATTTGAGTGTTTCCTAATTTTTTTCGTTTTTTATCAATAACTCTGCGGCCACGGAACTGAAGTTTTTCGTCCTCGTCAAACTAGTAACCTAATGTTAAAGTTTCATCAAAATCCTAAAAGTACTTACCGGACAAGAAAGTCCGTCGGTAATGATTAACATGGTTTTTCGTGATGTGTATCTCATGAAGCATAAAAAACGATATCTCTATTCAGAGATTTTTCGCTATTGCAATACTTCTTCGCCAATTGGCGTGGGAAGTAAAACTTTCGAAATCAATTCAATATGTCAGTTACCAATTCACATATGGTCATATAAACGTGTTGTCAACTAGACATCATTGCTTTATGTATGTTACTAGCATCCAATCTCTTTTTGTTGTAGGCGACATATTTCACTCTTCCGATTGGAGCCATATCGCAACATAAAAAGGAGCTTTATTCCTATGTAGTCCTAAAAAAGAGAGAGAGGAGCGTAGAAGAACCAAAGTGGCCAAGACTAGTGAGACCTACTTTGGTGCGATCAAAACATTCAATATGTAGAATGTGCAATGCTAACGGGGAGCTGAGAGAAGTTATTTTCACAGCTTCAAAACATACTAAACCAGTTTATCACTGTGCAAGAAGTACTAAATGGGGTGATAGATTACCTATGGAAATTGAAGATTGTTTGGAGAGTTCAGAAGAGAATGTAAA
The DNA here is from genome assembly GCA_949316355.1 of Bruchidius siliquastri. Taxonomy (NCBI): domain Eukaryota; kingdom Metazoa; phylum Arthropoda; class Insecta; order Coleoptera; family Chrysomelidae; genus Bruchidius; species Bruchidius siliquastri. Next base: position 4,583,614 of record OX438534.1, on the reverse strand, counting down.
TGTATGTGATGATTCTAATGAGATGTAAAAGTAAATATATATCTGATTTTAGATCATGTTTTTCCTTTATTCACGATGTCTTGTTAAGTGTTGTTTGTATTTATCCAATTACAGATCGACAACGAGTGTCGTGGGCAAACGTAGATCTATTTGTTTCTTTACTCTTTGGTATCTCCAATCAAGCTAATTCAACAATTGATATACTAATCTGCAAGAGCTATCATGTGACTATATGTATAAGATTCGAACAGGATGCACCTGTGTGATAACCGACAGTCGATTGCGAGCCAGATTTTTTCAATACGCGCATAATAAAGTTTTAGTACTTGGATGTATGAGGTCTCAGGTGATTTAGAAGTTTTAGCAATCGGAATCCAGTATTTATTGTAATGTTTCATTAGACTTAGCAGTTATGAATATAGTAAGTTTCAGCCCTTATCTTCTCCAATCCAGTTTTATTAGCAACAAAGTAATAATATGTGTTAAAATTTCTTATACCTTAATCCACTATTTTCATGCGGCTTTTCACTTGATCATGACAACGTTGTGATTTTGTACCTTTGCACAAGTTTTATTTCATTTTAGTAATGTTGGAATGTTCTTCAAACCAGAAGAATCTTTTTGGTGGTCTTAACTCGAGAAGCTTTTTCCGATAGACTCCATAAGCACTCCCTGATTCTACAAACTGCTTTAATCTCGATTCCCGCTTCAAAACATTATGAATATGAATTATGACACATTCATTGAAGATGGCGCTTTGAGAATCTTTCTAAGCCGTCTGTTCTTTGTAGAGCTGTGAAAGTATCAACTATTGGAACGGAACGATCATATAACATCGTTACAAAGTCCATTAGTCCGAAAACATAGTGGAACGGGAAGCGCCAAAAACAAATATAAATCGAAACGCGTCACTGTAAAATAAGAGTTTTTACTTGTGAAACTGTGTGTTAAATACATAATTATTTTATCTGCATAATGGAAGAGATTCACCGAGTAAGAGCATCTACATAAATACTTGTTTGCAAATTAACTTCATCACATAACCGCTTTGCTCGCCGGTATAAAATCTAGAGTTTGTTTTCGGGGTTTAGCTCTCACATTTGCTCACCCTTTCATTATGTTTTTACCCTTATTACTCGTTATAATATAAAACCATATTTCTCGGGTTAGCGTCAGTCCAAGCAACTTTTTTCAGCTTTGCCGTGTGTATCATTTCTTACTTCTAAGGGAATTTGGATATAATTATAGATCATTACGCTTCAAAACAGAGAGTGATTTGGTAATATTAATTTACTCATTTTTATATGATCGATACGACTGTGTTGGTGTGTTGTAATTGATTACATGCTTCAATACTTAATGAAATATCCGAGACGGTAAAAAAACCCAAGAAGGATCAAAGATCCGTAACGACTACAAAGTACTAGGTACTTTTGGTAACAGTAATCACAATTACCATAAAGTAACCGTATTTGACATCACTATACCACACTGAGGTACAAGCTCCCAGAAGAAAAATATATGTCAAATTCAAATATGTCAACTTGTCACGACAGCGAAACGATTCCACTTCAATTGTGTTGTATCTTGTATTGCTGTCAATTGCTGTTCTGTGTTTAAGCTCAACTGATTTCTAGAATATATTTTAAATTGTGTGATTTAAACCGGAGAACAGTAGAATTCTGTGAGTAGAAAACCTGAAGTGGATTTTAAATGGCCTTTAATGTTTAATTGTCTAGTTGATAAATAGTCAATCGTACAAGCAAATTCCTATCTGCTATAAATTGTATTTTCCATTACAACGTTTTTCAAACGTTGGAAATAAACAATTGCCAGGATATTATTGCAATATTTGTAAATGGTGTATCTAGAAGATTTTGGGAAAAAATCTGGTATGCCTATGAACGATGTTCAATCATTGATAAATCAACAGTCTGGATATTGTAAGTATTGTAACCTCTCACCTGTACAGCATTAATTTAAAAGAATAATTTACAGCTAAATGGAGACACTCTGATGCTCCAGTTAAGAGGTTAAGGTGCACTAAAAAAGACTCTTACACACATCTGCTGCCACCAAGAGAAGACAATGTCTTGTATAGGGACACCCCAATATTTACTTGTAAATTTTCTCCCCAACCAAATCATGAGCACCTTTTGGCATTGGCAAATGAGGATGGGAAATTGGCTGTGCATGATAGTAACACAGATGAAAGGTAATATTTTTTGTAATATGATTTGAAAGTTACTCTGATCTCATGATGATTTTATTAAACCCAACCAATTTCATAAAATCAATGTTGAACACCCTATCAAGTAGTTGTCAATATGACTGAAAAGTTTAAGGCATATGGAAAACAAAACCTAAAGTAAAGTTATTCATATTTAGATTTGGATAAAAATATTTATTTTCTCAAACTGCAAAAACTTCTCCAGCTTCACTTAAGCAGTTTGCATGGTGGGTAAATGTCCATATCCAAATATTCTCAAATCACTGTATTTGTGAGTTGCATTTGTCACACAAGTACAGAGGATTACAATAAGTTTATGGACGAAGAACATCTACCAATGCATGAAAGTTGATCACAGCATGAGGGACCAATAGTTTTTAGACAGATTATGATGATGACAAGCAGACAATTTGGCAAAAATGAATTACATCATTTTTATCATGTATAAAACATCCAGAAAACAATATATTGATACCAACATTTTTCGCAGTTACAACTCTTCTCCTGCCTGGTGTGGGAATTAAAAATAAGTTGTTCCAAATGTATGGTCTATATTATAAGTAGTGTAAATGATTTTTTTTAATATGGTAATAATTTTATCTACTATTATAACCTAACTTACTATGGAAAAGTTCAACAATCAAATCCCTAACACATGTATGTAATATATTGATTTCAAAATTTTTCATGATTACACTTCTGCCTACTGGCATAGGGAACAAATAATCACAAATTGGTGGTTACAAGCAGGGCCAAAAGCTGTTGAAATTCCCTCTTTATTTCTGTACAAATGGATCAGATCATGGATAAATACTGTATTTTGTACAACCATAATGGTACATGGAATGTATAAGTACATGTAATAGTTTTTAAGTATATAAAAGGGTACTGTGCCATTTGCTGACTTTTATCTTCATGCCTGAGTTTCAATTTAATTCTTAGAAGATCGCCACCCTTCCTACAAATGACAAAAAAAACCTACACAGCATCTCTTCGAGGTTACCATAATATGTTTTGTTAACAATGCCATTCAACTACAAATGCTGATGTTTGTTTCAAGGTTTGGCATCCATGCTCATAACAATGCAATTTTTGACTTGGCCTGGATGTTCAAACAGATGAAACTAGTTACTGCTTCTGGAGACCATACATCAAAGCTATATGACATTGGAAATGGAGAAATCAGAGAAGAGAAAGTATTCTGTGGGCATACAAGATCCGTCAAGACTGTTGCTTTTAGAAAGGATGATACCAGTGTTTTTGCTACAGGAGGTAATTTTGATTTGAGAAATTATAATTTGCATATTTATTCAGCTCATAGTAGTTAGTATTATTATATATATATATATATATATATATATATATATATATATATATATATATATTTGATTGTATTTCTCTATACATTGTTTCCTACATTGAGATAATATTTCCAGTAGAATGTTTTTTGATTTTACACTGTAATTTTGTGTAATATTTAAACAGTTTTTTTTGCTTAATGGAACCAATAAAAATATCAATAAAATATAAAAACATTATTTGTGACAATTACACACAATTATATATAACTTGCAGGAAGAGATGGAAACATCATAGTCTGGGACACTAGAACTGATGTAAATAGTTTTGTAGGAAGAGCTGACAGAACTATATCAAATTCTCACACCGTCAAGCTATTCACACCTAGCAAATCAAAAAGGAAGTTCAGTTCACCAACATCATCAGGTGTCAAATCCGTCACAGGATTAGTTTTTCAGGAAAATAATACTCTGATATCATGTGGTGCTGGAGATGGTGTTATAAAAATTTGGGATCTTAGAAAGAATTATATGACACATAAGAAAGAGGCGGCACCTAAATGTATTATACCATATTCAGGAAATACCACAAAAAATGGATTCAGCAGTCTGATTATAGATAATGAAGGTGTTAAGTAAGTAGTACACCACTAATCTTTTAACTTTTTAAACTATTGTATTGATCAATATTTTCATTAGATAATTCAATATGTTTATAGTCAAAAATTATAAATATTCTATTTTTAATCAGTACAGTTTCTTTTATTGTTTAAATTTTGAGATATGTTGGAATAATTTAAAATTTCAGATTTTTACTGCTCAACTATACCATAATACAAACATAGTTTTTGAAGATTTTTAGGGTGATTGAAAGTAATTAATGAAGTTTTAGGTGAAATCTTACTAATTACTATTTCACAATTTTGATTTTATATACAATCCAATAGATCAAAAGTATTATCAACCGGAGAAACTTCATCAATTAACCTGGAAGAGATTTGTAGTTCAGTATAATTACTGAATATCATGTTCTTTATTATTTTGGGATACTAAATAGACCCATCCTTAGGTGTGTAGATTTTTGATATAAAAAAACTTCTAGCATATAATGGTTATAGTAACAATCCAGTCTAGAAAATATTGGATGAATGTAACAGCACTGCATGTACTGACAATGAAGCCAACTATTTCTGTTCATCAAATTTTCTCCCAATCAAACATTTTGAAGGGATTGTCTTATTTGTGTATTATTTTTCAGAATATATGCAAATTGCCTAGATAATACAATATATTGCTACAATGTAGCAACCTATCCTATGGAGCCCGTAATGAGGTACAGAGGGCATCAGAATAGCACCTTCTATGTTAAATCATCACTTGGCAGGGATGGCAATTATCTAATCAGTGGTAGTAGTGATGAAAATGCTTATATTTGGAACACAAAACATCCATCTCCGCTAGTTAAACTTACAGGTATGTGAAGGCTCTCTTATATAAGGAACTCCCCATTATTTCTTGTATATTTTCATCACATTTGCAAGAACAATTTGTTTGACAATTAAAATCACTCAAATCCCAGTTCCGCGATTTTTTTTCATTTTAAAGTGGGAAAACTGGTAAATGATAACATGGAGACCGACTCCGAGTATAGTGATGACCGAGCAAGTGCGAAATAGCTGAAAAATGGCGCTCCTGACAGCTACTCGGGAACAGACATGACGCGACAAAGAAAAGACTGAATAAAGACTAGAACTGGTAATATCTGATCAAGCAAAACAATTCAAAGACCCAACAAATACTATTAGGGTATCATCAAGCAAACTGGAACTATTTACAAACCAGGTACCAACGTAAAGGCTTCTCCCACCTCCAAAATGGACAGTCCCTAATGACAATACCCCTATCGACTTCACCAATACAGTCTTTAGCTTCTGTTTCCGCTACATCTACGCCGCCATTCAGCGTAGCACGTCCTAGTGCATCTCCGTTGGCTGGCGACACCGCTTCACAGCCATTACAAGTCTCAATTGACAACGCCAGGCCAGTCGCCGCGCCACACACTCACTCCTGTCGTGTTCAGAGATGCCTGGAAGTGACGATCTATTAATCATAAGTTTGTTAGCCTTTGAAATAAATTTGATCGTACTGTCGCTGTAGATGCAGGGATCCGTATTGTAGGTAAAAGCAAGGACCGAACAAGTTCCTCGTCACACTTTCCGCGTACCCTCAACAACAACATCGATGCTGTAATAAGAGCGATCCCTGCACTTTTTGAGGAAAATGCAGTCAACACATTATTCGTCTACAGCGCAATGGCAGCGTGCCTATGCCATTGGTCGTCGTGAGCGTTCCTAAGAAAGCAAAATCCCAGCAGATTTTTAACTAACACCAACTGCTGGGCAAATGTCCGAACTGTGGAGGGGATCACCCCGCAAATAGTTCAACCTGCAGATTCACTCCTAGGAGGAATCTCCAGGTCATCACAAAAAAGCGCGGACACAGCCAACGATGCAACCTCGACTATCCCTACTGCATCTAGTTCAGCCTCGACTCCTCAGAATGTTGACCTGGCCACCGCGCTCAGGTCTCTACAACAGCTCATCAGTCCCTTGATCAGTGCTACTCAGGCATTGCAGCCGATCTTTCCAGTAAATGGCTAGGTACAATAATAGTCAGCCTACATATATAAAAATTATTTTTTGGAATTGTTTGGGTCTTGAGGATATTCCCAAAAAAAAGCTTCATCAAGCTTTATTGGATAAAAGTATAGATGTGGCTTTGCTACAGGAAACATTGCTGAATCCGGGAGACCGTTTCGCTATGAAGCGATAATTTTTGTTAATCCTTTCAACGACATGGCAATGAACAATAATCCGCCGGTGGCCTGAACGTTATATGTTTTGAAAATTTATTCACAATTAGGATGTGCTGAAAAAATTATTAATCGCTAAGAAAAACAATTTTTACGGAAATCGATAGAGGAAAATCAAACATAAAATGATACACGGTTGCCATTTTGAAACTCCTGCAGTAGTTGCGAAAATTGTTAGCAAAAATTATTAAATGGATTAATATTTTTAATCAATTACTATAACGGATAAATTTGGTACAAATCGAAAGTGGACTAAATTTCTTAATGGAAAATACCCGGTTACCATTCTGCGAACCCTGCAAAATGTGTGAAAATTTCTTATTACTGAGCGTCGTGTGGGCCTGAGCGAGCGAGAGAGCGGTGCTCCTAAGTCATATTAAAGACCTCGGGGTGCGTAAAGTACCTGGAGAGGATCGAATTACCCACAAGGCACTAAAGCTGCTTTCCAAAAGCTTTGATTTACCTGGTGACAATAATGCAATGCTCAGGACTCTCCTGTGGCGTGGAAGACTGAAAATTATTGAAATCCTTCCTTGTGCCATCATAGAAGAAGTGCTTGCAAGTTAACATCAGAACTTGTCATACAATTTAGGAATCCACTAGCCAATATTTAAGCGAAACACCAGAACACATTAGTTTGGTTAGCTGGAAATGCTGGGGTATTCAGGAATCCTATGGCGGATGCTCTTGCGAGGAGGAGTATTTTGAACATCATTGTCGGAGATTGCAAGACCTGGAGTTCGAAAGAGACGATTCTATCTCAAAATAAATCATCTGAGATTTTTTGGAAGACTTATATCTTGTCACACCACCTTTAGATGCCTCCTGCACTAAAATATATGCCTCCTGCACTAAAATATATGCCCCAACGTAAACACGGGGCAGTGAAGAGTAGGAGAGCTAGACCTGTTTTGACGCTGTCAACCTTTAGGGTATGACTGACTGGCAGGCTATACTGGTTTCTATCATTCTGGAACCAGAAGGTGTAAGGTCGAAGGTCTAAGGCCATGCTATCCTCCGCTAATAAAGAATGGTTCTAGGTCTAGGAACCAAGACAAGTGGAGGTGTAAAAGAGCTCGAATGGGCGGTCTATGCAATGGTAGCACCTGGCAGCATCTTCTGTTATTCAGTGGTTCATGTGTGCATTAGATATTTGAAAAAAAGGGTAAAAGTAAAGTGCTTTTGAGGCAATGATATGCATGTTAAGAGCTACACTAGCTTCTTTTCTTTTACCCTTTTGTGGGCATTTTTCCAGGGCATACTGCTGAAGTGACCTGTGTAGCATGGAGTGACAAAAACTTTGTGTTAATTACTTGCTCCGATGACATGACGCACAAGATATGGACGATAGGCCCAGAAGAGATACCGGAAGATTGGGAGATAAACGGAAGAGGTTGTGCCGAGATTCTTCCTGTCGCCAAAAATAACGAAATAAATTTTGCATTGAAGAGAATAGTTGAGGAAGATCAGGTTTCTACCCCAAAGCGAATGATCCTCCAATGCCAAAGGTATATTTTATTATATTATGCTATTATTACTACTGTTTCAAATATAGCAAAATATAGAATATCAAGAAATGTGGTTGTGCTTTGACGAAAGTATACTTTTATTTTCCTGTAATTTTGACTATTGTTGTCAAATAGGTCGATTTGAAATCTACTTGCAAATAGTTTCTATCTGTATACAGTAAGTACATGTAATGATGGCTTCCGAGCATTGATAATTGGCTTATGTCTTATAATCAAAGTTCCAGAGTCTGAATTATAAATTTGAACGGTGATTGTATTCCGAATTCATCAGTAAATTGTGACCCAGTTTGGTTGATTATGCTTCAGGGAAAGATTTAATCAGTATTCTCCAAGTTTCATTTTTGGTTGTACTTTGATCACCAATGGGGGGACATTCCATTGTCCCCTTGGAATCATACTGCTGTATATTTAGTTTCATTTCACAAAGCAGTATTTCAATTATGTGTCTGTTGCGGCAGTGCATTGTACTTTGTTTTAGATTTAACAATGACTCAAATGCATCATCAGGATTGTATTGTATTGAAAAATAAATGTTTTCCTGTGAAGCAGTAAATCTCAATGTCATCATACTTTGATGCTAATGCTTTCGAGTTTTCTATGATCTACGGTTAATATTAATTCTACTTTGGTTGCATTGATCTTGTCAAAACAGCACGAATTATGGATATTGCAGGTTATATATAATAAATATTTGCAGATGCTCAAAACTATCCACATCATGCGAAGTCTGCTGCACTACCTCTAAGCGGAAAAATAATTCTGATCTGGGAAATGAAAACAAAATCATTCACACTGAATTTGGACCCAAACGTCTGTTTGTTAATTGCAATTATGCGAATGCTAAAAACGAAAATAAGACTGAAACCTTAACTGCATGTTCACCCATAACCGCCGATCTTAACGAATATGAGCCGCCGCGCAAAATGTCTCGGCTAGGTGATTTTGAATTACCCAACAATCACAAGGTGACCATAAATGATATATCTGACAATGTGGGGTGCGTGCCGCTTTCAAACTGTCTAAGGCACAATATTGAAATTGTTTCAAATCAACAAACTAGTAACAATAAAGACATGACTGACGACATGGATTATGAGCCTCCTGCCAAATGTCCCAGGAACAACATAGAGAATTCTCCGACTATCAATCTCCCCAATTACGTAGTAGATGGCGTCGCTCCGCATCTTAATTACTCACCACCAAAGAAAAAGTGTCAGGATTGGCTGACAAGACTAAGGATAGAAAACAAGCTACGCAAGTAAGTTACTATAGCTTTTTACTACACACGCGTTTACCCATGATAATATTTTGACCACTTACATTTTAGAATTCTATAATATAGTAGTACGTTTTTAGACGCTTTATGATGTTAAGCTCATGAAAAGCTACCTTTAATTTCGGTGGGTCTGTCTCTCTGTCCCTATTCGCCACCCCGCAATATGGAATTTCAAGAACTTTTGCACTGAGTTTATTTAAATTTTGGAAGCGAAATGTCACAATTACAAAATATAAGGCACATTTAGAACCTTGTAGTATTTTCCGATCATTCAAAACAATCATTTTTCATACCAAACAATTTTGGTCAAAATACTATCATACTTACATATCATATAAACAAGCCGCAAACTCGCCAATCAACGTGTAATAAAAATAACAGTATAATTAACAAGAACGCTTTCATAATTTTAATATATTTCTATTAATCAACATTTATTACTTCCATTAATAAAACATCTGGATCATTTAAAGATAACAGGTAATGTTTTTGAAGGCATTCTTAGAAGCATTTAAGCAGAGCAAAACAATATATCATATTTCCATAAAAGGTTTCTTTTTGGGAGCAGTCAGTTAATTCTTGAGGTATCTTGGAATCAAAGTAGTAAAATTAACATTATATTCAAGTAGAATAGCATTAACACACAGTTTCACAAATAGAACTCCTTTCAGTGACGCGTTTCGATTTAAATATAAATTTATCACTGAATGAAAGAGTTTTATTTGTGAAACTGTGTGTTAATTACACAACTTTTGATCTACATATAAGAGCATCTACAGTCTACATGATAAAATGGCATTGTTAGCATAATGTCAATTATTGTTTTTTGTACCTGGGTTTCTTCTCATTACTATTTCGAACACCTATTATTTTTGTAACCATAATTCCATTCTATGATGAAGGGACATGCAGGAGAGAACCGAAGGATGCGCAACACCAAAATCGCCCAAATTGGAGTCTCCGAAGTGTAGAAAATTAGTCATGCCAAAAAGTCCACTATTGAAGTACTTCAAAGTAACGAATAGTACACAAAAATGTGAAAGTGTTTCTGGTTCCAAAATACATGACTGTCCAAGTGTGGATATTGTGAAATATTGATGTGATATTTTCTAGTTTAAGTAGCGTTGTTCAAGCAGGTTTGAGATTTATTTGGATTGAAAGGTTTTTTCACTGGACGGAATATTTGCTGAGAGTAATTCAATAATGACAAACTGTACATATGTTTAGATGACAGTTTTAAATTATTATCCATAGTGATAGGACTGCTACCTAATTAATTCCAAATAAGAATCTCAAACCTGTGTGAACCTGATCTGTATTTAAATTGTAAGAATAAATTTTATCTCATTTTTTACCCATTTGAAAGGCATGTCAGAAAGCTTATCAAATATGGTTTGATGCGAAGTGTTCATGTGAATGTTTTTATATAAGTATAGTACTCAACAATAAATGAATGATTTTATCTATATTTTTTATACATTGTATCACTTTGTAAGTCATATTTATACATTTGATGTTCTCTTCGTATTCCATTATTTATTTTCAGAAAATAAAACACTAGCATCTTATGTTTATATTGTAATTTCAAGATAAACAACTGTTTTAGACACTCTTTATACTATTTATTTTGCAGTGTTTTAAGTGTTCTTAGACTCAAATTTTCGAAAAATATTTGTTGTCAATGAAATTGTTCGATGAATAACAACTTTTCATTCACATCTAAGTCTAGAACAGAACCTTCCAATACATTACTAAAAATTATTACTTCCAGAATAATGAAATGTGTATCTCTTTTCAAAAAATAAGATTTTTCGCGAATAATATCTGATAGAGTTGATAAGAATGAGAGATCAAATAAAGTACCTGGAGATTTCAGGGACATACTTTATTCATGTTGGAATTCTTGCTAAACCGATTATCCAGTGACTCGCACCTTGACAAAGAATAAATTTAATGTGAGCACTGGCTAGCCGTACACAAATTAAATGTAACTTCTAAAACTTATCCTGTGGTCTTGGTTATATTTTTCGCCTGGCCGCTAATTGAATACCAAGTACGTATGAATGAATCTTTACTGACGTTTCTGTGTTGTAATTTGATCATGTCTGTCGAAGCTGGTGAAACGTCAGTAAATATTCATTCCTGCATATGTGGTTTCAGTTTGCGGCCAGCAAAAAATATGATGACATTAAATTGTCAAATACGCTTTCAACCTGTTTTTATGTTAATGGTTCAAATCAAACAGACCGACTCGAACTCGTGCTTGTTTTAAAAACATCACAATTAAATGCGTTTAGTCAAAAACATTTTCTTCTTTCAGCTTACCGAAGGCCTACGTGTGTACATAACACGCCCTTTTGTGGTCTTGACAAAAATGTTATCAGAACCAATTGAAGAAAAAACTGTAAAGTATATACAGTGTTTATTTTTCTGTATTATATAAACAACAACTTTTATAAATACTAAACTAAAAATACAGGGAAAATATAATATGACCATTACAATAATTAAAATATGTGTTACCTATTTTACAATAACGTCTGCATAACACTTTTAAAACTAAACAGTGAAATAATGGCATGTTTGTAAAATCAGTAAATGCAAAAGTATTGCTATGTATCACAATGTTTATAAATAAAAATATAATTTTGTAAACCGCAAAACCATAAACCAATTAATGTTGTATTATGTACATATACTTATGATTGGGAATTCTAAGTTTACTGTACCCTGAGAGAAACGACATAAAGGAAAAAACGGAGTACTGAAAACCAAACAGTAATAAAATACTATTTTAGACTACTCCAAATGTGATTTGGATTGGATATCACACAAAACAAAAAAACAAAACTATAGTAATGTTTGTGCTTACAATTTATACATCTATGAAAAGCCATATATTATAATCCAACTGGTCATATCAGTCACAGAAAATAGAATATGATTTTCTGAAGTACCATCAAGGTATTAAACTTTCGCAGCTATAGACTTCTTATCCACGTGTTTAGAAAAATTTAACTTAGTATTTCAAGTTAAAATCCACCAAAATAGTGATTGTTTTCGAATTAAACTGTACACAAGGCCATTAAACCAAGAAATTACCGTTTTACAACATTTGACAAATTAGATTATCAAAAATTTATATATGATATGAGTGTTGTCACATATTTTGGAGCTTTTTAAAAATGAATGCCAGGAAACACTGTCATTCAAAAAAAAAAAAAAAATTGTGCAATATTGAATTTGAGGTCAGGAATATATTGTTCAGTAGTTTGAGCATATAAATGATCATTAATTAAAAGTAGAAAACCCTCATAGCTGAAAAAAATTAATTTATATTTTTGCAATAATTATTCTATGATTCATCGTAATTTTCAGTCGGCACCTCATGTAGCATATTTTAATGCTTGCTCTGCTCATGAATCATACCTTTAGGTAGCATATTAACTTTGAATTCCCAATTCACTTTGGCAAAAACTACCTATGCAAAATATTTATCCTCAAAATTGAAATTTCGTTTCATTTCTTGCCCCGGATTACAAATTGATTGGGAGAAACTCAAATTTTAAGGAAATTATTTCACAACCTGCGCGGCGCGCACTTTTACACTTATTATAAAAAAACCAAACAGCCCCATCCGAAAATTAGAAAACCGAATGTGGGTCCGTAACAATCCTAAAAAAGCATTTCCGGCAACAAAACATCTAACAAACCTAACACCACACTAGCTGCAAGAAACTGTTCAAGTGGATTTATATCGTTTGAAATTCGGTTTTCAATTTTTAATAACCGGGTCGTTCAGAATTTAAGCAATAATTTTGCACCTAATAATGACTAACAGTGGTTGGGAAAGCCGTTTCGCCATGATATAATAATTATTGTCTCAACTTAACTGTTTTATTTAGGGGATCTGGACGTTCTGCGAAGATACTGAATTGCTACGGGATAGCAATTGTTGGATACTGATCATGAGAGTGTGACAATTACATAGCAAAAGGATTGATTTTAAGGCAAAAAGTGAAGCAAATATGTAGAAGGCACTACTCGAACAGGTTATACGTCACGATACTGTGCAATGGTGTAACTCAAAGAATTTCAGAATGCTTTGTTAGAACGCTTAATGTTTTGTGATATTAGTTCAGAAAAATGCCTGGACTTATTTTATCGAATTCGGTAGGAGAGGGTGGAGAGCTAATTATTGTCCCTGTGTGCTCTCTCAACTCTTTGGTGCAATGTGACAGTTGGTACTCCATATTCATACAGAAAATAAATTTTCCATTTGACTTGTCTGCCATTTCAACAAATCAAATAAAAAATTGATGATGTATTCTAAATTGGTGCGATATCGCATTATATACAGACTTATCAACCAGTAAAATATTTTACACAGACAAAAACGTCATTCTACTCAGACTTCTGAACTACTACGATGGAGATCCCAGGTACCATGACGATTATCACCATTTTGTATGCCCAAATTATTCTAAACCAAATAATTTGTTATGAAAAAATGTTAGGGAAAATCACAAAGATGAAAGGACTTCACTATGATTTCGTTTCACTGGACAGCTAGTCCCCATTATTATTATTTAGGTTTCATAGATTCCTAATTAAATTAAACCTATTTTCTAATTGGTGTTGTTAACCGTAATGCTTTTCTCAAGAATGATTATAATTTACCATTCACTCTCCATAAACACGCCAAGACACGCGATACATAAAATATCGATGTCAGTTAATATCGTAAGAAACTGTAGCGACTTCTTTGAAATTTGTAGACAATGTGGATTTTTCAATAATACTCCTTCGGACTTCCATTGTCTTGTAATTTTTTTGCCCTACGTTTCGATTGATGTTGGAAAAGTGTTTGTCATCTGAAGACGATTGAAGATACCACAACAATCGAAACGTTGTAAAATCCAAAATTTCTCAAGACAACCTACTCCCAAAGCAGTGTTATTGAATCAAAAAAAAATACAGCAAATACGTTAATATCAGCACTCTGAAAATGTGAAAACTGAAAAATGCAGTATAAAATGATTGTACCAATGTATCTATCTACAGGTACTTTGTTTTGAAATAATTGGGATATTTAGGGATGCAATATTGAAAATATTTTCTCTATCATACATGACAATACCAACAAATACCGCATATAATTATGCAGACTGTAGATATTGGAAAATATCAGTTAATGCATGGATACAATTGCTCCGCTTGATTTATTCCACACAGTTTGATTTTTTAGAAACTGAACAACTGAGTTTCACGGGCAATTAAGCTTTTGCGTATTTGAATATTTCATGATTCTACGTATTAACGCATCCTTAACTCAAACCCACTGCCAGAATTCCTCCATAACCCAGAAAATTCCTGTTTGTAAAAGAAATGCGTCATTCGCCTGAGAGACCCAAATCCAGTTTCCAAAGCATACATAAAGTCTCACTTAAACCATGTTTATCATGTCTACAGGCAAGGGGTTCTTTTTGGTTTGTGCTGCATTCCCATACTGATGATTGGACTATTACCATACTTTCAACCACCCAACCACCGCCGTCTAATCAATTGAAAAATGACCTAGAATGAAACCAAACCTTACTTCACTTGAGTCTTGAGATGCTGCAGGAATTCATGATACGAGAGCGCATTTTCCATCCTATCTTCCACCAAATGCTGATAAAACAACACCCTATTACTACTACTGTCTCTAATGACGTGCACCGGCGCCGGGTATGGTTTGTCCTCGTTAAGGTAGTTGATGAAATGGTGTAACCGCTGATTCCTAAGATTATCCAGGATCGGTATGTCATAAAGGTCGTCAGGCATCTGTGTGTAACTCTGCACGTCGAAGATGTCGGTCAGGAAGGCAGCTGGAGCGCTTTGGCAGACCAGCATTACCATGCGGTCACCGACGTCTAACAAAAATACACCTACACAAGAAAAATATTAGGTCAAACTGACTGAAAAATTGAAATATAATGGAAATCGAATGACACTTAAAAGGAGCGCTTCTAACCTCTGTGTGTTAAATCAAGGAAACAGAAATATCTGTTCACGAAATTATATAGAAATTTTCTAAAAATTTCGCAGATACCCATATTTGATATAAAATCTCAGTAATATAAGTTGTGACATTCATATGATTTATTTTATAATCGACTGTTTTTTCAATTCGATGAAATACATCCATAATGAAAAAGCTTTAGCTAGATACCTTTACTTTCAGTTTAACTTTTGTTTAAGAAATAATTTTTTATATCCCAAACAGCTGTATATAATAGAATCGGTGTTGATAATACCTATTCCAAATTTCTTTTCCAAGAAAGATCTTTAATCTTTTGAGTCCACAGAAAATGCAGACGATTGATTCCTTTTAAAGATTGAGTAACATAATATAAATTATCAAATCAATAATTTTTTTATAAAAATTATTGATCTTATGGGGATTGAATTACTGTCAAGATATGATTTCAGTTATTTAAAAAGTCATAATTGGTATAGAATACAGAATAAGACCTACCTTTGCTGTCCAGCCACCTAGCTGATAGCTGTAGTTTGGGTGGCAAAGATACAGGTTCCTCTTCTGAGTTCATGATAATCTGTTGGTTCTCCAAGTCGTGTACTTGGTAGAGGTCAGGATATATCATTTGCATGAGCAAGTATAGCGGTTTTGTTTTCATTTCAATCATTGCCATTACACGATCATCTATCCTAGTTGGAATACCTGAAAAAATGATATATCCTAATGAGTCAACTTGACAAAACTCATTTTTAAAAACTAAAAATTAAAATATGTTTTTGTTTAGTATATGAATACTACCTTCATCAGGTTGGAGTAACGAATGAAATTTCATGCAATCAATGGTTGGAATAAAAATGTAATTCCACTCGTTCAATAATAAGGCATTTCAAGGAAGAAATGTAACAATGGGTTCATACAAATATTGAACTTAAATATACACTTCAGTATGACGTCATTTCACTTTTTTTTTGGAAAAAAAGAAACGACGATACGATTTAATAAATTCTCACGAATAATGATCGATATACGTTACTTCATATTGTATACAGATCAATAGTTTTGAAATTCAACAGTACACTAATACAGTGTATTATTAAATGTCGACTGCAGGAGTTCATGAACTTAAAACATACGATTAGATATTATGAATATCAAATGTGAATTCATGAGTAAAGTGGCTGGATTGAATATATAATAGGGTAAGTTTATGCACGGAGAGAAGAGGATTGAAAGAAACATACCTATTTATTCAGTAATTTACCGTCAAATCCGGTATAATGCTAAAAATTTTCATAGCATTATTCTCGTTGCAATCAATATAGTCATATATCCATACAAGGAAATCACATAAGTAAAAAATCCATACAAAATATCAGTTGATCCAGTATATGAACCCTACATGACTTGTAATAAGGAGTGTTGCCAATAACTTTACAATATCTGTAGTGATCTTTTCGAAAACGAATGCGTGATGTTGAAATCTCTGCCGCTCAAACTGTTTTGCAGACCTCATCTCATTTATGTCACTAAAATCGTAGGGCAGGGCTTTTACTCCAAGCTATTCAAGTTTTCATAGATGTTTTCCACTTGTACTGTCTGTTCCTTGCTTCGCTTCTTTAATTTCATTCATAAAGCAAAGTGTTGCATCAGTGTAGTTCATGAGGTGCCGAAATACCCATTAAATAACGGTGTCACAGTATGAAATTGTTTTAGATAATAGTTTTATATATTTCCGTGTATACCCCTTTTGTCTAATAAAGTATTTCTTCGGTTCATTTTATGAATAGTTGGGTGCAAGATTTCAGTGTAACCGTGTCCGTGAATAATGGTATAATAAATCTGGTAGACAAATATTCCAACACCATTTTTATGGTGGGGTATATCAGTATATTAAATGCATTAACGTACTTTTTATTTTAAGATCACTATTCACTCATCATGCTTTTGCATATCTGAGTCTTAATATTCACGTTTATTGAACCCTTGTAACAGCGGGTTTTAGAGTTTCTTCATGATAGTTCATAAAATTTTAGAAGGAAAATAATTACTGGTATAAATTTTACTTGACAATAATCTTCATATGACTGTTGTATGTAGGATATGAAGATAGTCTCACCTGTCCGGAATGCCATGTGCTTCATTATTGCCGATATGTATAAAGGCAGCAACTTCAAACAGGTGGGCGCCAACAGACCGCTTGAAGGCCCACTCATATTTAGCGACATCTTGTAACTCGACAAAATATCGATGGCGACGTTGATGAAGGCTTCTCTAGCATCAGAAACATTTGCTTGCATCGACCTTAAAGATAATTATCATAAATCACATATTCGGAATTGGTTCTACGTAATTTCACGAAAAAATTGGCATACACATATTTTTAGGAAGTACTTTACATCTAAAACAGAAACTAATTAAAGTTTGGAACCAAAAGGACACTCAAAACTGGTCAACTGCCCCAGAATAAGTGTTTTAAAATTAAATATTCGCTGCAATGCACTATTATGAATGTTTGAATATAGAGTGATTTAATCAATCTTTTCAAACCTACAGACGGACCCCAAACGGCTTTGTGCCACCTTGGAGGTACAGTGCCTTATGTCGTATCACTCTCTCATGAGACAAAAAGTTGTATTTCTGGGGTAGCGACGCATTATTGCTCTCAAATTTGGATTTATCAACAAAGGCAAATGCGGAAATTATTAAGTTTTATTTTTTGTATATTTCCTACTTTAAAAAGGCAACTGAGATATTAGTCGATAAACATGTGTTTTCAATTCTTCTAAAGCAAAATGAATCAGACATGACTGAAGTTACATTCAAAAAATACACCGCTGCTTGTAATAACGAATTTAACAAAATCAGTACTTTCTGATCTTCCGGGCTAAAACCAATATGAAAGGCGCTTAAACCGGTGACAAATTCACCCTTCTATCATTCCTAATTATGAGTTCATGACAAATAAAGCCGTTCTAGTTGATTATTTGGATTTGCAATAAATGTATTAGAACCATGTATTACCGCTATTGGCAATCCAAGGTCGTAAACCATAAAAATTATGATCGTCGTCAGCGTTAACCTTGTTAGTTGTTTTTTTTTGGGTATACCCGACTTTGTTGATGTATGGACTATTATTTAATTTTGTTTTTCTTACCTATCAACTGCCATTTTGGCGAGCAATCCCACGACACACGCTTGATCCGCAGAGTGAATGACATCTTGCAGTGTTGAGGTAACAGGTAAGCATAGAGTGTGGACGCGAATTCGTCGCTCTCCTTTGCTGGATGTGTATAGTAAGGCCGCTTGGAAACAGACAGTCTGTACATCTGACAGGCTATCCTCAATGGAGACTTGCATACCAAAACCTTAAAACAATATAATAATATAACTTTCGCCTTCTTGTATTTCCTATTTGAATATTTTCAAATTAAACAATATTTTTTTATATGTGAGAAATTATTCATACAATCCAATATAATGAAGTAACTAATCGACATTTTTTTCGCTCATAATTTCTTTTGGTCAATTACTATTTCTTGCTTTCAAATATGAATCATTTGAGTCTCGATTCCTTGGAGAGATTCAAGAATTAGAGATAAACCTTTATTTTGATTATACTACAGTATTGAGGATCTACAGTTAAACCATATACTTCTAGCTGACCCAAAATGACGAATGTACTCAAAAATATCAAAAAAAAACTGAGTAGGTACATATGTGCATACTTATTTCTGCAATAATGATATGTTTTTGGAATTATATAAAATTTGATAACAAGGAGAAACCCAAAAGAGCTGTTTATCCGCCTATTTGTTGATAGTGGTTTGCTAATTACTTAACATTCGTTAACATTTTTGACTCTTAGCATTCCGAGCTAACGCCTTATCACTCGGCCACCGTACCGAGGTATCAAGACGGTGGTCTTGTAAGGAACCTTCATCATCTTTATGTTTTTTTCAAAAGTTTGACTTCGGACTTCCATTGTCTATAAAATTTTTGAGTATCACAACGTTTCGATTGATATGCTATCTTCAATCGTCTTCAGGTGAACTACATTTTATAGACAATGGAGGTCCGAAATCAAACTTTTGAAAAATCCACCTTGTCTACAAGTTTCAAGCAACATCTTTGTGTTTCTGTCACTCCCAATCGCGCACCATCTGGAAAATACGTTACCCACACACAGGTCAATAATTCTGTGTCCATTTAAGGGCACATATGTATCTCCGTTCTGCAATTTAGCGCGATTCCGCCACTTGGGAAATAGTATGGAAGAATAGTCGAATGAAACAGCATCCGTAACAGTATAAGCACTATAGGAAACAAAGATTAGAGACCCAATTTTGGAGTGAAAAAAAAAATACTTTGGATTCGGGCGAGACTCGAACTCGTGTCTCCAGCATTCCATGCTGACGTCTTAACCGCTCGATCACTGCACTGTGGTATCGATGCCATCCAAATCGAATTGTAAGGTATGTTGTCGCTCGCTTCATTATCTCTTACATGTTTCTCCAACACCCAATCGTGCACGACATGGAGGATACGCCACCTAGGTCAGTAATTCTCTGACCATTTAAGGGAACATATTTATTTCCGTTGTGCGTTGTCACGTAGTTCCGCCACGTTGAAAATAGTATTGGAGACTAGTTGAATGAATAAGCATCCGTAACTGTGTAAATACCGGAAAGGGTGAACGTCCTTGTATACAGGGCAGTGACAAAAACTGCAAATCCCCGTTCCACGAAAATCCACTATATACCGGATATATATATATCAGCAAAGTACACTGTATAGTGTATCATATTGAAATCGTTCTTAAAATGTAGAGTCAGTCTGGATCACCCTGAGCACGAGCATCTTCAAAAATTGTTCTTTGGGAGAACCTTGAAGTCTGTTCCCCAATGGTTACAATCTAGAACGTTCAAGATTAATGCCAATAGACATTCATCTTCTCGCAACACTTGTGAAGCGTGATAGGCTTTCTGCCTGTGCATAATGCTGATGAATGAATGATAAAAAAATAATTAATAGAAGATTTAGGCAAATTATTTCAATACGAATTTAAAATTTTTTTGTAAAAAAAATTAATGTATTTTTTACGATTTGAAGTATTTACAATAAAAAACAATTAATAAATATCAATATGGAAACAAAACCACAGCTATGTGCGTATCATCAGAATATACTGCAGGAAGTGTAAAAACAAAGTATCTCACCTGCATCAGGGTTAATATTAGGTAACGATAGCAGATCCGTACTCCTGACGAAAAAGTTGCCATGAAACGAATGTATCGCTAGGCCTCTCGTGCACCTGATTCTCATAACAGCCTCAAATCCTATCTTCCTAGTCAAGTACCGTCTGAAGCTCCGCGAAAAACCTTCTTTCATCGTCATATTATTGGGCCTTAATAGAGGGAAGTGATGTATGCAGCCGCCGCTAAACCTGCATTATAAAATTATTTATTATATATTAAATATGGAAGTTCAACTAGTAGTAGCATCATAAAGTTGTTTTAATGAAGGGAAATATTGATCATGTCCACAAAAAAGGATCGGACAAGCAAAAAAATAACACCTAGGATTGTTTCTGCTAAATGGCTTCATTGGGCCCAAATTACAAAATCATTTAGTTTGTCAGACATTTCCGAGAGCGTAGTAATAGGAGGAATCCACAGAGCCCAGTAGGTAGTAAAATGTAACATGCTTTCAATCATTCGGACTGGCCTGAGTATCTTGTAAAGGGTTTCTTGAATTTCCGTTATTATTCATTAGATATGTACGAAAAAGAGCAACACAGTAAACCGAAAGAGAGCAGAAACAGTAAAGCAAACGCTTTGTACCACATTTAATTAGGGACGAAATCCATAGATGTAACAAATCTCTATATTTTTTGGAAACTAAGTGTCCGATACACGATGTCGTGTGTATTCGGTTGTAACGCTTTGGTTTCAAACTTCACCTACAATAAACGTTATGTCGTACCTGCTGATACCCGATATCGTCGCTATATCTACATAAGTCGAATTCACCACAAACAAGTCTACAGCGATCTGTTGTCCGCTACACTCTAATGCCAGTCTCTTATAGAAATCATTCGCCGGATTGAGCAACTGCGTGTCCACCTGGGAGTTTCCCCTAGCCGTAGGATCCTCGCGAGCAACCAGCGCCCCAGGACCAACATTTGGCAGCGATGCTTGGAATACAGTCACCCGCCCTCCTGTTGCGCCCATCAATTTGAAGGCGGCTTGCAGCGCTGCTCCCAGGGCAGAGTTTGAATCGTACGTATTCGCGTACCTGCGAAAGAAAAATAAATGTTGGTGTCAGACGATTTGTGGGGAATCGGGCATGTGAATAATACATAGGTTATGTTATAAAAATTGATCAAAAAGCTATTAAATTCCATTAATTTAAGGCTATTATTGTAAGCTCACCTCAAAAATTACATGTATGACGATTTTTCACGAATACAGCGTATGTAGGGAAAGTAAATACTATAATTTAGTTGACATGCAAAGTGACACAATTCAAAATCGATTACAGCTTCGAGAGGCACTGGCCACATCGAGCAAAATGGAAGTGTTGCGGAACCGATGGGATACTGTGAAGCTCTCTGCTGAATGGACACACTATTTACATATTGGGTAGTGATAATTCATTGCTAATCCGCAAGAAGGAAGCCAATATACAAATTCACATTTAGAAACTCAGAAAAACACTTGATTGCCGGTGAATTGCTCTGCTTCTACGCTTCTCTAGTGTCCGCTCAGCTTGAAGAACATCTAGACAGCATGTTTGGGTTTTTTCGGAGTGGATAAATTTACGCTCGCTTCTGGTACCATGTTCTGAAGAGTTTCAACACTTGTCAAACTCAGTGAGATTGATTGATTCCACTTACCAAAGAGGAATAGAGGCAACAAATCAATTAGTAAATTAGGAGTAACGAAATGAATTCGTTCAAAGATAGAAGAGGGTGATAACTTTGGTTATATGTATTATATTTCCAGAAATATGTGGTTTCATATTTTAGATATCAATTTATTAGCGTTATATCTCCAAAAACATTGTAAAGAGAGGCAAAAAGTTAGTAATTCTACACATTAGGTTTGCAACACAGTAGAGTTCGTAAATGTTGTTCAAGCTCAAATAAAATTTCAGTTTACATTGTGCAATGCAGCTTGAGCTGAAAATGAGAAAAGTCAGGAGATGATACTATTTAGATCGACGAAACCTTCTATTCAATTATTAGTGCCTTGTTATAGTGAAATTGAAAATCCTCGAAATCATTAAAAGACTAAATACCTTAAAAACTAAAAGTATTTAGGCAATAGTTTAAGTTTGTACCAGGTCTATGTAAAGGTAAATTTAGTTTATGAATTACTAGTGATTTTCAAAATTGTAATTTTGCTCACTAGTTAAATAAATAAAACGGAATAAAAATACCTGTGTGGTAGTTGCTGCAATAATTCAATGACCATTTCCATTTTGTCTTTGAGGTTGACTAAAAGATTATCGGGCGTAGGCAAGAAGACCTCATCAACATCAAGCACCGTCATCTCGTGCGGTCGCGATGCATCCTCAGGCAAGGCGTAGAAATGCAGCGCAGAATCGTAAGCGAGGAAACCGATTTGAGTTCGCGCATCACCTGGTATATTCTGGAAAACATTTATTTTTCAATTAGTAATGACTAAATGTAGCTATGAAAAATTCTAAGCATTAGCAACACGTTGTTGAATCAGTTATGGGTTTTAAATAATGTGTATGCATTTTTGCAAGATGGATTAAGCAGTGAATGGTCAACAAGCGTATTCAAAATAACCTGCAGCCTTCATCAAAGTATACATACAAAGCGTATTTGATTGAAGTTAAAAGCAATTACTATGGTGATGACATTTTAGACCCAATACCATTTTCATGACAAATGGGGTAATATTTAATGCTAGATGTACATGATGTTTACAAAATGAATTACATATTTACACTTTTTCTTGTGCATTTTTATCAATTTTTTATAAACCTTGGCCAAGACTACAATAAAATAATCTTAACGCGCGAAGTGGTTAAACTGCTACTGTTCATTATCATGCAGTGATGTAATAGGTGAATTAATATATAACCTCGTTTTATTGTTGACAGTATCCAAGATTTAATCGTATCATCCATAGCCAACATAAAGAAAAACGAATCATTAAGAAATCCTGGACCGCAGTGTTCACGTGAAGACACACGGTAACTCCAAAGAAATGGGCTGGTTAGATTTAAAACAGCATTTTGAACATTCAAATTTCAACACACATAAATAACAAATAATTTATTTACCTGTATCTCCTCCTGCAAAATCTCAGACATAATGCCCAAATAGCCGCTCTCAACCGCTAATCTGGAAACATCCAATAAATAGAGGTAAACAGCTGGCTGAGGAGGCCTCAGCATATATTCGGCAGGTGCAATGTACTCTAACGTGCTAGATTTGATCTCGGGTCGACGAGATGGATCGCCGTACGTCTTGGTCACTGGGTCGTACTGGAACTCCTCGGGCAGCTCGTTCACCCTGCGGTACAAACATCAACTGTCATTGTACATAAAATAGGGCAATACCATAGATTTCAATTAAATTGTATTTTCTCTGTATTTTTTAATTTAACAAAGGCTTCAATGACGGCCGAAATGTTAGTGAAGGTCTTCCAAAGTGTATCCGTAATATAAATTAAATGAGACTGTGAAAACGGACGTTGGTTAGCAATTTTTCTCCGAAGAATCGTGGAAATACGATCATTAATTCATGAAATAACAGTATCATGTATCAGTTTTGAAATATGTAGAGTGACCGATATGTGATGTTTCAACAGACATTGTGATAGAAACTAAAGTCACGAAAATACTGCAAATGAAAATTTTGACTTAATTCCTATTGTAGCGTGTGAGCCGCTTTTCTTGCTTCCAAAAAATTATTCTTGATGGCCAGATAATGCAGGTTAAATAATGTATACTGTATATTGTAGGTTAGAAGTACTCTGTCATGATTTTTATTAAACTTGTATAATTTTATAAATCCCACAAGGGTTAGTGGACACTTAGTTAATGAATCGTAAAATTAAATCACGTTTTCCAATTTAATTTTTTGTGGCTTACCTGTAGCATAAGTTACATTTCCACCTTTTACTGTCAACAAATAACACAAATGGATTTATATAAGTTCGACAAGCCCTACACCTCACTATCACGTTACACTGTATAACAGGCAGATGACTGAGATCCTTAAATGGGTGAATCAGTACACCTAATGGCAGCCGGGATTTCTGGAGCAAATTGTTGTTCTCTGGGATTTTCGTCATTGTACACCTAAATAAATATAATAGCATTTTATTATACTCATAACGAAATTCGAGGAAACAATTTCTTGGAATCGTACAGAGACTGAAATGAAAAATTTAACAAGAAAATAATTTGGGATAAAATGAATGTTTAAATACACCTTCGAAATGAAATGTCTGATAGAGATAAACTTCATTATATACTCCAATTCAGTCAATTAAAACATATTTGAAAAACTGTAATTTTCGAACTTGTAATGTAACAGCTGGATCAGTTTTGACCAATGAAGTTTTTGTATAAGAAAACGGTCAATCTATGTTCTGCAGCAATGTTGAAAATAAATTATGGTAAGATGATATAAAGCAACAGCTTTTAATCAAGTGTTCCCTCAATTATTGGAAATCTGGAAAAACGACCTTACCTAAATATATCTGGACTACAATTAGCCTGATCCATAGCTTCGTGACCTAATACAACCTTAGGTGGATCGACGGTTTTGGGAGGTAATATAGTAGGTGTTTGCAGTAAATCGTGGCTTTCCATACCCCACATTTTATTAAAACCTGTTTGTGTTACTCCTTTATATTGCTGGAAAGTCTGTTGCTGTTGTTGTTGTTGATAGGATTGATGTTGGTAACCCTGCTGCTGTGGCGGCAGCTGCTGTTGTTGGTGAGGTGGTTGCTGTGTATTGTAAGAATTCTGAAAGCAACAAAAGAATATAAAACATGTATCAGGACTCAACAATTCCAAATATCATTGATACATAGGCAAATGGAATGCCAACAACCATCATAGTTACAAACAATCCGTCTTTGGCATTATGGTATCGTGAATCTTTACTAAGCCTGGGAATATTATATCGTAGACCTTATTATTGTATTATATGTAATGTATTTATTCAAAGTATTTCATAAAGGCACCCGAGACAACAGAGACATTACGATATTAGTAATTTTGTCACATATGGTTCAATTTAGCTGCCCAACAAGCATAATATTGATGTGAAAATTTTGACGTCATTAATTTTATTATGTCTATCACTATACAATAGAATTCACCGAATTCATCACACTTCAAATAGATGTCATTCACTCACTAAGATCTACAACGGTGGTGACACATGACCACGATTCAATAGAGATTTTTTTTAAAGGTATGGATTTTTCATTTTGAAGGGTACACGACAATCAAGCAAGTGGTGTACGAAGGGCAGCTGTAGAACGAAATCTTAGCTAGTACTACAATTTGTATCCAAAGTACCGCATCGCCTTTAGTATCGCTATATCAGCAGACTGTTACATGACTAACGGTAAACATATAGCCATGTATCATTTACTATAAAATACTGTCATATTTATTTTTCATGAATCTAAAATGTAAATATTACTAAGTGCTAAATAAAGTAGCTATTATTATTACTATTATCGAATGTTGTGACTCTATATCACTCAGAGGTGTGCTGAGTTGTGCTGTACAGATATCATCTTGATTTAAACATGATTTCCAGTTACTTATTCCAATAATTATTCTATTTCACTAAAATGACAACTGCTATCGATTAGTGCAGATTTGCAGCATTTACGATATAGATTTCTGTGAATGTTTTGTTGTCATGTAATTTCGAAATCTAATGCCCACTAAAGCTAACTGTTAGTGGATGTTATATTTCCATCGATATAGATTGTTAGTGTTAGAAGTAAAATCGTGATTGGTCTGCTACCGTTATGATTTGATCGCGGGACCTTTGTATGAGAGGAGACCTCGTCAACCATTCAACTTTGCGGGGATTCATGCATAATAAGTTTCCATCCTGAAATCTGATAACTTGTAATTTCTTACTAGCAGTTTCTTCCGTAAAAGTCCAGTATTAATGTAAAAAATCTGTCCCTATCTCAGAAAATTTAGACTAATCCTGAGTATCCCTTTATGAAAAAAAATACTAACATAAGTGTTCTGCTGTTGCTGCTTCTGTGGATATGGATACTGTTGTTGCAGATTCCCAGTAGGCGGTGTTGGGATCGAGTTGGTTGCTGCCGTTGGGTATCTATTCGCGTGTAGACCTGTCTTCTGAGAAGTTTGGACCTGCGGCGTGCCATTGGTGTAGCTGTTCGGCGCCCCATACGGCTGTTGTGGCCCGTTCGTTGTGAAAGGAGACCTCTGCGGAGGTGCAGCTGGTGTCGTGTTCGAAGGACAATTGGAGTTGTTCGTGTAGTTTTGAGCGCCAGTCTGGTTGTCGTTGTGTGGGGGAGGAGCTTGCAGAGGATATACATTTTTGTTCGGACCAGCTTGCTGATTCACCGTTTGCTTTGGTTGGTTTATGTAGTAGTTTGATGTTGGGACAGTACCTAGAAAGTCCACTGAAGTTTAATAAGCAATACAATTATGATGTTTATGATTGTATTAACACTAGTTGAAGTCACACTGCTTATGGAATGGGTGTCTGGTAATCTATGAATAGAAAATATTTCAATTATTCACTAAAAAACAAACGCAATTCGAGAACACAATATCCAGCAAACCTATGTTATATCCTTTTAAATTCTTATTTTTATACTTAAAACTTTCAGGTAAAAAATATATATGATATTGATGCGGTTTAATATGCACAAAAATATACTACTTACTAGGTATATGATCGATAGACAAATATTCTGGAGCCGCCAGACCTCTCTGATTTTAGCTGATACAACTTTTTATGTTTCATTCCATTTGTTCAACATAGCAATGTGACCATTTTTCATATCACACATAGCAGGTATCAATCAATCACTTTCCAACACGTTATAAAGAATACTTTTCGATAGCATAGTATTTGGAAAAAATGACAAGAACAATTTCCTCTACATATCATTAATACTGTTTATTACCAATAAATCTGGTTTGTCATATTGCAGTTTATCAAGCAAACCTATCCAAGCACTATAAATGCATTAAAAATACAAATTTTATGACCCCATGCACTAGTAATTTTGTAATTACCAGCAAAATAAATGTAAGATTAAATTAGTTGATTAACAATGGACTACTATAATCGCAAGATAAAAGATTTCTACTGAACGTCATTTACCGGATATATTACATCATTTGAGAACTGAAAATAAATTATTATCAAATAATATTGAATTGACCACAATGGGCACAAAGTTGACATTGGAAGTTGTATGGTTGGCGGTTAGAATTTCGGGAGCTTAATTAAGAGTGACTGATTATATATATATATATATATATATATATATATATATATATATATATTAGAATGGCTGAGGAAATCCTGCCACTGCTGACACTGTATACCATCAATAATCACATACCTGGGCCATAGTTATGGTTATTGGTGATAGGTGGCACAGGTTTCGGAGGCTGCCCATAACTAGGTGTAGGACCATTGCTTTTCACAACAAACTGGTTGATCGGTACTGGTCTTGGTAAACTGTTTGTAGCTGAAGTTGGTGGCACTTGCGTAACAGATGGTGGTAACCCTGCACTTTGTCCATAGACAGGCATTTGGCTTGTGAAATTCGTATTAGATACTTGAGGCGGAAAAACACTGCTTTGACTAAAGTTCTGTGGGTTCTGAATTTGCTTGGGAGGGACATTACTCAACGTCAGCCCACTTGCTACTGGTAATTCTCTTGAAGTTGGCAGAGTCTGTTGGTTTACACTAAATGACTGAGTTGACGTCGTAACACTTTTTGGGAACACTATAGTAGAAGGCATTTGATTTGATCCTTGTGGTTGATTGAAGTAACTCTGAGAACTAACAGTTGCATTTTGTGTCATACTTTGACTCTTCATATTGTCTGAAAATAAAGAAAAATATTGAATGTTGTTATATATGCATAAAACAATTAATTGAAAATATACGTCGTTTTCTGTTCAGTTCCATTGCTCAAAAAACTCGGAAAATTAACTGTAATTATTATAACTTATAAAACTATATGTATCGAACTGAAAGTTGAAGATTTAAGTTAACTATAGATGCATGTTAAGTTTTAGAAGTGAAATTTTATCAGTGCTGCCTATTTTGTCCCTGTATGCATGTATGACTGCTCTTGTATTGATGGATAATGTTGAAAAGTGGGATACCTGTTGGAACAAAAAATGGTACACAAGCCTCCACCCAAAAAAAACTTAAAAGGTAGGTGAAAAATCTACATTTTCCCTGCTCATTTTTTAAATATGGAGATGATAGTGTTCCTGCTGCTAGTGGTTTCGCAAGGCAAGTGTCCATTATAACTAGAGCATGTGCAGTGGTATACGTACCAGTCCCGCCCAAAACTGGAGAAAAAGTTGAAATGTGCGTCATCTCTACCGGACTTTGGATTGTCGGAGTAGACGTGGTGAACTTTTGAACGCTGTTGGGCGTACTCTTTCCCATGCTGAGCCCAGCCACCTGCTGGGTAACCATTATCAACGGAGACCGGGATGGTGGCAGCTGTGTTGGCGGAATGGGTCTGCTTGGAGGGAGTTGTGAGGCTGGGATTTGGCCAGAGCGAAGAGACGGTGAGGAGCTTCTGGAGGAATGCGAAGAGTGGACACCGTTGAACTGCTGAAACGCCGGCCTGTCTTCTGATTTCTTTGGCGGCTCTGAGGTTAATGGGATATTCTTGAAGTTCTGATCAGCCATATTTGCCTTGAAAGTTAATAAAATATATACTATAGAGAAGGTAGTAGTAGCAGGGAGAATAAATTAAGAGATGAAGATATAATTGTGGTACTCGTCACATGACTGTAAAAGCTCTAGGTAATATATTAGTCGTGTAATTCACTGGCGGAAATACGTGGCGTTACCCTCCACACAATAGCACTGCATGCACCTTACCTTCATCTATAATAATCTATCTAGAAATAATGGTCGTCTCATTTTTATTTCTCATCTGTATCAGGATAACAACAATCTGCATGTTGTAAGATTTTATAGTCCTTGGGCATATTATATGTATATTATCCAAAATCGTAATAGTATACAGATTCATTGGTAATTGCAATTGCACCTCGAAAACATTAATATACCAGGATAATGATAACAAAGAATCAGTTGCAGAATACGATGCTGATTTTCAAGGGCATCACAATCATTTTTAAATTCCTAGTCATTTAAAACAATTCAAATTTTAGTTTTTATTCAAAAGTCTTTATGAGCTAGTAAACAATGAGACACACTTTCAAACCGTTGACTTTGTAAAATAAAACTGAGAATAGTAATATGCATTTCACTACATTGAATGACATCTAGTCAGAACAATGTCAATAAAAAACCTTGAAATATGGGAGTGTAAAACTCATCTTATGACCTTGCAGCACTGGAAAAAATGTTATATATGCAATAAACGCGAAATGTTTGCACTTTGCTCCAATATGTGCTGCTTAAAATCAGTTTTACATGGTATTAACCTTATCCTGCAGAATCATTAGGTGTGAAATATAAGAATTTTCCATAATTCTCGTTTATGGCATTTTATTATTAGTATTATTAATGATGACTGACAAATTCCACCTATGATCAGTAATTAAATTAGTTTTGAAAAATGAGTTTGATGTTCCAGGATAAAGACTACATCCAACATATTCCATAATACAACACTTCTTAGTATTTCCCTGTAAAAAATTCTTAGGGAACGGAACTAATAAGAGTCACCTGATTCAAATAAAAAAATATTTTGAAGAAGCCTTGGTATACTCGTACATACTAGTAGCACAGAGAAGACTGATCAACAGTTGTTCAACTCTGTCGCAATCAGAAGTTTTAAAAGTGTTACTATAGTCAGTGAGAAAAATGTGGACAATACACATGTTTGTTGTATCGCCAGGGCTTCCTAGATCTACCAAGAATAATATATACTTTTTCAAACCAGCTGACTTATGGATACATTTACTTCGATTTCATTATACCAGAATAACCATTTTATATTTTCTAGCTTTATCTTGCGATACAATGTCACCTGCATTTGATCAAAGAACAAATTTATATGCGAAAAATACCTTGTCTTAAAAAAGGATGCTATGTTATCCAAGACCGCTACTTCTACAACGCAAATCAGCAGAGCATGAGAGAAGTCCTCATGACATTTTATAACAGTAAAACCTTCTACCACAGAATTTGCTTTGATTTGGCCCCAATGACTTGGTTATAAAGACAAGTTCATCTTATCAAGATTGCCACCAACACAGGATGGACCTGGACTTGAAACATCCAATTTAACTAAAATAGATGCTGTGCATCAAATTTTGCAAAACTGTTAAATTTTGTGGTCTAGCAGCAATTTAAATCAATGAGGGTGTTAACAAGAATTCCATTGAGGCAGATTATGATGGACTAGGTGGTAACTAGCATAAACACAAAAAAAAGAAATAAGCTAAAACCTGCAATTTGATGAAAATTGTGCCAATAACCCAACTTATAACTAAAACTATACAATAATTTACTTGGGTTTTGCTAATCAGTGCAATAATATGAATAATCAAACATTTATCATAAAAAATAATCTTATTAAATATATCTTGCTTGGATAGAATTAACTACCTCAGTTTTCTCTTTTCCTCCACATACAGGTAGCTTTGCATCACTGGTTAACAAACTTAGTAACCTAGGAATTACTGTTATTGCAAAACAACCATATTTGTACAAGATATCTTGGGAGTAACTGACATTCCACTGGGCAAATAAGATAGATTTTGATAAAAATCAAAAATAGATATTATCAAAGGGATACACAATAAGAGATTAAGTAGGATGAGAGGTGACTATATATGTATAATTAATTGTAAGGAAATCATCAAAATACCTAGACAATTGAAATAAATAATTTCAGTATATAAAAGGTTATTTACCTATTCTGATACTTTGTAGTTAATATTAAGATTTCCTTTAAATACAGGGGATGACTTGTTCACATTATTATAGAATAATCAAGTAGATTGACTCAGAAATTACCATGATTTGAGGGGTTATAAACTCAATATGCCTATTTTTTAATGTAACTTTCACTTCAGAGTATATAAAATCTAAGGAGCTGAAGCAGAAAAATGATGTCATCACTTGATAACCCACTGTTACCAGCCAATGATTTCTCTTCAGAAGGCTAACTTATGGTTCAAACAGTGGCAGAAACTCACAGCTAGGAGGCATAAAATAGACTAGTAGTAAATGTGAAATATATGAAGCTACAGAAGCAAGATAAATAAATTCAAGTTCAATTAATACTTGTAACAGAGTGCTAGCATACATTAATACTAGAAATTTCAGCTTAACATCATCTACACCTATATGGAAGTTGAGTTATTAATTGTGATCTGCAGATGCACACACATTTTAAATATTAGTACTCAAAAAAAAGTATACCTACTTTTTATCTAGATTCTAGCCATAAGAAATTATTTAAGCAAAAGAACAATATAAATTTATACTGCATTATATCAATAAGAATACTAACCCAGATTTAAAACATAATACAACTGTAACTGATCAAACGCAGTACTCCGTATAAATGATGAATACAATCTTTAAACAATAGCTTGAAAAATATGTTCCATACTGCTTTAATTTCAGCAACTGTAGATCTTATTAGCTGGCTTCTTTTTGCAGAAAAGTTGTTAGAACACTAGACGTGGTTTTTCTTGGACGTAAAATTTAACACGTTCAATAGATAAGTAATGCAATCGAAACACTTAAAATTGATGCATTGGAGTAATACCACCGATCTCGTTCATATGATCTTTGACTTCGTGTAATTAAAAGCAAGGTAATCATGGGGATTAGTTTTCTGGTGGATATTCATATATTTGTTAAAACACATTGTACGTATGTAATTCTTACCTTTTACTACACTATACAAATAAAATCACAAGTGACTAGCGATTTCTTTCATTTTGGGAGATTTTTCTCTCCAAAATAAAAAAACATTTTTGGAAACGTCACTGTCATTACGTGGCCGACAACCAGACACAAAACAGCAACTGCACACCACAGAACATATAAATCGAAGATGATCAATTCTCTGATATCTACGGCGGGGGGGAAACACGAGTGACGTATGTCAGTATCAGGCGGTGATTATTTTCGTGGGTAAACATGGTTGCCAGATTTGCAGGAATTCAATGCGACATGGCCATATCTTTGTATTTATCTGTGGATGGCAAACAAATTTCTTCCAATAATCTTTAAAATTGCAAAATAATTATTTGATTGGTTGCTAGTTGCTACGAATAGTACCAATCAAATAATAAATCTCACAGGTTTAATCAATCGATAAAGAGCAAGCAAAATAAAAGATATAAATGTGTAAGCATATTATATTCCAGCAACAAAAAACAAATTAAAAGCAATCAAAAAAATCATTTTGGCGACCTGGGCAGGTCACATGGTTTGACCCCCCCCCCCAATGTGAAAATAGTTGATATTATTGTTGGAATCTGAAAATTCAAGTTTACTCATAGTCATTCAATTATTCCTTAATAAGTTTTATATAAGTTTACTCTATTCTTTGCAGTTATTAACGATCGTAGACCGAAACTTAGACTTACTTATATATTTACATTATATTAACTGCAAAGAATAGAGTAAACTTATATAAAACTTATTAAGGAATTAAGGAATAATTGAATGACTATGAGTAAACTTGAATTTTCAGATTCCAACAATAATATCAACTATTTTCACATTTGTGGTGGGGAAGGCAACCCATGTGACCTGCTCAGGACGCCAAAATGATTTTTTTCTGTATTAGAGAACTACTATGAGAGTAGCGGCTAATTTTAGTATAGAGCATACTTTTGGCGACTTTATAGTTGAGAGTAAAAAATTTCTATTATTCAGCCAAATGGTAGAGCTACCAAATATCCATTTTTCTCTGCGTTTAAAACATGTCTAAATGATGAATTTTGTTTCAAATTTCAAATTTTCACGCCGTTACGGACCAGTTTTTTTGAAACCTGAGTTACATGACCTTTTTTTGGTCTTCAGGTTTTTTACGAAGAGTCCGAATGTTTAGGTTTTCCATGAGCTTGCAATCTCACCCACTCTACCCTGATCAAGGGATACGGCTGGCGCCGACCCCAATATTTTCAGAATAGCTGTAGCGACATTGTGGTGACTTTTTACTTTCTTACTCTGGCAAAACTGTTTATATGACAACTCAACATATCTACTTTTGTGGCAAATAAATGTTTTGATCGTCGTTGTTTTGTGGCAATCTGGCAATAGACATCAGCAACCACTTGACAAAAATGACTGATCAGCTGTTCTTGTTTCCAAATAAATTACTCAGGATTAGGCATTTCGACAGTGGTGCAGTTTTGCTTACAAATCTCAAAAGAACCAATTACGTTATAGGCAGGGTATAGCAGCATCGGGGATTCCCCTTCCATCCTCTTCAAATCATAGCCATCTTTAAAACAAAGTGATAAAGGTGCTGACTGCTGAGTGCTGAGTTGGTGAAAATATTGTAATTGAGCATACGCCCCAACGCCTATTATTAGCAACTTTCTGTATATTTGTGAGTATATAAGGTAGATAACAGGAGTTTTTCCCCAATACGTTTTACTTAAACATATCATTGCAGAAATATGGGCAAAGGAAGCAAGCCGAAGAAAAACTTCAGAAAAGTTCCCATCAGTGAGGTTTTTTCTACAACATCTGTTCCAGATAATAATAGGATTGCACGTAGTCATGGTTTGAATAGAGGAAATAATTGGGAAAGATCACCTACTTTTAAAACGACTACTGTAGCCCCAAGTACAAGTATTGCATCATCATGTGAAATGGATAGGAATATTCACAAAAGCTTATTGAATGACAATGGTATTGACAACAGTCATGTATCTTATATACCAAGGCAGTCAACAGTTGAGCCAATTAATGTCTGCAATAGTTATAACACTACCAAAGATTCATCGTTAATAACTGAACAAGTAATGAAACTTGATGTCGGATATACTGAAGATCAGATCTTAGGTAATTGAATCAATATTTTCATTACTCTTACTATAATATGTTATTCGCTACTTTAATTTTGTCACAGATTTGGTCAACATTGTACTAGGTTGCTTAGAGAAGTTGTCAAAATAATATTTGCATAATTCATATGGTGTACAGTTTTGTTAAGTCATTTTGTTCAATGAGGTCCTTTTGATTATACCTTCATTCTCACTCTAGCTTAAAAGCTTGTTTTCATAATTACAATAATCATACCAGTAATCTTATACCATGCATTATCTTGACAGCTACTTTAAATACAGGATGTTATAATCATAACTATTAGGACAAATGAGATATTGCCCATGTAAAATAGCATTTGTCCTAATTTCTTAGAAATTCGGCAAGTCAGACTATTAGCTGTTCATATATGGAGTTAGCTTGAAGTCCTTTTATAAACTAAAAATGCAAACATGCTATTAAGGATCTGTGCACACATAAAGAAATAGTGACAGTCATTTAGTTAAATTCTGTCTGATTAAAGCTGATCCTGAGCCTCTAATGTTTCAACAGGCATCAAAAAAAGCTTGGTATTGTAATAACAGTTAATGCAAATATCACATCAAATTCATAATTGTGTATTTAGCACACATTTGCACAAATAAAACTCTTCCAGTGACACATTTTGATTTATGTTAAAATCACTGTCAGATTTGACTGTTTACAAAGGCTGAAACTCTCTCAAATCTAGCATAATATTTATCGTGTCTAGCTATTTTTCAATTGTATTATTTTTTCTTTTGGGGAAAACCTCTTGAAAAAATTAACCAGATCTGTCAAATTGTCCTTAATGTTTCCATGAAGTTTAAATCATGTATTTTATTATATTTATAAAGCACCTCATGTATCTAGTAATTTTTTGGAAAAATTTGATTTTTCTGGATGGTTTTTGAATGCACTTATATGCTCTCTGTATTTTATATATGTAGATGATATCATTGCATTTTTTAAGGAAATGATAATGAATGAACAGACTTCCTCCAATACATAAATTACATTCATTATATCAAATACACAGTAGAGGAAGAATCCTCTAGATCAGTGAGAAACCTGGGTAGCCTTTTGTAAACAATCAAATCTGATAGTCTTATGATGATTTAAATATAAATCAATACACGTCACTGGAAGAAAGAGAGTTTTAAACTGTGTTAAATACACAATTATTTTATATGCAGGTCTTATCTGTTTGATTTGTTTTTTTTCCAGATAATTTTTGAATCTATGTTTTTTGAATTATTCCTTTGGGCATGAAATATTTCAAAATTGTATAGAAAATCTGTAGCTCTATTGGCTCATGTTGATTTGGTTTAACTAGTTGTATTATTACTTTCACTTGATATCTGCTTTCATGATAATAATGTTGGCTTCATGATGTTTTGCAATGCTATAAAATGCCTGAACTTATCTGTAAATATTTTTAATGTTTTTTGAATTGAAAATGCTTGGTTTGATGTTCTCGTCAAGCGTGTTAGTTTTTTCTCTCATAGATTGTTTCATTTATTGAGGCTGTTGTGTTATGGTAAATAACCTACCTTTTCAAAGTAAGTATTGATTGAACTATGACCATAATGTGGACAATGTTGAATTATTTAAATATCTTAATTGACAATTCTGTCTTCTTGGCAGACTAGACTAGACATAAGTCTATTGATCATAAACACTGTAGTCCACTACAGTGTAGAATTTATACTTCACAGTAATGATTGTGGAGAAACCCCTCGTCTGGTAAAGGTTGATTCATCAGTAAGTAAAATATTTGGAATAAAATGTTTGTCAATATTATGCTTATAAAGGAATTTCTTCTTGATGGGATGATGGAGTGTTACGTTCAATCTCTATGATTTTTTGTCCCTGTTTCTATTTTACTACGAAACAAAATTGCAAAAGTTGTATGACTTGGTTGTCCTTAGGTTTTCATATAGCAACGCAAATCTTGTAGCTACCGCTCGACCATAGAAATGTTATGGTGCATATACAGAAATGAGATTTGCCATTTGTAAAACCATTATCTCGAGGCACTTTTGATCTAATAATCATCTGTACATGTTAGGTATAAACAGTTTGCCTTTGAAACACAGAAATCTATGACACCACTATTCTTTTGTATTTGTTAGACATAAGATGATTATTCACGGCAAAACACAGAAATGGTTTATTTTCAATAATAAACAGTAAATTTTTGATGCATTTCGAAGGTTTCGAACAAATGTAGATATTTTTAGTATATTGCTTGGACTTATTCGTTATTGTTGCATATAATTATTGCACTAACAAATATTTGAGATGCCCATCAATGCGATTCATATGATACATGAAGCTGAACAAACACTTTTTTTAAATATCATCAATATGTATCAGAGCTCTGTAATAGATCTGCCACACACATATACAATAGGCCATGTGCCTCTAGTGATAAATATCCATACAGAAAATTTTCAGTTAATTTTAATTCCAGAAGATTAACTGTTCCAACATTAGATCCAAATATTTATATCCTAACTGACACCATTTCCTGGGGAGTATAGAGTTAACTTTTCTGGAAAAATATCTTTTTTGTATCAAAGGTCAGTTTTGCCTATTTCATGAATGAACGTCTATCACTGAAGACCCATTCTGTTGATTGCACCATTGGTAGAATATTAGATTCAGAAATATATATTTAGCTTCATAATTACTACCTAGTTGATTGGTTTATAGATTTACTCACCGGGCTAATTGAATCAACGAAATTGACATCTGACGAAGCTATGTAATATACTGAAAGGTACAAATCATGCTAATCTGCCTATTCTTTTTTTTTCAGAATGAACAAAACAATCTGTTGTTTATATATTTGTTATTTTCATAGGTATTGATCTGAACGCCGATGCCGCCGAGTTCATACCAACAGCTAAGGAAAAGACTACAGATTTCAAATCATCATTGAGTAACCACCCTGAATCTTTGTCACATCAAACTGGTAACTTCCGACATTCTGATATGCGTCCAAACAGGTATAATTTCCCGAATAACTATGAACCTATAAGTATAGACACTGTTGGGAACTTTACACATAATATCAACAGACAATATACTAGAGAGTCGTATACCCCTCCACTTGATGAGTTGCATCAAAAACAGCAATCCACTAGAAAAAATCGTTCGACTAATAAGACCCAGAGAAACACAGATTATTTAAATTCACAAGATCATATGGACCATTCAGTAATCAATGCTACACAAGATATGTTTCAAGAAGATTCTAAAGATGATAATGAGATAATTGAAATAAGTGATTCAGGTTCTGAAAGTACAGAGAAACGTTCATTGACAAAAGGATCCAATAATTTTAAAAATCAAACAAAACGTAAAACTACTAAAGGGAGTAAAGTCAAGCACAGATCGAAGAGCAGAGGCTCAGCAGGCAGTCATAGGGAAGAACATTCACATAGATCAGAGAGTCTAGACAAAACTATGACAGAGAAAAAGTACAAAAATAAATACACAAGTCGCAATAAGATAGAACCATCTCATATTGAAGATAGCTGTTCCATAGGTGTAGATAGAACGCATGAGGCTCAAAGGCGCGATAAACAAGATTTATCAGATAACGCCACACTTGAATCGAAGAGAATGGGAGATGATCTCCAATACAGTAGACAAAGGAATCCTACATTTAAATCCGATAACCGTGGAAAAAATAAGTATTTTCAGAGTACAGAATACAGAAAGAGAGACAAAAAAAATATCGATACTTTTGCAGGTAGTTCAGAAGAAAATTTGGATAATGATTTGAATGTAAAGTTAACTAATGATGAGCCAACAGAAAGTGACAGTCAGCCATGGGAACAAGTAAAAGGTAATAAAAATCGTGGAACGCAATATCAGAGAAAATATGAAACAAGTAGATATAATGAATATGATCAAAAAACCTCATATCAAAACAGAAGGCAAATAAACAGAAAGGATACATACACTAATGATCATAATGAACAAAAACCATTTAACAGGCAAGCTGAATCTCGGTATGATGATACTAAAAGTCATAATCAGTCTTCTGTTAACATCCCAGATGAAAATGGGGATAGTGAACTGGTACCTGACTGTAACAGACAGTCAAATAAAAATATACAATTTGCTTGGAAAAATCGTGATCGAGATGTAAACAATAAATCTGATTATACTGGTAAGAATCATAATCAGACTTCTTTTTCTAAGAGGGTAGCTTCTGTTCCGAATGACAATGAACGTGAATATGCCGGGAGATCTAGAGACACTCCTGCAAAACGAGACATGTATTTTGATACAGACAAAGCAACGCGTTCATATAGTAATTTTGCAAACAATTCGTGCGGTATGAACTCCAGACAGTCATTGCCTAAATGCAGTAGGGATGCGGAGGACAGAGTAGAACTTCCTCAGCGGAGATCTTTGGGACAAGAACGACACCAAAGAAAATTCAGGTATATATGACTCAGTTTAAAAAGTATGTTAGTGTAGTAAGATGTTTCTTGTGCGACTTGATATATTTTTCAATATGCCCTAAGCTAAAGTACGACAGGACAAAGGTGATTCAGTCTATTATAATTCATTACGATAATTCTCCTAGAATGGTCTCTAATGATTGATGAATCCTCTGTAATGTTCATTTCTTTTAGCCCTTTTGCCCCCTAAGTAGAGGGGAGGGAGAAATAGTAATTTATTTTCAAGCGTGAAATATGCCCAAATACTCCGTTTGACATGAGAAGTTATTGTTGATAGTTATTGCAAACTAGAAAAAAATGATTTCATATAAATACTATATATATATATATATATATATGCAACTTCAAAAAACTTGTGCTCGCTGCGTAGTATCCAAATACTGCAAAAAATTTGGACTTACTTATTCACGGAATTTTTGATCTTTGTTTTATATTTATGAATGTATTTACTTATGTACTTCAGAAACTTTGAACTTTAATTTGAGTAATTTAATTTGATGATTGTCGAATGGTGCTATGAAGAAAAAAATTGAATATAATAATAAGTTGATTGATGGCAATTATTGGTTCTCCTTCACTGTTTATGAAACATCACGTCTTTGAAGTATTTTATAGCATCGTAGGTTTATACAGATTTTAGGTTGAACAGACGTAGCTAATTGAATGATATTTTGTTGGTTTATAATTCATATTGTTAAACCTCATTAGTGAGGTGGAAACAAGGAAGCAAAGTAGCCATCATCACCTCTTCAATTGATTGATTAAAATATGTCTATCCAGAAAAGTGATGTAACAGTCTTATTTTAAGTTCATTTTAGTTAAATAAATATACTTTTAGGGATCCTCGAATGGAGAGGAGCACAAGTGGGAACTGGAGAGAAAATTCGCAACCTGACGATCCGGAGTACAAAGCTTTTCTTGCATTTGAAAGGAGCGGTGAAGAAATGAAGTATGTTAGAGTTAAGGAAATATTTTCAGACTTGTTCGAGATGCCAAAAGAGTATTCATTAGCTCACTGCGTTGCGGAAGATCTAAGTATGGGAAGTGGAATAGCAGTACAATTCAAGTAAGATATTTGTTTTGCTTTTACTATAGGAATTTTGAAGACGGTAAAAGATACAGAAACGGTTAAATATGAGCTGTCTTTATAAACAGAGTATTTCAAAAATTTATAAAATCTATAAAAAAAATTCTCACAACTTACACATCTTTTGACTAATCAAAGAATCCCTCACAACGCCAACGTTTTGTTTTCTTCAAAGCACAATCCTAATGGTGCCATATTTGGTTTTGGTAGTTTTGTCCTTTTATTACCTTTCATTTTCTGTGTTAATGCCATAAATTAAGTGAGAAACATATGAAAACTTTCTTGATATAACTTGCTCCTGTTATTGCTCCCACTGGAGGGGATCGAACCATACATCTTTTGTCTATCTAGATCGCCGTTCTACCTAAGAACTTCTACTGAGTCTGACTGCTAATATAAAATAAGACACCGCGAAAGCTCTATTTGCCCACAAGCAAACTTCAAGCAGTTTGAATCTAGAGACATCAAGTGTTAGTATTTTCAAACATTTCTTATAGAGATGTGTGCCTTTCTCCCTTGTGGAGTAAACAAAATAAGCTTCTCAGTTTTCGCGTATAGAATAGGATTCTGATTGTGGTGTTGATATGACGTTCGTATTGATCCAAATATTGCTTGCGTGCAGTTTGAAATGTGGACGGAGAGTATCAAGGAGCATTCTTTCACAGTAGTGATCAAACGCATTGGAAGATGTGGTGTCGTTCAATAGTATAACGTTATCAAGATCAGCAATTCCTAAAGGGAGTCTCGTAGAGAAGTTACCGTGCGAGTTCGGCGCATTGGTTACAGGTGTTCTTAAATCTTTTGATCATTTTAGGTGTCAAATAATAATTCCACAGTTACAAGTGTGATTTTGATATAGCGCCGAAAATATGGTAAGAGGTATACACGAAATGATTTGTTTTTGGCCACTTTTTATGATGGCCGATGTGAGCTTATGAAACATCATGAAGAGTCTGAGTTAAATATGAATTCGTCACTGACAAGGAATTATTCGGTTTTCTAAAATTGTTATACTTATTTCAGTGTTTCAATGCCGCCAAATCCTATAAACATTTCGACTGCAAACTAAAATGTATATCAGCTAACTGGAAGCCAGTTTTAGAAATAAAACATTGAATATGAATATATTCAGAATTTTTTATATTTTTATGTTTTGGCGAGATAGATTCTTATATTTGTTACGATTGAAAAAATGTAAATATTTCTTAACGAGTTTTTTGAATAAACAACTGCTGGGCAGATCTGCATATTGAAACGAAAGAATTGTGGTAATATTTAAAGGCTTATCGAATTACTTGTCTAACTTATTTTAATTTGATGTCATTTCAATTGATCATTCAAAAAACTTCCCTCAATATACTCGATGTTGAACAAATTTTACAGTAATTCAAAATCCATTACCGGAAAACAGGCAGATGTTGCAGTTACTCTTGCGATTGGATCCCTGCTCCAGAACTTCAAAAGTATTGATAATAAAACATTGAAACATATCATTTTGATTTAAAATATTTTGAATAAAGATTTTCCATAAAACAATAAGGGTTTGGACGGTGGTTTCGTATCTGTAAGGGTTTAGATATGCTGAATGACGTGATCTCCGGCGATACATGCTTCTACTGGACTTTCTAACAGTAAAATAATTTGAGTTTTGCCATGAAGATGGTAACATCATCAGCGAAACACGTGTGTAAAAACTTGGTGTGAGGAGTGGTAAAACTGTGTAGTATTTAAAACATGTCTTTGTTGCGTTTTAAGCTAGTTCATTTTGTAGGAGGGATTTCAAAGGTTTGAGCGAACTATACGATCAAAGGCAAAAACAAGGAGGATTAGCAATCC
Organism: Bruchidius siliquastri; assembly: GCA_949316355.1. Classification (NCBI taxonomy): domain Eukaryota; kingdom Metazoa; phylum Arthropoda; class Insecta; order Coleoptera; family Chrysomelidae; genus Bruchidius; species Bruchidius siliquastri. The sequence continues at coordinate 4,541,716 of OX438534.1, read as the reverse complement.
TGGAGCAACAGCAGGGCGATTTAAAGAGATATATCTATTACCTAGTTACCAAAAGAACTTCTTCGGGCAAACCAACATACTGGACGTTCTGGTCTTCAGTGAAAAAGATGAGAGATCACATCAGAGATAATGGAGTGGAAAAATTGGCAATACCTCGTATTGGATGTGGCCTTGATAGACTGGATTGGTCCAGGGTAAAGCCTATGGTTGAGTTTCTGTTTCACCATGTTGACATTGAAATCGTCGTGTGTAATTTCCAACAGGTATGGCATAGTGTTTTAAGTATCCGAAAATATTCATGGAAGCATAACAAGGAACTGTTTGAAAATCATGAAACTATGTATATCGAACTATTAACGAGGTCACGTATACTGATGGAATTATTCCGGAATGATAAAGCTGGAAGTTTACGTACTTTTTTCATGATTCTGTGAAATTACTAAATTATAATATGAATAACTACACTTGATATGAATTATTGAAATTTTTGGTGCTGAGAATGATGTCCATTTTCCTGAATACATAACCTGGGGATAATTTTTGTTTATCTATCGTTTTGACAAACGAATTCGGATATAGTGTATTTTATTATATTAATTTCTTGTTTTTGGAATAATAGTAACTTCTCAAACTTATCATGTGCTTAAATCTCTGATTAATTATATTTCCCGCTGGCCGGTAAACCACATAGGTATGAATGAATGTCTACCGACTTTTCGGCTGCCTCGGTAGCCTTTATCAAAGTATACACCAGGATGACAAAAATATTTTGAAAATAATGTAATTTTTTCAAAAAGACACCTGCAAAACAAATGTAAAATATGAATGAGAACTTGCATTATCGTAATACGGGGTCTCGAGACCTTGGAACAGTGTTTTCATAATCATTTGTGTTTCATATTTAACCATGATTTTCATTCAAAATGTGCTGTGTGAATTCGGCGGCATACTTAGTACTTAGTGGCTGTGCCGCGCACCATCGTTTAATGGTTGCATTCAAATGTAGAAATAAGTGTCTTCCTTTGTTAAATAGTCTAAAGTGCGCGGTATTGTTACGAAGTACAGCCAGAGGATTATTATTATCTGTATATTTGATGAAACTATTTCTAAAGTTCTTCCAAGCAATAGACGGTCAAATTTAAAAATGTCTGCCTATGCAAAATGATGTAGATAAAGTAATGATTATATATATATAAAATTTAAGCTTTTTCCGAAAGTAGTAAGTATATCCTCTCTACAGATTCTGTATGAAATATTTTCCTATAGTGGTACAAGGGGGGTCCGGTTTTCACGGGACACCTTGTACAAGCCGGAATCTGAATCATTGGTGTGCCAATTGCCTCTATTTCAAATGCTAGCAGTTGTCAGAGCGTAGAGATCAAGGATTTATCTACACAGGCCTATCTAGAATCCTCTCACTTTTCCAAGCTGCTAGTTATACTTAGAGGCTAACCTGTATTTCCAAGTCATAGTATTCTCAGATTGACGCTTTTAAAAACAAATTAACCCAAGGAAATATACAGTAATACAGAATTGCATAGTCCAGATTCATATTATACTCGTAAATTAATGCTCACCTATGCATTTATGCTAGCTATTATTGATTATATACAACAATCACGTCTCAAAAAACACTTGAAATATTATCCGTTTTTTTTGAGTAACTTTTCACATTGCGATGGTAGTTCAACATGAACTTATTTTTTAGAACTACGGCCAAACTAAACAAAAACTGCAGGCAGTTAGGAAGGTTGAACAGACGCCACAGAAAGAGAGATCTGGACAAAAAGGCAAAAAGAACGGAAAGAGAAAAAGATAGTTCATTTCAGCATATTTCAATATACTCGTACAGACAATACTTCCTAGTACAGGTGGTGTCAATGAAGGAGTAGTAACTTGTTTGAACCATTTCAGTGTCATTTGCTTGTTTTTTATCTTTGTTAACATTTTCGTTAAAGATAAGACAGCACCTAAACAGATCAGACAATTTTATTACGCTTTTTCTTGTGATTAAAACTCTTTTCGATCATAAACTCACAAAATTCTGTATCTGAACATGAAGAGACACTGAATTTTGATTTAAGCAAAAGTAATACACACCATTCATGTAAATACACTATAACATAATTGTTTCAAATTCGTGGACAATGTAAATACTTCAAAAAGTCTGCTTGCACTTCCATGTTAATACTGCCTCAATAGTTTGTGTTTCACAACGTTTCTATTGAAGATGTCACATCAGTCGAAACGATGTGAATCATAACTGAAAATACCGCTCACGCAATAATAACACAAAATCAACACAGTATGTTTATGGCTTGTTAGTGAGAGGTGAGGCCGAATGCATAATTTCATTATACATTCATTAGGTATATTAGGAGTGAGATATGAAAGTAGTTTAATTTTTAATAAACGCCTTCAAAAATTCAACATCTTTCATACTTCACTCCAAATGTACCTAATACTACTAATGTACGTGAGATCATGGGTATGAGATTTTCTCTTTTCATCGACATGCTTATTGTGAAAGAAGTTCTGGCAGACGTTGATAGTCTTACTTCATCTACGATGTTGTACATTTACAAAAACCTACTTATCATAATTATATTTCTTATAGTTATTTAGAACTTATTTGGCCTGTGTAATCTTCAACTAATGAGTGAAGCATGAAGTAATTTGAATATCGAAAATAAGTATAAAACATACTCCATAAAAACATAATAGTATAATAATTATGAAACTCAGATGGTAAAATTGTTTCATTATGAAAGTAGGTTTATAAAAATATATATGAAACGAAATTGAGTCACGTGCATACACCTGATTTTGAATTGTGTGGCGTATTGAATGAATAAAAAAAAAAGTATAAATCCAATCGCCAGGTAAATGATATTCTATAAATCCATGCTACCCCCGTGGTGTTCATAATGTTTGTGTACATATATCTTTTTCACCGCGTAATCGGTAACAGTTGTATCGATTTTAATGTTTGGGAATTGATATGCTGTCGAGTCATAGTAGATAATGCTGAAAATCGGTTCATTCTTGTTTTCAAATCCCAATCTTGCTGTATCACAAGTTTCTGATTAAATTGAGAAGGCAGAAAAAACATTTGACCATATTATTATTTTGTTTACGTATGTTGTAGGTATTTCTATACATGGCGATTGGGCTAATCACAATGTGTAACCTTGACAATGTTTGCCTTACAGGATGGCGACACACCAACAAAAGAGAACAGAGGTCTATATTGTAAAGTGATTAGAGAAAAATATAACATCACTCAGCTTGAGAATGGTTCAATTATTATCTATTTTTCTACTGAGGACGGATTCATTTCGGAGGAAATGCAAGCGCTGGAGGAAAAGTTCAACTTTATACCGCAATTTTATCAAGCCAGGAAAACATCAGGCGAAACTATTAGATTTGAAGATCGGAAATCTAATAATGTGTTATATGGTTGTATTGTCAGAAAAAATATGAATGAGCCTTTTAAGTTCACCAGTTTCCAGAAATGTTTAGCGCAGATCAATAAACAGAACAAAACAGACCTCTTCAATTATGTTGGTATACCAGCGGTAAGGGATGAATCTGACGTTTTGTTGAACTTTAAAATCGTCCATGCTGCAAAAACATATCTAAAATATGTGACCATATACCAGTGTTTAGGACAAGAAGAGGGTGATATGTCTTCAGTAGATATCGAAAATGAAGATATCACCGTTTCTTCAATAGATTTCAATGATGATACCAAAGTGGAATGAATGTATATGGTTATTTTCCTATTTGACGGAATAGAAAGTGGAAACGTATGGTAAATTTGCATTTCTAGCTTCATAGAAGATTAAACGCGGCCGCACAACTGTGAACGGGAAAAACAAGGGGAAACAAAACTGGAACATGATTTTGGATTCATCTTGGAATTACATCAAATCGAATACACCTCAAAAACAGTATGACTGTACTGTCAAATTTATATTTTATAGTAAAACACCCTTGTCTATGCTCAATGAAATTTGCTGAAGGTTAGTTGCCTCGCTCTTTTTTTAAACGGTTTGCATATAGGATCATATACACAATTTTGAAGGAAGGTTTCAGTCCTTCAGTTATATTCGAAATAATTTTGCTGTCTAAGGTGCAGTTTTGAGGCCTCAAAAAAATCATGAACTAGTTGTGTATTTTTACTTATGTGTTTGTGTATTACCTTTAAATATAAAACTATATTCTTTATACAATATTTTATAGTGTTTCATGCATTAAGTCGTATATTTGCTTTTTGTTATATATTTTTATGTTTTAAGATGTTTTTATGCCATTCGAATACTCGGACAGCATGAAATAGACTACTCGAACTTCTTCCATAATTTCAACTGTGACTATACTAACTGGGCTTCAAGTATCCGCTGTATTTTTCAGCATTATAATATCAACTATAATAATTCAATACCTTTCAAATCTTTCTATTATATTTTATAATGTAATGAATTACCTTTCAGTGTAATGTTCTTTTTAAATATTATGTTTATAATTCTTATTATACTTTATTCGGACTTTTACTATTTTGTTAATATTACTTTGTATTCATAATATGATGGGCTGTTAAAAAATAAATAAAGGGATATACAAAATTTACTCTTGTATCCATGTAAAATACTTTAATAAAAAAATCGACTTCATGATAACCTAAATTATTCCTATACAGAGCTCTCAATATCTAGTATGTTCTTCCAATCAAAACCTATCGCCTTCGGGAGATACAGTGTATTCTCTTTTAGAACTTTTACTAACTTTCTGAAAGTTGAGTATTCTGAAATCGTATTTATATCTCCTACCAAAATTAGTTTGTGCTTTGCTCTAGTCACAGCTACTGTTATCCTCCTAGGATCTTCCAAAATTTCCAACTGGAAAAATGTTGATATTAGTAGGAAATCGTATCAAATATGTAACTTCTGAAACTTAATCTGTGGCTATCACTCTGATTCATTCTATTTTTTCGCTGGCCGTTAATTGAAGCCACATATGTATGAATGGATATCTTTAGTGACGTTTCGGCTGCCTCGACAGCATTGATCAACATACAAAACAGAATGAAAGAATTTAAAGCATCAGAGATGTTTAAATCTTTAGGATAGTGCTTTTCAATCAGTGACAGTCCAATTGTTCCATTTTACGAACCAGGTCACATAATTTGGAATATGAGGCTGGGGCACTATCCTGCTGGAAAACAATTTGACGAATGTCGTTAAGAGGAAAGATATCAACAGTATCTGCGCTCTCATATCAGAACACGTTCAAATAAAAATCTCAACATATAGCTCTGCTATATATGACCCTGGAAACAGTCAAAAAGGCCGCCGATGCATCCGAAACGTCAATAATGATTCAATACATTAAAAATTATGTTTAACACAAAGTTTCACAAATAAAACTTCAGTAACGCGTTTCGATTTATATTTATTTCATCGTCACTGAAAGTATTATTTTGTGTTAAACACACAATTTTTTATCTGAATGATTGTAGTTTCACCAAGTACGAACATCTACAATCTGAATGATTAAATAATTAAGTATTTATTGTTTTCAAATTTCTTAAACTCTGAAATAATCTAGTTGATGGCGAATAGTATGGGTGTCATTTTTTTCCTGCTAATTTGTACAATGAATGTTTCTATTGAAATAATACGAAAGATTTTGAATTCTACAAATTATAAGAGATGAAATATCGCATAAATTGATTGTTTTCCGTCCGAAATTCCATTTCCATACGCTTATTAGCGTGGAAATGTCGAAGAAAAACTCATGCTCTACAACTTGAGTCGTATCATATCCCTTCAAGTCTGTTGACTGTTATGTTTAGCAAGACCACTGGCGTGAATTAATTAAGTTTAAGTGATTTGTAATTAGTTCGAATGTGAAGGTATGAAAAGGTCTTGCAAAAGAGGATGTCGTGACAAAATACTTGCTCAACAACCCCATCTATCAGTACCCTAATTTCATGAGAATTACAGTATTTTGAAACATTCTAATTTTGTGCATGTAAATTCAAAAACCGTTTTACAACACAAATTTTTTTAATATATGACACTTAATGTGATAGGAAGCTAGTCCATACTCTGAATCAACTCAAAGGGTAATTTCATAACAATCAAACCTTATTGATCTCCTTAGGTTCAGCAGTATTTCTTGATTTTGTACAAGAATAAATTATAACATTCTTATCTATTCCTTGAAACTGATCTACAGTACTGATAGACACATTTGCATTTTTAAGTAGTGTTGATATTTGTGCCACTTGATTCCTATATGAGGCTATTACTCCGATTTGACTGTTCTCAACTCCTGCCTGTAAAAAAATGCTTTATAGTAGGTACAGTTTCACCAATCTAATTGATTTTATACAAAGACATCCAAATAGTCCCTGATCGTAAAAGTTTACTGCTGTTGCTGTCCAATCGGACGAAACTATCCGCGAAAATAGTATAAATGTCGGAAAAACATGAGGTTTGTAATGATATATTTCAAATCACAATATATGATCGAGAGATAGAATGAGAAAGAAGACGTGGGAATGAAGCTGGCCAACTTGCACTACTGCATTTCATACATGGCAGCTTCTCACATACTAAGATCTACTATTCTTCGTTTTGGTACATTACCTGTAATAATGTTTTCACTAATATAGCAGAAATGGCAGCTTCATAAATGTTTACACAATTTCTGTTGTCGCTACTGTCATCTTTGCGATGCTCTGACCATGGTACATCATGGTATAGATCCCAAACAGGTCCCGTATCTAAAAATGTAACTGCCCGCTCTAATGAAGTATTTAAGGCACTTTTTATCCATTGTGATTTTGTTTCTAGTACCTGAAGATATTAATTAAATTCATGAGTGTATGATTCAGTGAAGTATTAAAATATAGAATATATGATATTTAAAATTATAATCCAGCAAAATTGTAGAACATCTAAGTTACAGATTTTTTTAACTGATTCATCATTTTGGCTAGAAACAAGGAAAATGGCCCGGAGTTGCGGAAATACATTTCTACAGGCTTGTATGCATAACATATTTTCGCCAGCGGGTCTCTTCAATAGCAACAGCTGCTGCTGGAAAAATCTGACAGCTGTTCAAAAGAAGTATGCACTTTTCATCGCCCAACCTTCCAATCTTACCCTGCAGTTCAACAGACGCCTCTGGACACATCTGCCACTATCAACGAACAGTTGGTGCCCTGGTATATTCCTACTGAAGGACTGGAAGGGCCGCCACTGCGATGATTATGGATCTAATGTGGCCTTCCATTAAAGAGCTATGTTCGGCTACGATCTTTCAATTATAATCCATAGCTTGGAAATGAAATTTCCATGTATCTACTATACTATTTTACTATAATTAATACAAAATGAAATTACCTCCTTCCTCAACACGAGTGTCCCGTTTGCAACTGTTTCACTGCCTATTTTCAATTCACCATCGTAGGTTATTGCATTGGCTAAAGCCGTTATGGTTTTATTCATCCTATAATTTATGTTCAATACTGAACATGCATCCTTCGAATATAATCTTTCAAACAGACTCTCCGACATCCCTAAAATACTGTAAATACAAAAGTATATGGTGTAAATCGAACACTACGCCGGGCATTGAGGATTAGACTCGAAACTCCGCCTAGAATTGGCGTTTGACTAAGTAAATATTGAAATAATATTTTTAGATAACATAAACAAAACTTGTTATGGCATGTATAACTTCAAACACAGTCCAAACAGTTGAGAGTTATCCATAAAATTTACTGTGTAATATAATTTTCAACTTCTCACTGTTTAGACTGAATGTAGAGATATACACAAGCTTGAAGTTTTGTTTGTCAATTTATCTATAAAAAGTGTTTCAATGTTTGGATGATGGCGGTTAAAAAAGACTCCAACTTTGACATTATAATTGGCATTATCTTTTATGTATTACGTTATATTGTAAAAATGTAATGTGAACAGAAGGATTGCAAGATACATGAAAAAAGGTCAAATTTAACATCTATGATGAATTGCATACTCACCGAGCCTCGTTGTTTTTGACAACAGCTGGCAATTGCTTAGGATCGCCGACCAAAATAAAAGTTTTTGATGCATATAATGGTCTTATCACTGTGCTCTGAACGACCTGAGTACTTTCATCTACAATACAGATATCCATTGTCCTCTTCGAAAGCACCGGGTGACCTGAGCCCAGGCATGTCACAGCAATCACTTGCTGAAAACATCTAATTGTTGTATTTGGAAAAAACCTGTATATATAAATATTAATTGCCAAGATTGAAAAGGGATAGTGCAAAGAACAGAAATAGATAATGCAACATAATCAAAACGTGTTTATCACTTTTTGGTTGCATTGGGCCTAAGTATGTAGATTTAGATACATACACCCAACATTTGGTATGCGGGTATGACCTAAGGAAACAAGGATAAAAAGGAATTACATCACTTTAGGACATTAACAAAAAACTAACCAGCACAATTGTGGTTTTTGTCAAGAGATCTCGTATTTACGCAGCAAAATTTAAACACTTTTACTACAAGCTATGGGGAACGAGAGATATCATCCACTGTCGCAATTGTTGTTATGTTGAACTCAACTCTATATAATGTAAGTACTGGTCCTCGGCCCACTGGTTCTGCGCTATGTTCCTTAGATTAGATTATATTAGTGAAGGAATGACCCAAAAGGTCAGCTTCCCATCTTGTGTTGTTTGAAGCATTATATGATCCTTCCGCTTATAGCTTTCCAAAATTGGGTTTAACTGCACACAAGTTCACAATGCTATAAAAGATGTGCAGAAAGCTCCCCATACCCCCATAGAAGCATGATGGTGGCCCCTCCAAAATTTTTATGAGCTTTATTTGTTTGTTCTCTCCACCATTCCAGTATTCTCTTGCTAGTCCGAATTTTTCATTAGACTGTTCTACTCTATTCGTCCCCTTTGTGCCTCTTATTACACTTGACGTATTTATTTTAGATACTTAGTTCTCTGAGTGCGGCACCACAGTCTCCAAACAACATGATGAATAAACTATAGATTATAATGAGTGCAATGATCATGTTACTTTGTTGAATACTTAGAATTATGGGAGGCCAAAAATAGACAAAATTGAACTGTCGGAGTTAAACCAGAAATTTTTATTTCCTGCTGGATGTAAGGTACTGTTGGACAGCATCAATGTTATTGTAGATGTCGCTGATGTTCGCGAATGATAATTTAATTTCATCGTTATTCCTCCGAGTACACTTTCCAAACTTTATCTAAAAAAGGGATGTAAAAATAAAAATGAGATGGTAAAAAGCAGAAGACATGACCATTAAATATAACGAAGAAGAACTAAGCACTTCAAACTTCAACATGAGTGAATATGCAAGCGAATATTTTACCTCAATACTTTCAGTGACGGTAGCGGAAAATGCATGGAAGAAAGCGTAGCTCGTTATTCCTCCGAGTACACTTTCCAAACTTTATCTAAAAAAGGGATGTAAAAATAAAAATGAGAAGATGGTAAAAAGCAGAAGACATGACCAAGAAATATAACGAAGAACTAAGCACTTCAACATGAGTGAATATGTAAGCGAATATTTTACCTCGATACTTTCAGAGACGGTAGCGGAAAATACATGGAAGAAAGCGTAGCTGGTTATTCCTCCGAGTACACATTCCAAACTTCATCTACAAAAGGGATGTAAAAATAAAAATGAGAAGATGGTGAAAAGCAGAAGACATGACCAAGAAATATAACGAAGAAGAACTAAGCACTTCAACATGAGTGAATATGTAAGCGAATATTTTACCTCGATACTTTCAGAGACGGTAGCGGAAAATGCATGGAAGAAAGCGTAACACTGGGAACCCACACGTCTGTGTTTCAGGCAGAGATCTTTGCTATCTTATTGGTAGCATATTCAACGAATGTACCATCCGCGGAATTAGACACATACATATGCTCTGACAATTAGGCAGCACTGAGGACGGTAGCATCCTTGAGGACTAATCACCTCTGGTCCAGGAATGTGATGCCGCCCTCGAATGCTAATATCCCAATAAAAAAATGTGACTCTTTATGTGGGTCCCTGTGCACAGCGATGTTCTAGGAAACAGATCGCTCGATGAGAATAAGGACCAGGAGCTCACGCATTGGCCCAAATCCGTGCTGGGTATTAGCAGACTCCTGATTAGTACTGATCTAGACGAATGGATATACAGTGAACTGACGAACCTATAACTAGACAGAGATGGCTGTAGGCAGGCCAATAAGCTCACAGCAGGCCCCGACAAATGGCAGGAGCTGTGGCTGTTGATCAGGAATAGAGAATCACTTAACCTTTTGGTAGGGATACTGCAGATACTTGTCCCTCATAAGAGTGAAAACAAGACCTCTTTCCGCTTTGCCCACGTTGTTTACCATCGCCTTAGTGCTGAGGTGTTCGGCATTATGGAATTCGACTACCCACCACTACTATGTTGAGGACAATTTAACGATGATTTTGGATAATCAGATTGTTCAATTCAGGAACTTGTGTCCAGTTTCATATTTATAAGAGATAGACTGTTTTTCAAACTTCGTGTCCCGCTCATAGAATTTCAAACGGAATGATGTAAGAGTATCACCACGTAAGTGTATATGCAATCGAAAAGTTTAAATAAAACAAGATTCACTCACAGCGCTTTCATAAACAACTTTTAGATCGTCGGGCGTCTTACAGTTTTTTGTAAGGCTATGCTCAGCATATTTTTTCAGTTCTGGGTGCATCCTAGCCTCCGATCCGAGTCTCATCAATTTGACTCCCAGAGCTATCAGTTTGATGCAAACATTATCAACAGCTGAATGAGTATGACTTGTTATAAGAACAGTTTTGTTGAGTTCGCATAACAGTTGTATGAGAGCAACAATTGTGGCTGTTTTTCCTGAAACAAAAATGAGATTTCAGGAAACAAAAATTGCATACACATTGAATCAGATTCATCCCTGTTGATAACTGCAAATTTTTCCGTCTCTTTTTTTAGTGATTAATGATAAAATGTATATGATACTATGATTATAGGATAAGGAACAGGAATGAGACATGCATTTTTGCCATAAAAATATAGGAAACTAATTGTGCGACAGTTCGAATTTTTATTAATAAAAACACTACTGTGTAATTTGCTATTGTTTAAAAATAGCTGGAGTACAATGGTGCGAGCTTTTTACAACATGTTTGACATTTTTGGCTTATTTTTTTCATCTAAAAAAACATTTTAGCGATTGGAGCATTGATAACTCTTTCTTTTTCTGAAATAAGTTAGCTGTAGTCCCATTGTAAAACCCCTTTTGCTGGATTTTTTTAGGGCAATTATTTATTCAATTTAAATTCAGCACAAAATAAATTATTATTTCAAGAAGTCTAATATCATGGAGTTTTAACGATTCAGACTTTAATTGATGACGGATTACCCAATGTGTCGAAGGATGGAACGTCACATGAAGTAGCTTCCTATATTTGATATGGACTAAGAAGTCAATAATTTAGCAAATATTTCGAAAGTTGGTTGTAAATAAAAAACAGAATTTTGTAAGTATTTAGTTATTTTCAAAAATTTCCTGGGAGATATATGGAAATCTATTTCGAATAAACACGCATACGTGAGGATATCACTTAAGATGACAAATTTTAAATTTAAAAAATTGGACGGTAGGATTTGAACTCATAACTTCCGTATTCCACGCCAGTTCAAAACCCAGTGAACATACTATTCTTCATTTCGATACAACTGCGCAATGCAATGCGCTAGGAAGGAATAAAGTAAAATGTGGATTAGAATACTGCCGATACCAGATTGTTTCCGATTTTCTCAAACTAAGAATTTAAATCATATGGTCATTTCATGAAGATATTACAGATTTGGATTCGGCGCAATTTGACCTACCTGTTCCAGGCATACCCATAATTAAGTAGTAGTCCTTAGCAGCGATAGCCTTCAGTACAGCTCTCTGTTGCACCTTATTCAGTCTTGTTAGAATCGCTCTTCCTTTCACCGCGATTTGTCTGGACAAAGTAGCCATAAAAGTAGGCGGAGATTTGTCAATGATAATCTTTCGCAATTCCTCCGATCTTGCTGTTAATTCTAGCAGAAGGGTCAAGTTAGCAAAGCTGAATAAGTGAGTCGTAGACGATTCGTAACTATCTATATGGAACGTTTGCTCAGAGTATTTTTTGTTGAGATCCCTAAAAGCCAACAACTTGGAGTTAGAATCAACAGATGCTACTTTTTTGGTAATCAGCAAAAAATGCTACATATCTCAATGCTTCAGTGTGGTCCGTGGACCAGTAGACTATAATGATCGATGGGCCTGCTGTTTGATGTAATTGAAAATTGTATGCAAGGTTCTGCTCTGCAGTAACAACAAACTTTGCTTGTGCCTTTTTTCGAGGATACAGAAAACCTATCTGTGTGACTTCTGAATTGGAATTATTAACGCTTTAGTATATTTCTCATGGTATGCGACATCTGCTCAATGAGCCAAACCATGAATCCAGCTCTTACGATCAGTGTAGTCATTGAATAATATCGATGGTGATATCGACAAGACATTATTAATTATTATCTAAAATTTCCTACCGTCAGAAAAAAGATTTAAGTTTTTGGAAGGCCAAACAGATAAATTACTTAAGATTATTTCAAATATTTTGAAATTATACCACAACTTCGTACTGGTTTGGAGGCATACGAAGCATAATTGCAGTGGTTCCCTCAAGCGTTCATGCCCAGGTTAAGCGGTTTTGATAACATCGTAACTAAAGAATCTAAACATTCACGAATTTAGTCTATTATGATTCATAATCAAGTGAAGAGATGCAGGCCGATATTTTATAGCTGACAAATGTTCCACCAACTATGTTAGCATCTTCACACATTCAAACTTTGCCGAGTTTGAAACTCGTAAGGTTAAAACTGAATTTAAAACCATCTTTCCCCAAATATGCTAATGAGTTTCGCGTATCGTGTTGAAAAACTGTGTAGTAGTTGTGAAATGGGAATTAAGTCAATAAATATTTTCAATTTTTTTTGACATATATCGAGTTGTAAGCCATTTCAAATTTTAGAGGTATTTAAAAATCTTTTCTAGGAAAAACATGCAATTTATTTTTGATTACCTCAAATCCAGTTCTGTTTTTCACTTGGATAAAACATTTTTTAAGTGTACATAATTTTGACATGGAATAATAATTAATATAACTACGTATTTTGGATTGAACAATATTTCTAATAAAAAGCCCAGCTAGTGATCAAATTGTATTTTAGTGTACCGTGATTCATATTCATCAGTGAATTTAAAAAAATTAGTATTAATTACCTGTCCAGTGTGACTGCTATCGAATTTGGTGAAATATTACTAACAAATCCACATGCTACAGCAGGTCTTGTATTTGTACTGATAACAACGTAATTGCTATCACTAATACCATTTGCAAAAAAATTGGTGCCCTCTGCCGACTTAATTTTCATGAAAGTATGATCATACACTCCATTGCACTCATCCCCAACAATTGTCAGTCGCAAGTCTATTATGCATCTGCCAAATTGCTCTCTGAAATCAAATTATACATGTTAGATATATATTTCATCTACCATATCAGATTATAGTATTAGCCATGTAAATAAAAACAAAAACACGATTTAAAAAAGCTAAACGTACTCTGCGTGGGCGTCGGAAAAAATGCATGGAACTCCAGAAGTGTATTGTATGGAAATAATTAAATAACTCATATGGTGTTATCTTATCTTCAACACAATACACTTCATTCACTGAAAGGTTTACAGTCTATTGAGCAAAATAGGATCAAGAAGTGGTCTTCACTGTAACTCAAGTTGGGCATGTAACAATTTGTGAAAATTCAATACATCCGGAATAAAGGAAAATAATGATATTGAGATTCAGTAAGTTCACATTTGAATCAACTGAAATTGCCATGTCCAAAAAAGGTATAGATATTTTGTGAAACGGTCTAAGGACACCTAATATATATATATATGTATATATTTATTGAATTTTAATATAACTCATAAACTCTCCAGGGTTCTACGCGAATATCAGATCTTAACCTGATCCGTAAATGCTTTACTTCCTCCATACGAGGTATAGAAAATATTTTAAAATCAGATGTGTGCTGATGTGCAATGGAATTCCCATAACAATATGCTTGGTATTCTATATTTTTAGTTTGGAGACAAGACTATTCATCTGATTTTCATAGATTTTTTTCAGCACTTTGTAACTGCAGATTGGTATCCTCCTATGCGGAGTATTAAGTAGTTAGCCTTCTCAGTTTTGACTTACATAACAGTGCTTAGATGTTAGGAGCTGTCAGTAAAGGAGGCCAGATATTGTACCATTTAAATCTGATAATAAGAGACTAAGACTAAGAGAGGTTTTGTAAGGCATTCATTTATATTGGCATTTAGATCCACCAAATGCAGGGTTTTGTTCATCTCATTCCTTCTAGCCCACCTAGCCGTTAATTGAAACCACAAATGACTACTACTGAATTAATTTTACCAACCTTTCGGCTGCCTCGACCAGAATAATTAATTCTGTTTATAAAAAACCCATTTGGTCGACATGTGGTGTTGGAAAATTGCTAGTAAAAGGTAAATGAAAGAGAAAACTATAGGATAATTGGGAATTTACACGTTATTTTGTATTTGATTGATAAAACGTTCTAGACAATCAAAATAAGCCTGTTTTTACAAACTTTCCATCGGCTCATCCGTATTTTAATAGTATTGCTTCGAATGCAGATTTATTTCATTTAATCCATTTTGCGGATATGATCCAAATGTTAATTTTTTCTTTTGAGCAGATGTTGTTTCAATATACACCAAATAAACTTCGATGTATCATTAGCACAACCTCAGGATAAACTTCAGAAATACAATGCTACAATGTTATAGTTCATATTTTACCCAAAATAATTAATTTACTTTTGCAGTTCAAAATTTGCAGTAATTTTTTTTTAAGGAAAAATAATATTATACAAAGTTTCAAATATTGTTATACGATAGATTCACGAAGACAGGCACCGACAGACAGCCACCAATATGCGGAGATATAGTTGCCATGTTCATCTTTTGTGATACATGTAAACATGAAAAAACATATAAATCATTCTGATTACACTAGGTGTCAACAATTATAACAAAAAATGGCAGTCATGCCAAGATATCTAAACTAATTTCCTATGATCTGTTATGTAAAAATTAAAGACATTTTAGAGATGCTCAATCTGATGTCATAACATGAATATTAATTAACCAAGGAGATGGGTTGGCCGACTGAGTGAAACGTGAATTTTATATTGTCTTTTTGAATTACCTTTCCTGCGGAGTTTGTGTGTATATATCTCTCAACTGCTTAGTATTCATTTTAGAATTCGATTCCAGTGAAACCATTGTAATCCATTTCATTACATAATCAAGATGTACTTCGCTGATGGATTTCAGCTCGCTTTGTACTATATTACTCAATGTTTCGTTACTCGTCACGTTCTCATTATAATGCCTAGAAAAAGTATATATTGTTAAAGTTGTGATTCTATCAGATAAATGTATTTAACATTAAGTATTGGTAAATAATAGAAAACATATGAGCTGTGGCTTATAGATGTCTTTACTAGATGAAACTCAGTCACTGGAGTAGGCCTTGCATATTTTTTCACAAAGTTTCGCAAGAAAAACACCAGATTATAAATGTTTTGATATATTTTAGGAATAATTCTGTTTATCAAATTTTGTGAGATTGGCGCCAGATACGTGAGTGAATCAGTCGCGAGATCCAATCCAGATCTAACTGAAAATTTTCTCAGGTATCTCAATTTATTCATATTATTTGTTGGAGATTTTTTTGCGACCAAATACTTTAAGATATAGGTGGCACGACTTTTTCATTTGATCCATATTTATCCCGGTTTAGGACATTTTTGTTTATTTTTATGTACATTCAATAAATATTAATCGTACATAAGGGACTTTTTGGCGGAAATCGTATATCCTACATTGATCGTTTTTTAGCCTGTACTAATAACATATAGTGATGAGAGGAACATACCTTGCATATGAAGCACATATTATATTATATGGACACTTCGCACATCCACGATGATTAATTGGCTCGGGTAGCTCAGGTGGGAATATTTGTTTAGTTCCTGATTCTTTATTTTCAATGATCTTTGGTCGTCTAGTAAGGTAATAAGCTAATTCATTCCGTAATATGATAATATCTCTCTGCTCTCTATGTGTCATAGGAATTTCTCTCAGCACACCTTCTCTAAAAGCAAACAAATAATTGAACCTAATACATAATTTTTCAGCGACAGAGTTTAAAATGCACTAGAAAGAAAGAAACCAACTGCCCTCCATAGAGTGCTATAACATGAAACTGGATCCTTCTGATAGCATGGTACGAAGCAGCTAGTGGGTGTGTTATTTGTATTATTAAATCAATAAATGATAATAGTCATTCGAATATGATTTGCGATATTTTGAAATGCTCACCAGAGATTTTTTACTAAAAAGCATCTCCGCCTTCCATGACTTCTATATTTATCCAACACACCCAGTTTCATCAATTTTGTCGTGGCTGTTAGCCTATTAAATAATGGGGGTTGAAACCATTGAGCTCTACTCAAATACGACCCTTTATCTACACAAGGTTGATAGCCGTGATCTAATAGTTTAAATAACACAGCCGGTCATTTATCAGATATTCGCGACACAAAAAACTGTAGCTTCCGAAACTCATCATGTTTTTCTCACTTTTTTTAGTCGTAGATCAAACTAGTCATGTGCTTTTCTTTTCAACTAATTCTACTTGTATTAGTAGTAGATTAAAACTGCATGTGACTACTGAACGAACTTTAGGTACATTTTTTTCTGTCTCGGCAGTCTTTTTCAAAGTCCCAAGCCTAAAATACCAATGTATGCGGACCACTAAGAAAATTAGTTTGTTAATACCCCTACCTATTTTGGGAATTGGTCAAGAATCTCAAACGCACCCATAAGAAAAATTACACCACAATCTGATTGTTCAGTTAGCTCAGTGGGCCAGAGCATCCGACCGGCAATCGGAAGGTGTGTGGTTCGAATCCTGCAGTGGGCTAGTTTTTTCCGGATTTCAAAATGCCAGTAGTACGTACAAAGCAACGTTGCATATTAGTGAAAACTACCTTAGATAGAACAGCAACCCAGATGACACTTTGTAGCCTAACTTATTCATCATCATTATATACATCATCACCTGCCCCCTATGTTCTAAAGAGACAGATGCTCTTCCAGTTTTCAATTCAAGAGGTAGTAACTCAGAACCGCTTTTTACATTGATGTCAACTTTCCCTTTCAATCCTAACTCTGTACACCAAAGGTTTTCCTCGATATCGTCTACTGTATCGATCCAACCGTTCCAGTTTTCTTTCAGTAGAGATCGAACTCCATTGGCATGTGCGTTTTTGACATATTGCCTCATAAATTCCACTATTTTTGGTACAAAGCTCAATACCTCACTTCTCAGCTCTTCAGGTGATATGTTACCGTCATAAAGATCCCTTACCTGAAAACAAACACACACGACGTAATTGCATTTAACTCTGAACATGAGGGATGATTATAAATAAACTTGTAATAATGTCTATTTGACAGGGTGAGGCAACAGCATACAATGAATTTCAACAAAACTAAAAATTATAAGTTAATCACCACGCTGCCCATTTAAGTCTTACTCATTCCATGACCCTAACACCATGGATTGGTAATAGCGGCGACATTTATGAACAACGGTGAAATGATTTACAGCGACATCCCTTGTCCTAAGTAAATACTTGTACGATTGTACCGTCATCATTATTCACATCAAAAGCTTAAACAATTCAGTTTTCTACGTACATGATGTCAACGACGATGCAATCGTAGAAATGTTCAAAAAGGAAAAGAAATGTAAATCCGTTCATCTAGGGACTATCTATCCAATGTAAGCAATCCAAGGACCAATGTCCTCGTAAGCCGGTAATATTGTGAGTTAAACGTTGAAAAGTTTTCATTAACATTGTGCTATGTAGGCTGTTGGCTGTTCTGAATTTTATACTTACAGTAGAAGATCTCTCACACAAAACATTTGCAGATTTCTCTATTTGCTGTTTACTTCTTAAATTATGTTTTACGACTGTTTGTAGCAAAGTATGGACCATATTACCAACAAGCATACATTTATTTGTAGATTCAAATCCTCTGAAACTTTCGACTAACACACTTTTTCTTTTACAAAATAAGGAATCTGAAACAATTCAAGTGTAAAGTATTAAAAATCATCTAAATTATTTTGCAATCGAAATTATATAGCATGTGACATTTGTTATTCAACGACAAGAAGTAGTACTTACTTATAACTGATGTTGTCGATATTAGCAGATCAGGCTCAAATACTAACAAACCGTTGTCGTTATCAATTAACCATTCACCATTCTCCAATTTCTTTGCTTTTATATGCACAGTATTCCCTATAGTCAACGTAGCATGTGACCTAAAAACACAATTTCCAGAGTAATAATGTAAATAGGTACAATGAATGTTCCTACCAGAAGCCCTCTACATTACATACAGCAGATTCTTTCGTCCTTGTAGAAACAAGTATCAAAATTATTTTTGTTGGAAATAGTCTAACATCCTTTATTTTGCAGTGCTGTGACTCTGTTAAGTCCAGATCATATTTGGTATCCTGTCAAGTAAATAAGGACTTATTAGGAAGACACTTTAGAAATGAGTACCCTTATATATTAATACAAAAAAGATATTCCTATTACTCTGGTTTTTATAAGCGTTAACTATGTGTTTGATCACATATACTCACTTATATAAATGTATATATTTTTGCACATAAACTACACATGGTACAGTGCCGGCCCATTATACTATAGTGCAGTTGTGTAATTTTATTGAACATTTTGATCAATTTTAAAACTTATGATCCACCTGAAGTATGTTTCGGAAATAATGGAAATTATGTAAATTTTGGAAGACTAGAACATTTTTGGAATTTTTCATCTTGTAAAGGATTTATAGTTTTTTCCTATTATCAATGCTTTTAAAACAAAATCCAGAAAATCAAAAGTTCCATAATTTCAATAAAATATTCATGTCTAAATTGATACCATTACGTGAAAATTACAGCCGTTAACCTACATTTTACAAGTGTATGAAATGAAACGTGAAGAAAACATAATAGCTCGAGTTCCAAATTTCTCGCGATCAGGTAGAATACCGACCAATACCGAGGGAATTAAAACACATACCGGTGTCTTGACTTCTCCTTCCCATTCATCAAAATCAAGCCCTTGGAATTCATCGTCAAAATTGTTCCTACTATCGCTACACTTTATCATTGTTACTGAGGTTTTTGGGTCCTTAGTAGAATTGTGTTCAAATTCATCAAACTCAAATTCTGCAAAGACGTTATCCAAACTTGACGCGTGTCCATTATTTTTTAATGGAGATTTCACGGGTGAATTCGATAAATGTCTGGTGCAATCTGCGAAATCCAATTTTGTTCTCACTTTAGAAGTTGGTGTTTCAGATTTTATCAAACAATTTTTTGTTGGTGTAGCTTCGTTCTTAGCTTGAGCATCTTTAGACCTGAAAATAGGGACATTAATTGTTACAAATTGAGTGGACCAGATTGTACACTGCAAGCTCATCAGACTAACCCTCTCGTTAGGGAGCTAGTGTCTGTTTTCGTCATTTCCATAAAGCGAACCTTTTTCCAAGAAAACTCATATAATACATATGATGAAGCTCCAAAGAAATATGTGACAAAAAATATTTTTGCTTGTTTTGTAATAACTAAATAATCGTGATGTTAAGATTTGGATGTCACCTCCCCTTTTCCACATTTCGATGGCGGTATCTATAAGTATTTTGTTTTTTTAAAATTTGTTACGCATATTTGTGTAATTTTTTTGCTGTCACCCAATTGCGAAGTCCGATGAATAGTATAACGTGAATGATTTTGCTATCAATATGGAATAAAAATAGTTTTTACATTTGAAATTTAACATTATACGTGTTTAGCTTTTGAACAGTGGAAAAATTGTACTTGTTTACACACGAGTACCATGCACGAGATGATAACCCGACAACCCTTCTTGACACCGTTAGCGCGAATTGTAATCTTGTAGATGATATTCTAATTTTCACTCGGTTTGACTTGCATTACCATTGTTATATATATCTGAATATCAAGAGAGATAACCTCAGTTTGTAGATATTAACACTAATAATATGTCGCTATCTCCCTGTTAAAGTCCTCTGACCGAAGTTGGAAAATAATTATAAACACTACAAATCAACTATGTTTATGTTTCGAGGCGCTCGACACATCCCAGAATTAAATGGTACACCGCAAGCATTTTTTCTTTCCAATTTTTCAACTTAGAAACCATTCTTATTTTGGTTAGACATCTAATAGCCAGTGGGTGTTGCTATCAATCTAATTCGCCGAGAAGCTACCATTGTTAACCAAATGCGGGAGTTTTATCATGTGATTGAGAGCTACCACATTAACCACCCTCTCCATATTTCATGCAGTTCAGAAGAGAGCAATTCGACTCATCATTGATAATGCCCTGTCGTGGTGTTCCAAGACATTTCTCAATGGAATTGGTTCTTAAAGAGCTTTTTTACATGATTCATGTTCTTCAAATCTATTAGAATTATATATACTCGTCAGATTACTTTCCAATTCTCTTAATGTTGTGGTTATCTATATATAAAGAACTGCAACTTTGTACAATATACAAAAATAAATTAATTCAATCATTCAAAGTATACATATACTAATTAAGTACTTACCTATCAGATGGTGATTTGGACATGTATCTAAAGATTGTACTCTGTTTTTTCTCGCTAGAGCCAACAAACACAATATCTTGCTCAGTTATTTTATTTGATTTACTTGGAGTTATCTTCACGAAATCTTTAATAACCTGCACATTAAAGCCATTCAAATTGTCTGGTGATCTACTGAACAATTTTTTAGGAGTTCTTTTGTTAGGTGTCCCTTTTCGTGGTGAAATTCCGACTTTCTTAGGTGTTCCATTACTAACTTTGTTACATTTCACCTTGCTTGCTGACATTTCATCCACTTTTGATAATAAAGTATCTGTTTGAGAAGTGAATATATCACTAAAACTCAGTCTCTTAGGTGTGGGTGTCTTTATTTTTTCTAAAAAGCATTGCTTTTCTGGAGTTGTGTATTCCTTTAATGCTTCTGCTGTCAACAATTTATCAGGCGTTTTGACAAAAATTATTTGATCGCCTCCTTTAATCAGCGACTTGTATTCACTTATACTTGGCACAACACAACTATCAGTCTCTGAAAATAGTTGTTTATAAGGTTTTATTTTTATAGCAATATATTACGTAAAAAATAGCCTAGATATAGTATATCAATCATCAAAGATGAAACGATTGCTCTAATAGCCTGCCCTTCGATTTTTATTGTAGGAATTCACAGTTGTATATAATAATGCAATAAATTGAGGAGTGCCTCTACATATAACTATATAAGATGTAGTTGAAATGTGCTGGTCTCCTGGACTTAAACTTCAACACACTATTGCCAGATTTGTTTAGATAGTTAGATCTTCTACTTCTTATTAATGAACTGCCTTCATGAGCTTATAATTATATTTTGTTTTTTTTTTGGAATTGAAACATTATATTAATTTTTGCACTTAAATTGAAAACTAATATTGGAAAATTTATCTAAAAAGTAAAGTTTGCACTTTTTTATATACCTTTATTTCATATTTCATTCTCAAATATGCTTAGAAAATAAAAATAGTATCATTATTCCGTACCAAAAGGGACAAAAAAGAGGAGGGGTTGTTAAAATAGCATTTCTCAACCTAACCTTCTGTGACACTTGTAGTTCTACAGGCACAATTGAATCATGGAATAAAGCGTGCAAGATGCCATTGAACAGACTTAACTGCGGTGTGACAGTAAAAACATATTACCTGACTGATATTTACTGGTGCTAGGAAGAGAAGCACTGCCAATGGTATCATTTTTCAATGTATTGTTTCTCTTAGATGGAGGGGAATTTTCACTACAAGTAGACTGCTCAACTTTACGCTTCTTGAAGGATGTTGGGAAAACTTCATTGTTTGAAGTAGTTTTCTTTTGAACGTGTTTATTTGTGAAAGGTCTGTCATTCAATGTTGGAGAGCTCAGTATGAGGTCCTCATCACTATTGTATGCTGCAACAGTTGAACTGCCCAGCTGTATCTCCTTGATAGCAGTATCTTGTGATATTTTAGGTGTTACTTTAAAAAAACTGCTAATTTTCAAATTTCCTTTTATTTCCTGCAGAATCAAATCAATTAAATAAAATATTTTACCTCAAAAACATATCTACAATGCTTTATACTTACATTTTTCTGCTTGCTTTTTTGCATAGTTAATAATATACTTGATATAGTATGAATCACAAAATTTTTTATTTTTCCTGACTCAAAACCACAATTGTAATGCCTTATTATAAAAAGAATTGACCATAAACAACTAAGGAACGTAATACATTTTATACATTAGAGCTTGAACTGCTTGGAGCCCGCCAAAAATTTGAACAACTCATTTTCAGGTTAGATTGTTTGACACGGAACATGCTCTCACTAGAAGCGAATACTAGGAATTCTGTCAATTATACAACAGGGATGAACTTGGGGATGGGCTATTCCAGGAAATTACCTATTTTGTACGTGTATACTAAATTACTAGGGTTTGCGTCGTAGTGTTGTAAATATAACAAACAAATAACAAGTTTATTGAATTTCTTTGCCATAGTGTGGTTACTACGGATGAAATTGTATTCCTGTATTCATTTATACATTATATTATTAACAATCTAATTTATTCAATATCAGTCCTTTACAACAATGAAAGCCCAAACTTTCTTAGTCTACTATGAGCAAAAATTAATTGTTGATGTTGCATGTCATTAAATGACACTACAAGTTCGCAAATAATCGATATTTCTAACCAATTTATAAAGATAAAAATTGGCAAATATGATTTTAATTAACTTTTACTGTCGGTAAAAGTATTTTAAATGAAAAATATGTTTCCATAAATACTCTAAAACCAATCTAAAAACGGCCTCTAGGTATATTTTCACGGACGTTGAAATGATGTATACAGGCGCCAAGTCTTTTAGAAGAAACATGGCTATCCATTACATATTAGGGGGTCCTACTAGCTTCAACCTTGGTTGTTATCTGAAGTGTACCGCGCCCCCTGGTCCCTCTCTTGCCATGGCTGTACCGATTACTATCTCACAAAAAACGATGTCAATCATTTCCATCGATCTGACTGAATGAATTCTGTTGAAATGATATAGTTTTTCAATGTTGCACAATATTTTTTTAATTCAGTTCGATTTCTTAAACAATTCTAAAATCGGATGCATTTTTTGATCAACGTCATTGGGTGGGATGATTACCGCCAACCTACTGAAGCAGGAATTTTTAAGGAGCCCAAACATTTTTTACAGTGAAAAAACTGTAAATCTGCATATTTATCTAGTTTTTTTGCGTCCTTCGATGTTAGGATTCCTTCGTAGCCCAGTTTAATAACTATTGTGGTTTGATTTTTGAATAATTAAAATGCTAATAAATATTTTCCATATGCGTTTAGCTAAAAGATATAGCAACAGACAAAACGTTGGTAAAGTTTTTAATATGAGATCGTGATGTAATTTCAATGTTAGACCAGAGTGAGTGGGATAATGACCATATTCAAATATACTTACTGTTAACATAATTACAGAAATTTTTTGACTTGATTGATCCTACTTTCCAGACCGATAATTAATACCACGTATGATTGTTAAATAACATTATTGACGTTTTTCCTACCTCGGCGGCCTTTTTCAAAGTACAAAAACAGGGCATTACATTATGAAAATAGACAATTCGACCAGAACAAGTACAATAATGATTATATACTATACTGTGAGAGTTGGATTCACGGCAAGTGGCGCTTTAGGATACTTTTAAATTCAGCCCTTCTTCGCCCTACATGAAATTCATTTAATTAGTCGATTAAATCCAAACATTTTATATAATTTATATTTTTTCTGCCGCTGATTAAAAACTACATGCGTTTGACTGAAATAGCTTTACTAACGTTTGGGCACTTACAGCAGCGTTTGTGAAAGTACAAAATAAAATCAATATAAGATGAATCTGATAGACATACGCGATCAGTTTTCATACATTTCTATTTGTAATAAAAATTATAAACTGACAAAATATATAATCATGTATGTTCAATATGCTTGGTATATGATCTTATGATTAAGAATAAATTGTGCAATTAACACAAAAAGGTTCAACAATTAAAGTAGTTTTTTAAGATGCATATTGATTTAATTTTTTATCGCCCCACTGTAAACCATCAATTCGTAGTTAATTCAAAGTCTGGAGTCCCTTGAACAAATGAAGCGAAACTCAACACATTGATCGATTTTGATATAAAAACCCAGTGTCTCAATTGCACAATTTTATTTATTTTAATATATTTATTTAAGCGAAATAATGTCATGAATGACTAACTATACACCTCTTTTTAGGAAAACTGTAATATCCTAGACTTGCGTTGAAGCAAATCAGATTATCTTTTATAGTGCTCAAAATTTGCCACAGCCATAGCCCTAGCCTCAGACAAATAAAAATACAATGTTTATTTGTCTGAGGTTCTAGCCACTAGGGTAGATAATGATCTGATTATAGTGGCTAATCTCAAAAGTACTATTTATGACGAATCCAGCCCTGGTTATCCTGGGAGCGATCTTCCATACACAAAACATCAACTGCATCACAATAAAACATTACTTTTTCTGTGGTTTATGAGTCTCTCAAATCAAAATAAGTCAACAGTGTCAGTAATGTCAGTTTTCCCGTGTCCAAAATAAATAAATTCTTTTGGAACTGTCAAGTGCTGTTTTGTATTTCCAACTTTTCGTTGATATTCTGCTTTAAAAAATAAATAAAGACTACCGACCGCTAAAGATACATTAGAAGTGTTATTCTCGAGTTTATAAAGTTTGTTGACCGAGTATTTCGGAAATGGCAACAAATATGGATGAAGAACAGGTGCTCCGGGAGTGCGAGGCTTACGTTCAAACACATAATATTCAACAAATCCTGAAGGACTGCATAGTCCAACTGTGTGTACGACGTCCTCCCAATCCTATTTCATTTTTGAGAGAATACTTCCAGAAATTGGAGAGGGTAAGTCGTGACTTTTCATCAATTTTTCATAGGTTTATTAGACAGATGCAATTAGTTCAATAGTGTCTAATTTCTGCAGCAGTATTTGAAAAACGATTAGTTGAGTTTGTCTGACCTGTGGTCTCTCCCGTATGTTAAGAGGTATTTTCAGCATTTACTAAAATAATTTGGTAGTATTATGCTGCCAATTTAAATTGAACATATATCTATTTATAACCAGATCTTACACAATTTTTGTTGAATTATGTGTATAATATTTTTGAACATTACAATTAAGTTTTCACAGAAATGTCATTAAAAATATATTATCATAGTATACCTGTTATGCAGGGTGCGAATGGATGGAATTGAAATCTGATATTTATTGCATTTTTAATAAATTGCAAAGAACAGATTGGTGTTCAAACATGATCAAATGAAGTGTGTGTATATTTTTAAATCTTCAAATTTCGTAATTTTGAATAATGATAAATTTAGTTTACAGTTAAAACCTAGTTGCTTTCAACCTAAACACAGAGAATAATTTAATTTTACACATACTTATAAGATACCCATGCACACCATTTAATTATTTGAAAAAATCTCGAAAGAATGCTCTATAGCTAATGACATTTAGTATTGAAAACATTAACAAATATCATACACATTACTTAACAGTTTTCCTACATCTAAAAATCATTTTGTTTAATCGCTCATATGGACTTTGGAATTAATATTCTGGTAATTTTTTCTTGATTTTGTACAATATTGATTTAGCATTCTTTTTGATAGCTGTGCCCAAATATATTATTAGGTGCATTACAGGTTTTAAAACAACCATGAATGTCTTGTTGTTACTGCAAGATGCTGTAATACCAAAATCTTACTAAATATATTCTGGAGGCTGAAGAGGTATATGAAATATGAGATATCTCATCTCAATTAAATACACCAAGGAATACTTCATCCCCATTTTTGATTCTGTTACTCAATTCATTCCACTGAAATTCATTTGTGTATAAGTGCTGTTTGAAATCTAAGTAAAGCGCTTGGCAATATTCTGGAGTGGAGGGTATTTCTGGAATTTTTCTCAAATAATGAATCTCTCTTGGCAATTATCCACTATATTTACCTATATTTCATCGTAATTACCAAACACAGTCTCATTATAAAATAAATATATCTTGACATCGTACCCTTATCATCTTTGCATCATCATATTTGATTTAATTAATTTGATTAATACAAAAAATGTAGGCCATAATAACAGTAATACAGGAAGGGGATAAAATAAAATACTGGAAACTTGAAGAGATTTGAACATTTCAACAGTGGTATTTACACAAATAATTTATTAATTTGTATCGATCAAGATTCATACATCTTTATTATCTACATACTCCTTCTATTGAAAATAGCTCCAAAGCTATTCTAAGAAACTAAAATTTTCATGATTTTCCAAAATAAACGTCACAATGTACCTACAATTAAAAATCGGATGAAATGTAAACAGTTTGGACTCTGCCTAATAGCAGTGATAGATACCCCCTACGCCCCTACGTAAAAAGTATTTACAAAGAACAAGGGACGTCACTGTAAATCAGTCCACCCTTGTCGGCAGATATCGTAGGGGATATCTGTCACTGCTATTTAGTAGAGTTACAGTTGATAGGACCTTTGACCTCGTAAAGATGCCAATGAGAAACTCCACCTTGTGCGATACTTAGTGCTAATTTTTAAAATGTCTGCCTTTGTCGTTTCGAGCGATGCATCCATATCAAAAAGGCTATTTATGAATAGCTGTGTCATCTACCAACGTCTACGTCATCGTGTATTGTTTTCATTATAGAACGCACTACCACAGTCTATGACTACTGTGGCACTACTAAAAATCATACGCTGGCTAACAACCATATTGAACCACTTCCAACAGCAAATGTTGTGGTTGACATATACCATTCAGCATTGGATTTTGGTGTGGACGGTGAGCAAATCTCATCGAATCTTTTGATACCTATGGTTCGGTGTTTTTTCTGAACTTAACATATAGACGCCATTCGATACCTCCAAATCTCTGTTCACCCGTTCTTTCGTTAGGATTTGGAGCTTGGTCTCTACGCGCCATAAGTGTGCGGCCTATAGTATGGCCTGGCACCATAGAGGGGTGCACCAGGCCACGTATGAGGCGCTGTTGTGGCAGCATCAGGTGGGAATATGGGGTACCTTAATATCAGAAGGCCACATTCGATTCTACGTCGTGAGATTAACAGCTTCCAAAAAAATAGCCTTCGAACAGTATACCTCACAGGTCAAAGGGACATGGTTAATAGAAACAACATCAAATAAATTTTGTAGGCCGTCCTCGTGTATTAGCTCCATTCGATACAGATCAATTTTTGCGCGCTAGAAACTCATTTGACCAGTCTATAGGTTCATACCGTCCAATTCCGCATTATCCTTTTTTTCTGCCCATCCATTCCCGTGACGTCATCGGGAATATAGGGGAGTATTGCTCCGGCGCGGTAGCTAGGCGACCTCTTTTCGGAAAAATCTCTGTGTGCTACAGCGTTGCCGCATACTATACGTTGCATTACACATAATGTTTGGTTCGAATTCGGGGTTAGTACACACAAATGGAATGCCAAGAATTGCATTTATAGATAGCTTTTTTGAAACTTAAGGAAGGCTTATTAATGAAACGTCATTTTCGAGACAACAATGAGGCTTCCTCAATGTTCATCCGCGTGGAAAATATAGTGATCATGAAATTTTTCTAATTCGAGATATTTTTTGATAATTTTATAGCCTTTACGTTACAAAAATCTGTACCACTCATTCCGACGGGTCTGTCTCGACGCGTTTTTGTCACCATGTAATCTCAGTAACTGCTTCCCCGATTTTGAAGTTTGGAAGCGATATTTGGTGGGATCATATTACTAGATCATGCTACAATTCAGTACAGATAGTAAAACAGGTGAAATAAATTGAAGCTTGCTAGGGCCAAATTTCTCCGAAGTTTATTAATCTTCCTACCGTACTTACATTTGATGTATTGTTTCTAAAGTCCGTGTTCATTTGTCGAGCAGTTGAACATACTTGGATTTTGAGCTGTTGCATCCATACCAATACAAATTCAAACCATGTATGCATCAATACGTAATCTTAATGATGTTTTCCTATCATATAAGTCATGATGATCATTATAATAACGGAACATACGCGAGATATCAATATTACCTAATATTAACAAAAATCAATCCAATTAAACATATAGGTACTACAAAAAAAAATTGCCGGAAAAAGGATACACTCAACTTGAATTTCTACGAGGAAACCTCTAATTTTTCCATAGGGGAAAATGATGTTCAAGGGGAAACCGGTATCATAGCAGCGTGAGAAGTACCGTGTCAGTCTATTTGACTCATTTTTTTGAATCAGTGGCCACGATACCACAAGACTCCAAACCTGAGTGTCATGAGTAGATCTTTAGATGAGAAATTTTCAGTTTCAGACCACTGAAGCGTGGATACAACTTGCGGAGCATTTTGGCGGGAAAACATTAATGGTGCATATCGGCAACGCCGCTCTCCCCAATAACGCCTCCCCTCTTTTATCCCCAGCCATTCGGTTTGGCGCGAACGGCTGGTGTCCCCGAAATCGCGATCGCGTGTCGAAGGTCGAAGCCTGTAGGGAGGAAAAATCGCGCGATTGCGGACGGCATAGGGTGTTTTGGATTGTTACGTGTGATTATCAGATATCAGCGTGGCGGCGCAACACTCGCTTTCCGTTCGGCCATCCAAGGCAACCATGACGCTGCCTGTGGTGAGTTTAGCGCACAAGTTCTGGGGTTAGGAGTTGATGTCTATATGGTTGTCGGTTAGTAGATTAAGGTCACACGTACCGGGTGAATCTCAAGAGCAAAGCGAACGCCGGATTCAGTTTCATTGATCGGTTTTGTTATGGACGATAATTTAAAAAACAAATGACTGTTATACGAACTTCACTGACGTTTCGGCTGTCTGGGAAGCCTTATTCGAAGTGCTAACTATGGAATTAAATCTTTAAAACTAGAATTAGGTTGATATTAATTGATCATCTGTCTCGAGGATACCAGTGTTTTATTTCAAATTAGAACTCATACCTATTAGACTATTGAAGGATTTTGATAATTATTTCATCCTCGATCGCACGGGTCCTACGACGTCTGAGACATGCTGTGGAATCAAGCTATAAGATGTTCAAATAGAGAGTGATTCATTCAATTCATTGATTGATTCAAAATAAGAAACATAAGTTATCGCCACCCCCCAAAACACGACAGTGCATGCCCAACGAAAGCAACATACAAAACTTCATCCGGCATCCAAGAACAAAACAAACCTGGAGAAATACTTATAATTTGATGGATTTTTGCTTGAAGCATGCCTAATTAGACTGCATGCCAGTAGAGAGGGATAAGGGAAATTAAAATATCTAAAGTTCCTCACTGTTGTCCTTCCTACGTACGTCCTATTTCGTTTCTTTTTCCCTTCATGTATTCGATCTCCCCTCGACAGGTCTGTTAGTCTGGATGACAGCCTACCAAGAATTTGCAAGGTCCAATTAGGATTCAGCGTTATATAAAAGTCTCCTTCGAACTTTCCTGTTATCTGGTTATGTTTTTTGATACTTTCTTCTTAGTCATATAACATTTATGGTTTTTTGCTAAGCATAGAAGAATCATCGGAAATTTTTTTACATTGTGTATTTCATGTGTTGGATTTTTCAATATTAACATTTGTCGGTTTTGTGTGGCTTAGGAAGGATTTAGTGTATGTATTGTTATAAAAACTGTTTTATTAATGAATATTTTACATTTCTTAGTATTCCATAAATAATCATTTTATATGACCACTCATTAAGGACAGGCTAGGACAAGTGTGATTAATCAAATAAACAACTTTGATACTTGATTGCCCCACGAAACTGCAACCTAAACGTCCCCGTCGTGTGGGGTGGACAACAGATTGCCATTCCATAGGTTTATTGACTGACAGGAGTTACAATCTGGATAATCGGTGATGAGTTGTGTTGCATGTCTTCAGCCTAGAGGCGTGCAGCATAACTCCCACCGGGGCTCTGGTCAGTTTCGCCTGGATAGCATCTTGGATATGTGTCCTAGACCTCCGATACCTCAGCTACCCAATATGACATAGTGGGTACAGCCAGCGACGTCTACAAACTAACTCTGGGACTGGGTTAGGGAGCTCTTCTGCCTCCAATGCAGAAGAACCTTAAGTGGAGATCCGCAGTTACAAGTGGCCTCGCTAGACCGATGCACCGTATTTCCATGTATCAAAAATAATGCTCAATGGCGCTTCGAAGATCCAAAAATTCCGGAGGTAAAATACCTGGCCATTCTGATCTCCGGGTGCCAAGTGGTCCTGGTAGCACTTTGAACGAAACTCCTTTATCCTCCTCCTAAATGTGCTGCAGCTTCTCAACGGATTAACAACGGCAGCCGCCCTCTGCAGCAACTTCACTCGGACGACAGGTCAAGGAAATATATATGCACGGTAGACTTTACGAATGTTCGAGGTCTCGCTTCATACATCAACTCTGTCAATCAATATCTGCAGACAGAGAAGCCACACGTTGTGGCATTATCAGAGACTCAAGTCGGCTAGTCAGTGAGCATAATTGCTTCAGATATCCCGGATATCTTGTCAGCGAGAGGAAGACATTGAACCTGAAGGATTCGTCATTATCTGGCTTGAAGTATTTTTCATCAATTTGTCCAAATTCATACACCGAGTAACAAAAATTACAGAGAGCTCTTTGATAACATTTCATCCACTTCGAAACAGATCACCCCAACTCAGAAATCATATTTTTGGGCGACTTCAATGTTCACAGAACGTACTGGCTAAAACATTCGAACAAAAAGGACGAAGACACAAAACTGGAACCTTTGCTATCAGCTGTGGTTTGGAACATATAGCGAACCAATAAAAGTTCCCGATCGTCATGAAGACTTTGCTAGCCAACTAGACCTTACTCACAACAAATCCCGCCATCTGTTCAGTGAATATATCAGCTCCACGATGAATATCCGATCACAATACTATTTCAATCCTCTGTGCAATGCCATCACTAGATTAACAACTTACTAAAGCAAAGTGGGGGGGATCTAAGGAACTATCACAAGTTACATCGAATGATGTCTGTTTCCAGTCCAGAGATTCGTCAGGTTGTTTCCAAAAAAATACAGACGGGTTTACTTCAGCCTCAGGTAAATAAACGCCCCTCCAAGAACAAAACTTCGCAAAGTATTCCAATTCTCCTACCAGCAAGAAGTGTTACCTACAGGGATCTGTCGAGTGCAACCTACCATACTAAGAAGGGCAGGATATACCCAGCAAGTATAGACCTGTGACTGTTCTGCATCGTGTCCAAGATTATGGAGACTGTTATTCACGTGCATCCTCTGGAGTACCTGGACAATCATCGCCAATATGCATATATCCACAAGAGTTATTTTGGCTTACGACTCGCAAGCAATTTTGCTTCATGGACAATCTCGGGACGTCGCGTTCGATATATCGAAAGCTTTAGATAGGGTGTGGCATGAAATACTTATGAAGAAGCTTACGGCCTATGGGCTGCCATTTCATGACATCGCATCATCACAACAGTCGTCAGTACATCACAAGAGTCGTCAGTACAGCAAACACTAGAGGTGATCAGGTCGAACTCAAACGTCTAGAACGAGCCTCTCGTAGAAATCGTTCTTTTGAAGAACATCGGCGTTGTGGAATGAGTTACCAGGGAGTTTGTTCCCCGACAGTTACAATCTACAGCGTTTAAAGGTCAATATGAATAGACATTTACCTTTTCGTAAAGCTTATGATGAAAGGCATTCTTCCTTTGCGTCAGTAAAGATATTCATTCATAAGTATGTTGTTTCAAATATAATGAATCGTAGGTTATATTTCAGAATTGCATTTGTTATCACGAGGAATAAAATCAATTTGGTCTGTACATATAATGTTTGACGACGTCTTTTGCCTAAGAGTTATATAGTTATTTGAACAATTTCCCACTTTTTACATTTTAACTTCTCAACATACAATGAAGCTGTGTACACATAACAAACAGCTCCTAACACGGTTCCCCATATTCTGTCCACCCGCCTACACAACTCCCACTTTCCCAGCACAATAACGATCGTATTTACCAGATTCAGGTACAGGAATGATAGGGAGTCACTAAGAATAATATCACCGCCAAAGAACGGCACTCACCAATACTACAGGGTCGCCTTTTTACCTCCCACGCCAATAATTGGCGATCTATTTATGTTGGCTTTGGTTCCTCTATGATTCGGCGAGGATTTTTATGAATCTTTGATATAGTCAACTACTGTGAAAAGGACGAAAAAGCTTTGTAGTTATTGAAAATCGATTCAGTGTCGTCAAAAAAAAAAAAAAAACTTCGTTTTTGAACATTCCCTAAAATCCAGACAATTTTTAGAATTCATTTGGTCTAAAATATTTTTGGCGTTTCAAACTTGTTTGGCACAATCGAAATCCATAGCTATCGTAAAAATAGTGTATCTGTTTCGAAGGTAAATGTGTGAATAATAGTCAATTGTGTACAAATTAAGGAGGAGTACTGCCATCAAACGTTTATAGATCACTGAACGTCTTCTATCAACGCCATAAAATGTTTTGGACGTTAAAAAAAATGGCTAAATACACAGGGGTCTCAGAAATGCCCAATGACGAAGTTTGATTTCTTTTTTTGACTATAACCCCGCTACCACCGAACCTATATTCACAAACTTTACGGCATTTTCATCCTTGTCACATTACTAATCTAAGTCAAAAGTTTTATTTCGGACTTCCATTGTCTATAAAATTTTGAGTATCACGACGTTTCGATTGATTTGCTATCTTCAATCGTCTTCAGGTGAACTGACGAACACGTTCCCTTTCATGCCTATTTATACCCCGTCCGGTGAGTGTCGTTGTGCGCGGTCTGTTCTGATTGGTTCCCGATGCGCGGAATTCCGGTCTGCTGACGTGGCTGTTTGTCGGTCATTGTTTGTTGTCTGGTCCAGTCGTAGTCTACTGATCTTCTTTATGAATGGCTGCACGATTGGTTTGATGTCTACGCTGGGTTTGCTGTACACTTTGCTGTTGTTGGTGATGAATGCCGCCTCCTTGAATTTCCTTCGATACCAATGCGGTTCCTTGGCAATAACCTTAGCGTCGGCCCAAGCTATTTTATGGTGCTCCGTCCATGCGTGGTCAGCTATTCCAGATTTTCCTGTCTCTGCTCGCTGGGTGTTGAGACGATGTTCTTTGATTCTTACTTCCAGTGGCCTTTTTGTTTCTCCAACATAGATTTTACCACATTGACATGGTATCTGGTAGATACAGTCCTTCGTTTCTTGAGATTCATTCCTGGGCTTAGTTTTTGTTGGGATACTTCTGAGGGTGGCAGTCTTAGAGAATCTCGTTTGGATCTTGTATCGCTGACCCATTGATATTCCTTTGACGTAAGGCAGAATGAGTAAGTGCTGAGATTCTTCGTGTTTAATTCTTCTACTGTTGGTATTTTCCTGTATTGTTAGTTCCACTAGCTTCTTTGGGTATCCGTTTTTTAATAGATCTTGTTTAATGATATTGAGCTCTCTTTGTAGTCCCTCTTGTGTGTTACAAATATTCCTAGCTCGGTCAACTAAAGTCCGGATGACGCCTTTCTTCGTGGCTGTTGGGTGGTTTGTAATGTAAGTATTGACCTATACCTAACATCTTGATAGAGCTCCTTAAGTAATGACTATACCTAGCAAAAATGTCGTTAAATATTCGGGGGCTCAACACTAATCTCCAAGCGTCGCGCACGGTGGCGCTGCCCATTGATAACTTATAAAGTCAAGGGTCCTAACACTTCGATTGTTGCCTTGAAGCGGCGACAGATGTCCCTTATGACATATGTCAACAAGGGTGAACTAAGTTACAGCGACATCCCTTGTTCGTCGTAAACACTATTTACGATGTACGTTATATCGGCTCATACAAAATTTGGGGATGAAAGGGTTTCCAATATTTGGTTTCCAGAGCTCATTTTTCAAGATATCGGTACGATTTTTTTTGCAAATGATAGAGGAAGGTTGGTTGAATGAGTCAAAAAATGTCATTATTCATGTGACAATATCTGGAATTCTATGGCAAAAATTGAAAAATTAGCTTCGGCACATAGAACCAACCTTCCTCTATAATTTGCAAAAATCGTTCCATTATCTTGAAAAGTGAGCACTGGAATCAAAATATTGGAAACACATGCAAAACGCCTTTTATTGTACTGTCGCAAATTTTCGCACTGTGTGCACAAATTAAGAGAGACATAGTGTGTGTTTGTGTAAAGAGTAATTAACCCTATAGTTTGAGCTTTAAATCGTTCCACTATAAACATGGCATCAAAAGGCAGAGCTGACCACCACGCCAGCCCTTTCCATTCTTAGCGCATCCTTTGTAGATCCATTGGCGCGCCTCATTTAGTAATGAGTCAGCCAGGCGTTTTACTGCGGGCCGTCAAACACAAGCTGTCGGATGCCCTTTGCAGAAGGTCGCTCGGGAATGTACAGAGTTTGTTCAGCCACTTCTACGTAGCTCTGAACTCCGTTTTCAGAGTTGAAGTTGAGGCTGTACTTATCACGCAATGTGATCAGTCTCGAATTTTTGTTTTTGTTTTAGGGGGCATAATGCCTTCATATTAAAACTGATCAAACTAATCAACCATTAATTGTCCTTTGAATTCTTACAAACTAATACTTATCACTAAAGTAAATCCATCGATGTCCTTCAGATCACGTTAACACTATAACTACGAATTCGTACACATGCTCTGCTCTCTGCACCAAAGCACTACACTAATTCGTGTGGCTTGGTTCTCTTCAATCGTCGGACAGCGTTGTGGTTGTCCAGCAGCTGAAGGCTTTTGCGTTTGGGTGGTGATGGAGCTTTTCTTCATGCCTGGCCGCCATTCTCTTGACCTCGTCGACTACCAGAGGTATATTCAAATCGCGATGAATATCCTTATCACGAATGTTCCAAGGGGCATTAAAAATAGCTCTTGAAACTTTATTTTGGAATCTTTGTATAATCTTGATGTTAGAATCTTTCGAGCAACCCCACAGTTGACAACCGTAGAGCCAAACGGGTTTAAGAATCTGATTATAGATCATGATTTTGTTATAGAGGGACAGTTTTGAGGATCTTCCCAATAACCAGTAGTATTGTTTGTAAGTTGAGGTTGAGTTCTTCCCGCTTTTTTTTGATGTGATGTTTCCATTTCAGTCTTGTGTCAAGGGTCATACCTAGGTACTTAGCGTTAACCTCTCGTGGTACGGTGGTCCCATTAACGCTTATTGGAGGAGGAGCAGTCTCGAAATAAGGATTAAGGATTCCATGGACAATGCTGCTCTGTTTTTGGAATCATGGCTTTGACGGCAGAATCATCAACACCAAAAAAACTTTGATCACACAAGAGTGGTTATTTGTAGCAGATTGAAGGTAGAATTCGGAAAATTGCGTTTCAGAAAAAACAGTGGCGTACTATTTTTGTTTGGGAAAAGAATGCCACTAATCCCTTGTATCTCAGCCACTGGTGCACGTTAATTTTAAGTAAGAATATGGTCAATATTTAGGTGAATCCACATACCAAATTTCAGTTCATTCCAGTTGATGGTTTTGAAGTTATTAAAAAATGTTTTTTATTTTTATATTTCAACACCCCGTATTTTTTTAAGGAAGCTCTCGAGGAAAAAATGTTACATGAAAGACCCTCCTTAAAATACGTCCCTGTGTATGATCCCCGACCTCATCCTTTCGTTCCAGTCTCCTTTAATGATATGCTTTCTTCATATATTCTTTTAAAGTGTCCATACCATTGCAACCGCTTCTCAGTTATCAATTATAGTATTTTGCACTTCCATTTTTTTTCTGATTATCAAGTAAAGTCTTCTCCAGATCATTATTTCGGTTGAGATTTTTTTTTGTGACATATTTTATCTGCAACATACACTTTTGACCCATACGCCAGACTGGCTGAATCATAGCCTTATACATATATACTTCCTTTTGTTTTCTTTTTATGTTTCTTCTCCACAGAATTGGATGTAGCGCTTCAATAATATTTTTTCCTTTTCCTATTTTCTTTACTATATTTATATCTATCATGGATGTTTTGAAACTGACCAATCATCAATATCTAACAGGTACAGACGATTTACTTATACCAGTGAGTTATAAATAACATAACGTCTACGTTAATAAAAAATGAGATTTTCTGCTTCATCTCTATTTTTAGCTTTCCAACAATTTTTTGAAAATGATCACGGGCCTTGGACCTGTTCAAAAACGGTGCACCAATTCTAGAATACTAACAACGCTCGCCTATTCGCGTGGGAAGTAAAAGCCGCGTCTGGAACTCAACTACTAACGTCATTTAGCACATGCCACTTGAATTCAACGTGACTTAGTTTTTTTATAGATAACCTTTCACAAAAGCAAACAACCTAGCACACTCCAGAAGCGTTGTGAGGATGAATGTTTATTACACTTAACGTAAAATGAAACCATCAAGAAATAAACTCCTAGGTAGTTCATTTCACAACGCTGAGGTTCTCCAAAAGAAAGACTTTTGGAAGACGATTTTTAGAGGTGTTGGAAGTTCGTCCTTGTGAGGATAAGCCGGTTGATCCCTGCAGGTTTTCGTTGTGCTGATGCTGATGCATTATAACTACCTATTGGGGTGTGCAGGAGTATGAATAAATGAATAACTTATCAGAGACAACTCGGTCGAATATTCATTATAATTGAATATAGAATAAGGATATAGAGAGGCCAGAGAGTGCGCAGTATCCGAAAGATGGCCCGATATGATCCTTGTAGAGTAGCAGTAACTGTTCCTGTGAATACAATTGTCTAGAGCAGAAGAGAACCATCAGCTACTGGGACGTGCCAGGAGAGCATATTGTTGATGTGAACCCTCAGAATCTTGATGGAAGATGACTCACGTGTACATTCTTTATCAGGGTTATTGTCCGATTCTTCTGTGCGTTGAACTGAACTCCATTTGGAAACATTCCTCCAATGTCTTCTTTGATCTGGATAAAGAGTTGTTTCGAATAATGTATGATCTTTGGGGATGGCAGTGGTTCGTCTGGTCCCATGCAGGATATAATGGTGCTGTCATCTGCGAAGCTTTAGGTTGAATTAGATGTTATTTCTAACAGATCGTTGATCTACAGCATGATAAGCATTCTAGAAAGGACAACCCTGAGAAACATTTGCTTAGACGGTAAATACATTGGAAGCATATGCAGCCACCACCATAAAATACTTATACATATAAATATGTTTGCAAATCATTTCTCGTTAGTTTTGCGACTGTATGTTAAAAAGCAGTTTCACGATGTGACACTTCAGTTGATTATGGAAATCTAGAATTGTTTCTTGCATTTGGTACGAAAATGTGGCAAAACCTTATACGCAAGTGGGTGTGCTCTTCTGATGGGTTCTTTTATTAATGGCACATTTTTTCCGGAACTGCTATCCGGATATATTTTGATTTTGATATGAAAAGTATATGTGGTGAAGGTTGTCTTGGGACAAACACAGCGCGCATTACCGGGTGGGTAAAACTGGTTACATGAATTCCAATTATTTACTTCTTGCTCACCTAATAATTCTCGATCTTTTAGCTGATTAAGCTACATCTGTTAAAGGTTGTTGGGAATGTCAGTTAAATTAATTTTTTTGTTATTTTTTATGCTTGAAATTCCTATGTATAGTTAAGCGAGTATAAAAACGATTTTTTCGAATGAAGCGAGTTTTCAATAGAGTTCCAATTAAAAACCCCTTTTTAAGGGAATCTTTATAAATAGAGCGACGTAAATAACAGCTGGAGTTCGCTTTCCCTCTCGTTTTATATTCTTTGTTTTGAGCGGGAACTGACACAATAATGCGCACCTGCAAATCTTAATAAGTTATTGGGATTCGATTCAGGTCTAGATTTTTTTTATCATATTGAATAGAAGGTTGACGTGTATATAGACGCAGATTGCCTCCAAGGATGATATAAAATGGTAGATTTAGCTATTAATATTTTCGTTTCTGAAGTTTTCTTTAAGGGCGTTAGCGATAAGATTATGGCTTATCGTGTGACCATGCGTAGGAAAATTTAGCATTTTTTGACTAAAACTGCTGAGAATATGAATTTTAATGAGATTTAATAAACAAAATACTTCATACTTCGAAGGAAGGCTGCAAAAAAATGGCTTTGAGCTATTTTCTCTAAAATAATTTCCTATTTTCTGATGCGTATCTTAGAATAAGCGAGCTAAAATAGAACTTAAGCGTAGTTTCCACATGCATAGACTGATGGCGCCTGGTTACCATATTTGCGCATGGAAACAGTGAAGTGGCGCCATCAATCCATGCGCCAGCAAAATACAAAATAGTTCAACGTTGTGGTGCCAGTCTACCAGTTCTTGCTTTGTCAGCGTTGTTTTTTAACCGTATTGTAGTCCCTGCGAAAAATGTTGAAAGTTAATAAGCCAAATACATCAGAGAAATTGTGGACAGATGAAGTAAAAAGATTTTTAGGGGTGTACGAAGAATATACGTTCCTATGGATCTACAATTTTTGTTTGAATCACTCTCCCGGTCTTTTAAAGTCAACCGGATCCTAGAAGGTTCAGAATATCTTTGATTTCGTTTAGGAATAGTATAAGAGATAATGTTTCATTTGATGATGGATGACTGCATATTTGAAAAGGCAAATTGCTGTTGCTACTTTGTCACATTTATCTCCAAGTGTAGCGCAGTGTGGCGCTGCTCATTGGCTTCTTTTCCGATGCCAAGGTTATAATAACTTGGACTGCCTAATAGTGGTGTCAGATCTGAACGAAATTTATTAAAGTACGGCGTATCCTGTAGACGTATTGCTCTTGTCTTGATTGTGTCCTGAAGCTTTTGGGACAGCTCTGAAGCGCCATACGTGCGAGCAGTAATCCAAAGATGGTCTGATCTGAGCCTTGTTGAATTATAGTAGCTGCTCCAATAAATACAATGTGCTCGATGTACATTGCATCATTCATCGACAACATTTTGTTTGAAGAAATTGAATGAACGGTTGTTTCAAGCATTGCAACATACCAAAGGAATCGATAAAATCCGAGACAGCTCTTGAATTCACAATATTATCTAATTTACTAGTAATAATGAGGATTTCAACCTATTGTTATTTCACAGAAAATATTGTTGAATATTAAGAGGTATTTATTTTACTCGATTTTATGATGTCATGATAATATCATAGACTTGCGCGACAACTTCATCACGTTAAACAATATGTAATGATATCAATCCTCGACTTCAAGATGATGACTTGAACATGACTAAAACAAAAATGTAAGTTTGAAATAACATTCTTTGAAATATACCCCATACTTTATGGTGACCCAATATTATGTATATTTAATTCATCCATCTGAAATATTTATGACAGCCTGTTTCATGTATATTATGATCTGAAAAATTAACAATTTCAATTTGAATCAAAAACTACGATAACAAAAATAACATATATTTCGGGGATTTTTAAAAACTCCCTAAAACTACTAGAATACATGCCCGATTAGTGTAATTTGCAATGTTTTTTACGTATAAATATAAATTTTGGTCGTTGCAGATTGTCGAATGTATGTAATCACGGAAGCCTATTTTGCATCAATCGAATAAATTTCTGTCTGAATTTCGGCTTCACGTCTGAATAATTATATAGAATATATAATGATCACTGTAATTAAACGTCTAATGAAGGTAACTTTTGTGTGTTTTCATATTTTCCAGAGAAGCGGTTATAACGTTCAGTACAGGAGCTCAGCCTCTTACTCAGAAATGATCTGTAATATTTGATCTTAGTAGAAAGCGATATTAACCAATAACTTGCCATAGACATTCTAGTGGTTGGAGAAACGATGTAAATATTAATTTAATGTGCATGTGGTACAGTTTAGAATATGAAAACAACAAACACAGTGATAAAATATTTATTGAAAAACAATGACATTTCATTCATGATAAACTGCTCTCTAAAAATATAAACAACAATTAATACCGTAAACTGGTGAAATTTGGTAAACTTTAAAGTAGGTACTTATGTTAAATTTTTGGAGTGATTTATCTCCTAGTTTTGTTAGCAAGACACTTGTTTGTAGAGGGTTGGACCCTATATCAGGCACTGAATAAAACCTTAAGTAGTATAGCCAAATGAAGTACAAATGTGGTTACATAATCAAAACTTAGCGAATCGTAAATTTCAAGTTGAAATCAAGTACTAAATGCTGAAAAATAGAGGTAGCGTTTCAAGTTAAGGTTTTTATGTAAACATAAATCAACGCTGTGAATCAAGGCACTGAATTATTGTTTCTTTCGCTTTTAAAACCTTTGATTATGTAATAAAACAAAAACAATAATTGGAAGCGAGTTCAAATAATAAACAGTAAGCAACTGTTGCCTTTCTTTGTACTACAAGTTTTGAATAGTATTACATTCATTTAATTTCAAATGCATAGTAGTAGTGAAGAAAGAAATGATTTCGTATATCGTTGGGAACGAATATAATATGCCAATACTAAAACTGATACATACACAACTCATTAATTCTTTGAATTTCAATTCTTCTATCCACATGTTTGTAATTCAAATGTTGAGAACATCCAATTATGTTAGTTGTCAAACTAAAAATTATTAATTCAGATTTATAAACTCATAAAATAAGGATTCTTGAAACTTAAGTTGATAACAAAAAATAATAAACGAATATTGAGCTATATCAAATGGTGATAGCTCAAACCTGTCATTTGCAATAAAAACGATATCCCATTAGTACATTCACTCATGATATGAAGTTGAAAAAATACACAAACCAAATATTCGACCAATTTTAAGGCTTGGTTATAGGTTTGGATTATTGATATGCATCAACCACATATTATTTGAAACGCTTCACTTATATACTATTTCAACATAAATAAACCATCCATAATTCCGTAAAATAAAAATCAACAATTTGTGAATAAACTATAAATGTACTCAACAATAATTATCGAGGCTTAGAGCCTCAAAACGTTTTGGTTATACAACTAGATACAAACACAGGTATCTCAGCAGAAGATAGATTGACCTCTCAACCATTCACGTCTTAGTGAAAATAATTTAGGCAATGTGTTTATGTTCCAAGTATTGTATTAACTAATGATTTTGCGATGATGTAGCAAAATCATATTTTTTGTCAATTGATATAATCGTATACAAATTTGATCTGGGCTGTAATGAGAATCATGCTATTTAATTTTACAATGAGGATTGCAGTATAACGCAAAATTATACTGAACTCGTCAATGCTCCCAAGCATGTGGTGTGCCCAATGTTAGAGGTTACATTTTATTCCCGACCTAGTACTACCTCCAGTAAATCTTAAGTTACAAAATAAGAGCGATTCTCACAGCCAACAGAAATAAAAAAATCAATATTTGTTGATCAACATTGCCTTGTAATGCCATTCAAAATATCAATAACTTGGTCGGAGATATGTTTTCATTTGCATAAAATAACTGTAATTATAACTATACTGTTTTAACAAAATAATAACATTACATTCATTGTTAACAAACTTTTCAATATATGAAACATCTTATATAATATCTTAAGAGAAATTAAGTAGTTCTTTTCCAAGTTATCATATTTTGAAAAGATGTAGTTGATTGAAAGCCTCAAAACTGTGTTTATAGGAAATTAATGATCGAATGCAAAGAAGACAAACTTTAAGTAGTTCTATTTATGTCATACGTTTAGGACCCTGATATTTTTTTCAATATACGTTTGGCATCTATTGTATTGGTCAAGAATGGACATCATAGCTAAAATAGTTGGTATAAAAGTCGTACGATCTTTTTTAGTATTTTATAAATGATTATCCTATATTTTTTATTTTTCAAGTTGGCAAGAATTATGGTAACTTTTTCATTTGGTTTGATCAGGCTTAGCAACTTTAAAATATATATAAAATATCAACTTCTATGAGTATTCTGCATGAAACTGCTGGATTAGACTTTTTTTGGGGTATTGAGACATACATAATGCAGCAATACGTCAGATTGTCTCAATACCAAATATATTTTAGTCATACGGCCATGGCCATGAAATCCATAACCAACATGACGTTATTTTGCAAGCAAGTCCCTGGAACCTTAGATTGTCCATATATTCACCAACACTCTAGTCGCGTCCCACTTAAAGTCTGTCGGTATTTCAAAAGTATGCCTCATAATCGGACTATCACAAAAACACATTTAAAACTAGTGTAACTGTATAGAATATTTAACCGACGACATAAGTAAATATACATACATATATATATAAGCTTCTCCCAAATAATGTAAACTAAGTATTTATAAATAATACGTAAAAGGTAAAATGATCCACCCTTAGAAGATTAATTTACAGATTATTTAAAGCTACGATGACGTGGTTTAAGTTTATGTTACATGATAAGTACAATCATCCGAAATACTCCAAGCTACATATTTATCGGTGTTTTCACGTCCCTATGTGATAGGGTAACACGCTTGATAGATTGCAAGCAAGTGTACGCTTTTTTTTGTTCCAGCAGAAACATGTATTAAGTATCAAATTAGTAACTTGATTAGACTAGAACAAGACCAAGTGAAGACACTTTCTTTGGAACTTTGACGATATCTTCAAGGCAACAGTACAAGTATTGGAATTGCATAGTGTTTATTTTTTCAATGAAGAATCCATGCTCATTCCTGGTTCAATATTAAACATAGTGTCGAGTCTTACAACGCTATTTAGAAATGAATATTTGGATCGTATTTTCGAACTAGTGATTCGATAAAATAAAATATTGAAAACTAAATATTTTATTATTCCAAAGATTGTCCATACTTTTTTCTGAAACATATTTCAACTGTTCTAAAATCCGACCAAAATTCACTACGTGGAGTACATAGTCAACCTTCTTGACGCCATGTTTTTAGAGACCCTTCATAACAATTTAAGATCCTCATTCAGTCCAAGTGCAATGATCTGTTGTGGTTCTTGTTGCAAACACAGAAATGGAACAAATTAGCTCAAATATAGCAAACAGCTATTGAAAAAGTCTTCATTTATGTATTTTGAAGGCAAAATTGTGAAGGACCATCTATGTATGACAAGTCGAGAGAATTACCGAGGTCAAATGTCACCTATTGGATTGAGAATAAACATGATTCTCCTATCACTTAAGCCTATAAGGCAAATGTGGTCAGTAATGGTTTCTGATTCTTCAGACGTACAGAATAGTCTGACCTAATGATAAACTTCTTAAGCTAATCTTAGATAAAATGTGTTCCTGCTGGGGAAACATATTGTATGAAAACTGTATACATATTATATAGAATATAAAAATATGCAGAATGTTCATTTTCTGAAATATAAAATATGAATATCTTCATATATAATAGTATCTTTACTTTCTGTATCCAGTAAGTGCCTTGGTATGTTGCAGTGAGTTGCTGGTTTTTTTCACTTACTGCTCAAAACAACATCAATATACATTCATGAAACTTCATGTCATGACAATACATAAATTAATTTAAAATAAATATCCGGAAAATGAACCTGCCTACATCTGAAATGTATACAAAACTTTTTTGATGGTATTTGAATCTGGTAACAGGGTTATTTATATTGTGCATTGCGATATAGAGCTGAGTCATAGTATTGCCAAAAAGATAAAAGCTATATAAAGTGCACGGGTGTTATGCAGAGGATATAATTATAAGAATGTGAATCTACAATTCCTGCAGCAATTTCGCCAGATAATGCTAGAATGAAATTCATTTTTCGTTTGCATAACATTCATGAAGTTTTTAAAGAGTGTTCGTTACAATTGTGTTTTCCTTCAGGCAATGTTTCAAACAATAATGATCATTTGAATAT
This sequence comes from Bruchidius siliquastri, assembly GCA_949316355.1. NCBI lineage: Eukaryota > Metazoa > Arthropoda > Insecta > Coleoptera > Chrysomelidae > Bruchidius > Bruchidius siliquastri. Next base: position 4,497,314 of record OX438534.1, on the reverse strand, counting down.
CCATATACCTCATATGAGATCCAAATGTTCTTCAATAATAACTAACATCAGTTTTGAATACAGTCGAATTGGAATTCTTGATAACTTAGGATGACTACACATCTCATAAAAATTTGCTATGGATATGAAATATTTGTTATAAAATTTAGCGTTGCAGCCCATTTAAACAATTGTTTTCATCTTTCATCGGATTTGTCCTGTGATCATAATTCTGTAATTTCTGACTTTTTTATTCAAACTTTACGAATGTCTCCCATACCCCAAAAATTCCTTAATCATCGCGACTAGCGTTGACCGCTGAAAATTAAACATAAATCAAGTTTATCATCATTTGAAGTCAGATGAATGAAAACTAACATACAAACTAATATCATTGCAAGAATTTACGTAGAACTGGTGGGAGATACTCTTATTATGTGATTTTATCTTCCAATTATTTAACAGCAGGTCTGAAGTTTCATTTATATCCGCTAGTTGGCAGCTCTGAGATTACATTATGTTTACCGAAAAATACTTTATCCATCAGTTAACTGTTAATTCACAGATAAAATATTATACCGTACATTACGGAATCGCTCTTTAAACGCTTACACACATACTTAAACCTGTACCCAGATCCACATACAATCGTAATCCGAACACTCACCTTCTCAAGCACAAGCTGCTTCAATGTGGCCATTAAGTAATCTATAAACATATCCTCACAGTAGACGAACCACCTGTTGGTATAAATGTGTAACTAATTGGACTAAGTACAGAATGTACGTATGTGGTGTCTTCCGAGTGACCTTGTGGAAGTCATCCTCATGAATAGGCACCTATGTACTCGGGCTTCCACAGTTGATTGCTGAAGAAATTGTGGACAATGGCGATATCTCGGACATGATCCGCGCTGGCTGTAACCGGAAAGATGGTGACGCCTTCTGGCACGAACAGACCCAACGGCAGCAAAGGGTTGTCTGGGTTGGGCGGGTTCTGTAATTGTTGTCTCAAATGGTGGTGTTGTGGATGACGACCTGGATATTGAGATTAACATATTTTAGCAGTACTCTAAGAATTCTAGAATGAAGTGAACACGAATGGCAGGACCATACGTTAAAAACAAAGAGAAGTTGCAGAAATGCAGTCAACAGTTTTGTAGTACAACCGAACTGATTACTTAGCGTTTATCCGCATCCTTTAGTTTTTCTGGGACATGCATTTCTCCTTCAACTCTTTCAAGCTATTTGACCAATAATCATTCTTAATGAATTAGTAAATAGGCAACATTTAAATTTAGAATAACTCTGAATAGTTGATTATTTTGTATTGTATGATTTTTTTATAGTCCACAGTTTTAACCAACAAGTACAAATACACTGACGCGGTTTTTCTGTCAAGCTTTTTTATTCATATTACTTTTACTAGCCGTTAAATAAAACCACACATGACCGAATGGATTTCACTAACGTATTATTTGCTTTGGTAGCTTTTTTGAAAATTGAACCTCCAAAGTATCAATGAAACTGATATTAGTTGATTATCTGTTTCCAGGATATCAGTGATTTGTTTCAAAATAAGAATAAGAAGTATGTACTCATATGATAGGCTCCAGTCTAAAGTTATATATTCGCATTGTTGATGAATCTAAAATTAATAAAACACAATGATTCGTCAGCTTTGAAACGTTGCTTGTATAAGAGAGATAAAACATCACATACAACAGTGCATTCCCCAGAAACGACACAAAACCCTCCTCATTTGTGATCCTTTATGACCTGCAGAAGAACCGTATCAATCTCTATCTGTTGCTTTGGAGATCATTAATTGGCTTTTTATTTGAAGGAGAATATCCAACCAGATTGAGTGATGGTCTACTATGAAATTGGAAAGACTTATCAATTATCAACTGTCTAAAGGCAGAATCTTCAAATAACGGCTATACGGGAAGAAATATAAGTTACACAACTGTCACAAGTGATTAGTCTCTAGATATCTGCGCATTATTTCGTCTTTGAAATCATCAAACATTTTGATCAATATAAATACCACCACACAGAGATTTTAGGTTAAAAATTTGATTATATAGATCAGCACTAATTTGATTTCCCATATATATCCACACAAATAATGGAGTTATGAGATAGTTTTAGAATTGTACAAAACAATATCTGAGTCACTGATTAACATAATACTGCTTTGTAGACCATTACAAGTGGCCATTCATAATGCACTATAACCATACGGCCAATAATTTCAACTAAAAGATAATGAAAAAAGGACTCTATTCGTTAGTGCATGTCGAACTGATCAAACCAGGATACATTTAATCCAGCATAAATGCACCACTTACCTGCTGACATTGCAGCGCGTAGAATCTCATCAGATTTTCGTGTTGTGTCGGGTGTGCTTAGATCCATAGCTTCATCGCATGATTGCGTTGCGGTGGATGGGTAGAGCTGGAGATTCAGTTTGTTGGTTTTCTTCGACAATACTGAATTATTGTTGGTTTCACAGGTAGTGGAGGTAACGAGTAGCTTGTTGTTGTTTACTGTTGCTGGATTGTTGTTGTTATTCTTACTCCTATAAATGTATTTAGTTTTAATAAGTTATACTAATTACAATTACAATCAGCATGGTTTGATCCAAATTGGATATTTTGCATAGAAGAAGTAATCATTTTTTAGTCCTAATGTTAATCAAAGTTTCAAACTAGGAAAGAATCTATGAAAATTAATTGGTACAGCGTCTATCCCGCAAATATAAGGTGTGGATCGTCGCTCCGCTGATACCATCAACATGGTACAATCTATTTTTTAGATGATAATTATTAGGGCATAAATTCCATGGCAGCTGATTCCACAACGCCCAGTTTCTCTAAAAGAACAATTTTTGGAAGAGGAGTTGGAGGTTCGAGCTGTCGAGGATAAGGTGTTATTACACGAGAAATCTGGGTCGAACATTTGCTAAGATAGTATTTATAGAATAGAGAGATTTCAGACACCCTACTCCGACGCTCCAGAGTGCGGAGGTATAAGCGAACAAAAACGAATGTCTCAATTCGGATGATTCAACCCCGTATAATTTATAGAGACAAGAGGAACAAAATTAGCTATCTAGACGAAGTCGACTCCGCTCCACATTTTGTTTACTTTAATCAGTACGTGCTGATTAAATGCCTTTAACTGAGGGAAATTTTATACTAGCAACGAATCATTATGCTACGTTTGTTGACCACAGTTGGGTAATCGTCACAGAGCCTTATGTCAGAAATAATGATCAGAAAAACGTTTGCAAGTTAGTAATTATAGACCTTTTTATTTGGCTGAATTATATATATGGTGTGATACTTTTGGTGGTGGTAATTTCCAATAGATGGCATTATTAATGACTAGGTAATGTTTTAATGTGGAGGATAAAGAGCGTCCGGGTCAAACAAAAAAATTTGAAGATACAGAATTACAAGATTTATTGGATAAAGCCCGACGGCAAATACAAGAACAACTTGCAAAGGCATTAAGTGTCAGTCGAGAATCTATAGGTAAATGTCTGAGAGCCATGTGAGTAACTCAAAAAGAAGGAAAATGGATACCATATGATCTGACAGAAAAAAGTATCGGAAGACATTTAGCGACTTTGGAATCTTACTTCAAAGACAAAAGAAGAAGTCATTTTTACACCGGCGATGAAAAATGGATCTATTTTGACAATCCTAAACGTAAAAAGTTATATGGAAAGAGAGGTGAATCACTACTATCAACGTCAACAGCTACGCCGAAACGCAACATCCATACTTCAAAAGTTATGCTGTGTGTGTGGTGGGATCAGATGGGTATATTGTGTTATGAGTTATTAAAACCTCGTGAAACTATTAGAGCCGGTCGATATAAACAACAATTATTAGCATTAAGCGAAGCATCAATGCAAAAACGGCCTGAATATGCCAAAAGACACGATAAGGTGATTTTTTTACACGATAATCCACATGTTGCGCAAATAGTTAAAGAAACGCTGGAAGCACTTCGGTGGGATGTTCTACCTCACCCGCCATATTCACCAGAGATTGCTCCTTCGGAATATTATTTATTTTGGTCACTACCGCATAATTTATCTACTCAGCACTTTCAGTCGTATGAAGAAGTCGAAAAATGAGTCGATGATTGGATTGTTTCGGAAGATACTCAATTCTTTTACCGCGGAATCCATTTGTTGCCAGAAAGATGGCAGTAGGTTATAGATAGCAATGGACAGTACTTTGATTGAAATAAAATTTATCTTTTAATTATAAACATCGGTTATTTTTAATTAAAAATCCTTCAAAATAAGTACCACACCTTCATGAATTGTTGATTTTTGTGGAGTAACATGTGGATTAAAATCATCCCATGCAAAGTGTAACACCGAAGAAATTGGAGTTTTATGAAAATCATGATATGTCAAAAAAGGAGGAGAGGGAGGCTAGAGTAACTGTAGGTGGTAGTGAAAATTTGAAAGTAATGCTGCTGGAACAGCCAACACATCGGCTATTCAGCCTTACGGGAGCTAAGTTGGATAAATATCATAAAGTAGATGATAAGTTTACCTTGTTAAAAAAGATTGACGATGCAATAAATTAAAAATACCTGTTATGGCTGCTATAGCTGTTCAATCCGAGACTAGCGATGAGCTTTTCTCTTTGCAGCCTCACCCTCTTCGTTGTGATGACGAAGGCGCTGACGAAAGCCTTTTGACACACCTCGACGGTATCCTCAGAAGGTAGCAACGGTACTAGATATTTGCAGGTGATACGGCGCGGAGGTCGTCCACTTCCTCCGCCTCCTTCGGGGGAGCTGGAGGTCAGAGGCGGCGTAGGGGCGTTTAGTCTGGCTCGGAGGTCCATATGTTTGCGCAGGAATTGGTTCTGCAGATCGGCCTCCCCAAGACCATAGAAATGTTCGAATAGACGACGGCGCGCCTCCAGGGGGACGCTCGCATCACATTTGTGAGGGCATTGGCACAGTTCATCTAACGAAAAAAAAATATAATTAAAATTAATGTTCACCAATAGTAATTGATTAACAAGTGATTTCATATGACTGAAGTGCATTTTACGCGGTGGTCGCCGGCTCAGGTTTCATTATTGTTTGTTAGCACTTAAGTTTCTAAAAGTTTGATTTCGGACTTGTCTATACAAACAAAGATCGACGAACAGCCACGTCAGCAGACCGGAACTCCACTCATCGGGAACCAATCAGAACAGACCACACACAACGACACGTCACCGGACGGGGTATAAATAGCCATGAAAGGAACGTGTTCGCCAGTTCACCTGAAGACGATGGAAGATAGCATATCAATCGAAACGTCGTGATACTCAAAATTTTATAGACAGTGGAAGTCCTAAATCAAACTTTTGTAAAATCCACCTTGTCTACAAGTTTCAAACAACACTTAAGTTTCGTTGACTGGTCAGTCCTTGTAATGGTCATCATTGGCGTTATGTGACGTGTCGCGAATTAAGTTTGAAATAGTTGCAACCGGTTTAAAGCGTCATCTAGACTGTTTTCCATTGCCCAACAAATGGATGTGGACTTAAGATAAACAAAAAAAAACTAGTAGGACTAAACAGACACTTTGTAAAAAAAGCTATTAAAAATACGACAGTACCCAAGATGATCAGAAACTTGTCATTGAAGCCTGGGAACTGTTTTAAATTACCTTTTAAATCTCCAAAAATTCAAATGCAATTTTCTGGGGTTATAAATCCAACATTCTTCATTACATAAACTTTCCTGATGACAAGAGTCAGAAAAACATATCTCGAATCCAAAGATTTTTGAAATCACAATACTTCTTTCCCCTATGGGGGTGTGAATTTAGAAATGACATCATTCTAATGCACAGTACATTTCTTCATTAAGCTATTTGGATATCAAATAGTGTTAAGGTTGAATATTGCTGAATTCATTTCATTACTGTACCGAAGGTCAGGTTCAAATTGTTCATTCTAATATAGTGAAATTAATTTTTAATGTGATTTCGTGGTAGTACCAAGTGATATTTCAAAAAATTCACTTTTTAAGTGACGATGCCGGTATGACCTAAGTCTTATCTACATCCATGTGCAGTACACACTTCAGTTTCTGATTAATACATTGGCTTATCTAGACTCAGAGGTCACTAGATAAACGTGAACGAATTTGACTTTCACTGCACGTGGCCTCTATTTGGGAAACATGAATCCTAATCATTTGACATGGTAAGATGTTGCGTAGATGGTAAATACGTCTTAGTACATAACAAACAAAACGAAAAAAAGTTGTTATTCGCACCGGGTACTTTCAAATGTAAAAATTTGCTCAAAGAGAAATTATTTCGATCTGGTATAAGATACAGAACTGAGTATTTACACATTATATGTAATAGATACAAAGATCGGTAAGCTTCAAGGTTTTCTTAGTTTTAGCAAACTCATCATCTTGGGTTTTCATTATTTGCCTATCAGTATCCGGAGATATAATCTAGGCATATGGGAAACATGGTTTTTAGGAATATGTTCCTCATAAAAAATAACTACACTGAAATAAAGCTTTTAGGTTTCACATTTGATGAAAACCTTCTCCAATCACATGTGAATGAGATGAATAGAAAATGCTATTGATCCTTGGAAAATAATTATAAAATATAAAGAACTCCATTGATCTAAATAAAGTTTTTATTGAATATCAAGAATAATTCCCAGTCAAGTTTTTCTACTTTTTTATCCCTCTTCCGGGGACACAGATGGATTAGAAGCTAATTATTTCGAAGGCGTGTGGTTTTCTATTTCTCTTGAAGTAACTTCCTGCAGTCATCTTATTAGAACAAATTTCATGTGTGACTGATTGTATATCGATGGCACTTTTATTCCTGAATTAAATCATCGCAGCTTTTATCAAAAAGTCCACCGACTTCCTGTTGTAGTTCCTTCTGCCTATACCGATTTCCATCCATCTGCAATAAGTAGACATTGTAAGTCAAATGAAAAGAAATAGTAATTGTCAGGTTAGGTATCATAATATTGATAAATATCGTTCATTAAGTTAACAGGGATTACTTACCCTTGCAAACTATAAATGCACAAGTGGTTGTGTGGGGTGCAAATGTGTTTTTTAATTTTTTTCACTGAAAAACTATAAAATATTTCGTACCACAAACTAACAAACTTTCACAAGATTACCCAAATTCACCGATATGCATATATATGTGCAATATGTGTTGCATAACAAAGATACAGCTAAATGAAAATTGGGTACCCCACGCGATCAACTAAGGGTTAAATTCGGGGTACGGTGCCCTTTATTTTAATTATTATTTTTTCGAGGTGACCGGTTTGCAAAAAATTTTCCAATTGGTGATCTATTATGAGAAGTACCTCTCATCTTATCTCATCAGATGATTGAAGGTCGACCTAGATCCGAATTTTCACTAGTTTATTTGTCCCAATATCATAAGCTTTATACTGTCACGCCATTTGGATTTCTCATATCTGTGTGTTCCGAAAAGTTAATCATATACGCGAGTTTGTCCAGATAAAGATTATCGCTTCATGATTTTTTTAGTATTGAGATTTCCCAAAGCACCAAGTATGCAATCTATGTAGATTAGTTGTTCATTTTACATTATATACTACAAAATAGCGTCAATTGAAGTTCTACAAAAATATTTGAGGTGTCGACAATTCTTGATGAGACCGAAAATATTATTTCATTTTCAAAGGTTATAAAGTATCTGATGATTATTATGGGATACTCTGTATAAAACACTTAATTTATATAATATAAAAGGCATTCTTTCATTCGACTTAGCAATGCCGAATTTTTGAGCTGGCCGCCTATATCTTTATACAAAGGCCACTTTCACTCCAATAAGTTGTTAATTTTTTGCGTTAAATTAGATGACGGAAAAAACCGTTGTTACTCCTATCACTTGGTTTAATTGTCATGCTGCCTGAAGTATTAGTTCCACGATAGAATTGTTCATTTGGATATTTTAATTTATTTCTCATACAAATAAGTACCTTATAGTTTTAACTTGAAGATTGTGTAATATACATACAACAATAAAACAATGAAAAGACAGCAACACATCTAATAAATTCTTTCATATGGAGATAATCATTTGTACATTGCTTCAAACAAGTTGTCTTGATAGTTTTCGATTTGTCATCTAACCAGCACATTAGACTGGTGCTATAGCTGGGTTTTCAATGTTTTCATTGTGGTTCAGTTTTACCAATTAAAAGTTTAAGTTATTTCAAAAGGATTCTGAATAATGGGGTAAAGTTAATCACTTAGGATATTTTGCATTTTCGGATGGATCCTGCAAGCTTTCGTCAACTGCACAATATGTTCCTAGGGTACTTAGACAACTGAGACTACTTTTTTTGGGCTCAATTATCTAATTTAATTTAATACCATGGTGACGACAAACAAGCTACTAAGGAGGTAGAGGTCGCATTTTCGGAAAAAGTTATGTAGATGTTTCATTTCTATGAACTCTGATACCTTTCTTTGAGAAGTAAGGGAGTTTTGTATGTGACTCATGTAATTTGAAGGGCTTTATGAACATAATGATCCACAAGGCCAGATATCATTAAGTTTTGGAAGCTGATAAGGAAACGCCTTCATTCGGGATTCAATCTGTTTCATCAATGTTAATTGTTTCAAAAGAACAGAGAATTTTATATACACCTGATACAAGCCATCAACTAAGTACCGCATTTGATAGATAGTAAAACTGGATTTCATTGATCCGCTAAAACGTTACCAATGTGGAATAATACCTTCATCATACAAATAATCGTGTTAATATTTTCAATAAATTCAATGGCGTTTTTAAATTGAATTGATTCTTAAGTACAAAGTCTTGTTTAATCCAAATTGAGAAACTTCTATTGTAGCCTAGATTATTTCTGAATAAGCTTACTTCCATTTTTTATTTTTCGTAAGCATACATGAGAAATGATTTGTTTTTTATATTCGCTTTCCCGATGCTTATTTGTTATATTTTCTGCATATCAATGGTTATTGTCTTATAAACCTTTTGTTTTAACCCCACGGTTGAGTAGAGTAGCTGCATTACTATTTTACAACTCGATTTGTCGGGACAACAGACAAAATGTCTCATAATAACTACTGACAGACAAATTTGACGACGTGTTCAGTCAAAATTGTATTTTTACGGCCTTTGTAATTATTAATAGTACGCTTTTTAGTAGTAAGTACTTTATCTGTCATTCATGTGGTTATAGTAAAATCTAACTTCATGGAAGTTTGCGCTTCAAAATTAATATTTAGCTTGAATAGTTCTGAGACGGTCCTGGCTTTTATCATGGCCAACAACCTTCTCCAGTGAAATCACGCCAAATCAACTTGAAGTGTCCTCTAAAATAATATAGGCCAATATTCATATAATTTAGCACTGTATCTGAAAGTACTTGAATATAGACATGAAAACAATATCATCACCTAATTCAAGACAGAATATAGGACACCTAAGATTAACTGGGAATTTCCTAGCTTACATCGTATCTTTATGGAGTAACCTTCATCGCAGTCACGGTAGAGTTTGGTATTTAAGTTTCACCTTCGCGCTGCTCAGGCACAAAACATCTTTTATGCACCTGGTACATAGTATATAGAGTCAGTAGAAAAACGGATTGCGTACCAAGTAGCACGGCTGATCGTCCTGACCCACGGCCTTATGCTCAATGGCGTTATGCATTACCTAAAAATCCAATTATATCCCGCGACAAGTGACCTTAGGCATAATTTTCCTACGCGAACGAAGGTTTCTGTATTCGATATTTTTTACAGTTCATACAGGCGGTTATTGGTGTGTCGACATCAACATCGGCCCAGAACTCGGTTACTATTTACGCTCCGAAAGTCTGTACTGGAGGCCGCAATGTAGCATGCATTATATAGACCGGTCGATTTGGGATTTGAAAGAGGAACCCACGAGGCTGATGATGTATCATTTTTCATTATCAAGTTGATAGTAAATTAGGAACAGTGTTTATGTTACAATCTTTTGGATTCATTGTGCGGAATGTGTGAAGAACACAACTTGTATATAAAATGACTGTTTCCCTTCGTTGAGTCATGAAGCGCCATGATTACCTCATCTAAATATGTTTGTCCTCATCCATACACTTGTTTCCCAATCTATGCCAACCTTTTTATTTCGAACGTTGTTCTTGGGTGTTGCTTTTCATAGGATCTCATGGTGTCAATACTGACCCTCTAGATAAAATGAGTCTATTTTCAACACGTTTTCAAAAATTCCACACATATATATATATATATATATATATATCGATAGGGGTCAATGAGATGTGCTCCGGTCAGGACAAACTTTTTTTTTTGTTGAAAATTTTGGTTTGTTCGATATCTGAATGAAAGCAGACAAACACTTCATGATATAATATTAGGTAGACGATATTTATGAGCATAATTGCTGTACGATTCCTTCTCCCAGAGGGAAAATAATACGAGGCCAAAAGTTTTGTTTTGGCTAGGCACGCCCGACGACCGGACTATGTGACAAGTTAACGTCCTTTGGCGTAAAATTTTCGGGTGAAACTATCTTGCTGGTGCGCGTTTAACTGTTAAGATTCGATTGAGGCGTGACAATGGTTTTTGCGGCTTGCTGCCAAGGCAGCGAAAAAGAGGTCAAAATGGCTAAGGCTGTTGTGGAGAGATTTCGTTTTTGTGTTCGTGTGGCTGACGCCATCAGGACCCACAGAGTTGATTCACAGAGCGAACAATTCAGACGATGAAACTGAGGACGGGTTGATATCGTATATTTAAAAAAATCATGCACGATGATGGTTTTGAATTTGATTTGGTATGTTTGCAACGGGCCCAAAAGACTCAAAATGCCTTGATGTGCCCGACAAATGAACAAAAATTCAATCGACAAAAAAAATGAATGTGAGTACGCTGATAGAATTAGAGTAGTAGCGAAACTGAAGTTACATTAAACACTTACAGCGACAAACTAACTCCGAAGTATATTTCACACTGTATATGATTGAAATTGTCGGTTTATGTACTTTAGCACATCACAGAGCCTTAATATTTGCTTATTCATACTGCATTTTAACGCACACAATTTACGAAATGAGATATTTTTAAACACAATTGGCGTACCTTATCTTCCATGATAATATTTGTTATAAACATGTCTGGATATTATTTTTTTTATTCACTGATGAATAGGCTTATTTTTTAGTTATATTTTGTATGCAAATATATCGCAAATCTTTATATTCAACACGCTTAACCGTGACTAGTCAATTTTGATCAAGAGGAGTTATAATCCAGTTAAGCATTTTGTTCATCTTACACGTTCTACATTTAAATTGCTCTCTATACAGATGAGATAATAAAAAATCGATACATACAGAATTGAACTGAAGTTTTAACAATGAGACAACGTTATCACAATTGTGAAAGATTTTTCTCAGTGAGAGCTCCACAATCTACACGCTATAAAATTCTTGGGCTTTTCGTATAAATCACGGAATCACAATTAAGTAAGAAGTCAAATTCGGATAAAAAACCGATTTCCATGAGTTTGTGGTGGTTTTTTGGAATGACCAAATCCTGCATCAATAACTTGAGCAGTTTATAATAAAACTCAAAAAAATCAGTAGTTCAGCTAGTTGAGTAATTTAGCATTTTTCTTTGACTACCAAATTCTATTTATAATTTATTGAAATATTGATTTTGTTCTAGGTAAGTGATAACTACAGAGAATATGACTAAAGAGTGCCTCTATTTACTACGCGTGAGTATCTAGTAACCTTAGAACACGTAAGAGCGCAAAATATTGTGGTTGTGGAAAATTTTTGAATTAAAGATTAAGACTTTAGAGTGTTTTATCAAGTTAATATCACAAAAATTCGTGTCAATAATTTCCGTCTATCCGCTGCCGGTCCTTTGGCGTTTTCTCATCTTAATCTCAATAATAACAGAATTTGATGAAATTTTGGGGGTGGGGAAAAACGATATGCAAGGGGTAGTAATGTTGCAATGGTGCTTATATTTTCTAAAATTCGGTACAGTTGCAGCTGAGAAAGAACAATATTAGGAAATATCAGATCCTTTAACTTCATCTTTGTAGGTCTTCGATAATTTTTGGCTGTAGACGAAAACATTTCTTCATGGGGATCAACATTTCTGGAATTCATATTATTACATGGAACTAGCAACTAATTAGATCTGAATCCACAAATGTCATCAGAGCAACTAAGACGCTTTTTATATCAAGTTTTGAATGATGACAACGTTGTAGAAGTTAGGAAGAATTTGAATATAATGTTTATTATTCCAAATAAATCTGAATACATACACTAAGTAAATATGGCTGAGTTGATAAAATTATTATTTTGCTAATTGAAACTTGAGGTTGTGAAACGTGTGCAGAAGTGTAAGACAGACGTTTGTGTCGTTTTACGCGTATCATTTCAATAAATTTGATTTCAATGTGGAATACATAATGTGTGTTCATTTTTTTAAATTAAATTATTGACGAAAATTGTTGAGAATGCGTAAATATAATTAGCATTATATTTTTCATAACATCAGAACACCTGCGGAATATAACCTCAAATAACTAGAATGAGAATTTTACCAGGTTAGGGAAATTATTCACGTTCTAAATTCATTTGTGTTGTAAGAAAATACAGAATTCACACCGAAGTAGGATATTTCAGTTATAAGGATGTTTTGGTGTTATTTCTTGCTTATTGACCAGTAGGGCACCTTACAGGGTAAATAATCAATCATCTTGGTATTTAACGTATTTTTCAAAAACCACATACCATTATGATTTTCAGTCAGTCAGTGTTTTTTTTCACTATTAATGCTCAATTTTTAATGATTGCTTTTGCTGTTAATTTGATAATAGTCCATTTATTCCAATACCGAGCGCATATATTAATATACAAATGTGCAAGTTCGTGACAATACATCGCAATTAAAAAATATGTTGTGTATTCTCACGCGGATAACGTACGACCTTGAGCTTTAAAACAAAAAATCATTCTGCCTACAGTTTATCACGTACTTCTGCCAATTACTCCCAGACTTTTTAAATAGTAGCATGAAAATATACGATTCATGAGAAAATACATTTTTATTATATTTATTGTTGTAACGTCAAGGAAATTACCTTATCCTCGGTTATAGACAAACATTTTTGCAATTCTACACATAGTGCAATGCATGGAATGCATTTCAATTTTGAAGGCACGTAGTTCACTGGGTGGCTCAAAATAAGGTTGGATCTAAAAACGATCATATGGTTTAGCAGTATTTCACCTGTAGTGGCCAGTCGCTAATTGAACCACATATGACTTATGGAATAATTTGACTAACGTAACTTTTGACAATTATTTTGTGATGCGCTCTCTGCTTTATCCTAATCTTTGCAGTGTGCTAAATGAAATCATACAACACTGGGTGTCAGAGCTTTTCTGTCCATTCTGCAGCATAAACACAGTGGAATGATGCCTTTATAATTTCAAATTTTAATTTACTTCATTTTGTATCATCACAATTGCTGTGGGGGCAGGCGAAAAGCTACTATAAGTAACTTGAATATTGAATATAAACGTTTTGGCAGTCTCAACAGCTTTCATCAAAAACCAGAAAATGAAAAGTTAAATTTAAAGAGGTAATTTTCAGAAGATATAATGAACATCAAATGAAGGAAATTTTGGTAGTGTTACAGTTCATAAGAATTAATGGTTACTATAAGTATATTTTCTGTTTACCAGTTTTGAGCAGTTGAAGTATTATTGCTAATATTTTATTGGTTCCACATTATTAAACAAATATATATATATATATATATATATATATATATATATATATATATATATATATATATATATAGAGAGAGAGAGAGAGCGAGAGAGTTAACATCATATCCAATATTATTGATTCAATACCTCAAATAAATAATTAATCAAAGTTGATGACTATGCAGACATGGTATGAAAATCATGGCAGTCTTTATGAGATTTTATTTTCACTTCAAGCTAATTTGCCCTTTAGATGAATCTTATTATTTGTCATTTATTCGAGGAATTTTGGCTGTTGTATGGTGCAACCTCTTATAATATTTCTTCTTAGATTCTTTTTCTATCTGAATTCTATGAAATACTGATAAGTGATTCAAGAATATTATTAAGTTGCCTTGAAAATTTTGTCAAAAGGGGCCAGTAAAGGCTTCCTGGGTTTCAACTCCGATATAAGTGGTTGATTTAAGTTTAATTTGGGCTACACTGTACAAAGTTTTTAGCATGTGGCATTTCGATTGTGCGTTAGGCACGTATTTGTTCAAGCATGATCTATTTTGTATTCCAAATCACTTTGCCGGTGTTTATATTTACATAAGCAGTGCATTTGAACGTTACACAAGATTCTCACGTCCTTGATCTTTAAAAATTGCATTCGCCATATATAATGCATCCTCAGTCAAATAATTGCAAACATGATCGATATTCAATTACTTGCTTATTTTTTTACAGATTTGGTAGTTTCAAAGGACAAAATCGAGGGTTTGAAAGTAAATACTTTTCATAATTAAAACAAAGATTTTATCTGGTAGACTTCAAAAACTTTAGATTATCCAAACTTGATTTTCTATATAATGATCTTTATTGAGCTAGAAATACAAAGTGTGTGCAACAAATTGATACATACGCGATTATACTAATTATTGGAAATAGCTAACACCTGAAAAAATGTGTTTCAACCTCTTTTCATAGATTTTAGTTCTTCGGTTGTCTTTTACATTACATACATACGATTATCGATTTACGACTGGAATCAATCTTATTACAAATGAAACGCAAAAAACGTATCCCGTGTATTTGTCAACAATTTCGATCCGAATGATAATGTTTCTATATTTTTGAGAATCTGTGTGATGGAGGAAAAAATAAAAAAATGATTCCCAAATTTTGTTTTTGTGTTATTCAAGTCGCCGCTCATCTTTTAGCTAGTAGTAATTTTTTTGCAGGAGTCAAACATTTTTGATGCCTTCATTCTCGTATTTTGTACATTTCTTATGTTCTTGATATGTTTAGGGCATGAACAAATAAACCATTTCTGGGGTTCATGAATGTGAAAGTATCACATGAATTCACTGCTCTCAAGAATAAAAAATATTGAAACCCTGCGGGACGAAAGTGTACAAAACAAATCCAAAACGTCAAATTTTTTACTTGTTCTGTCACGTGAATAGAGTGAAACAACATCAACATTCTAGGCAACTTTATTATAGCTGACAATGATATTTTGGAAGGCAGGATATGATGTCCATCTACTTAACTCAACTTTTGTGTAGTTTATGGATTGTCTACTGGATCAATTCTCCAAAAATATGATACTCATTCATTCCCCCCCTAGTAGTAACCTAACCTGAAAAATTCATTCAAATCGGATCTGTAATTTGAGGTTATATAGGGTTCAATAATTATTGGACCGACATACCTACGGAAATGAGTTTTTTGACATGTATAATTGTCATTCTGCAATCGAAAAAAATATTTTCGTATACATTTTTTACCAATTATATTGCAATTTGGAATGTGAAATAGGGCTGTTCGTAATTCCTTGCAAATGTACTGAATATTCCAGCTCAAATAGCGCGAGTGAGCTTGAAAGAGCAAAGCTTCCTTTAATATCATCTTTTCACGGATTAACACCAAGCACGATAGCAAAAGGATATCGTTTGATGTTTATCTCACTCTCCACTTCCTCTCTCATTGGTGGAGTGGAACAGCAGAGCAGTGATATATGTAATGAAAATCTGATTTATGATCGTATTTTTGCATACATATATATCATATTATAATATGTGGTGGTGATTTCAGGTCAATCAAGACAAAGAAAAATTCCTCATTTTTAAGTGCATTGAAATCAGTTTTGTAACGTATTATTTTTACAAATTCGCAAATACCTTGAAGATAGTATAGGCAGAAAAAACGAAACGTAGTAAAGATTTTTCTTTAGTTCGACCATTGGAATATTATATATTTATATAACAGTTTAAACACCGTTCTAATGGTGATTATATTTTGGAGTCTGTAATAAGTTATTGTTCTGTCGCTATTTTGTTTTTAATAATACAGGATAGAAATTGTTGAGGACTGTTTGTTCTCTCCCCATGTTTTTCGGATATATAGTGATATTGTCCATTCACTTAAAAAATACATTAGCTGAAACAATATTTGCTGCATAAAAATTGAAGGTATTCTGCACACACGTAACTTAATTAAGATCGACGAGAAACACACGCATTTGTCAAAGTGGTTTTCCACTAATTACAAACTACGTCATCGGTCCATTAGGCATATCGATCGAACCACGTCCCTTTTCTCTAACATTCTAACTAAGGCCACTTGGCATGGCCATTTAACCTGGTGAGCTTTGACAAAGTGTTTGTTGCTTCAAAAGGCAACTTTCTGAACTTTACGGGATTGAACGGAAAGGGGTGTCATATAGTTGTATAGACTGAATGCTTACATTTTTTGTACTCTACCACCGGCAACAAAATAGCTAGAGATACTGTGGTTAGTGCTACAGCTTTACAAACATGAGATCAGTCGGACAGGCCTAATTTGAACATAGATCCCAGTTTTTTCATATCAGCTCCAGCAACTGAAAATTACCCTGATGATGTCAGTATTCTGCCCCCTACAAGAGCTTGAATGAGTGTGTTTCTGGTAACACCTGACCATTTATCATATGCTCGTTTGGGTGTCTGGTGCTTGTATAACTAGATTGATATAGAGACAAGCTCATTTATTTTGTATTCATCTTATTTGAAGCAAGTATTGTGTAGTAATCCTTTCTATCTTGATGCATTGTTTGAATATATCAGATAAACAATGTTTACTTTAAGAGCCAGAATTCATGATATAGCAGGACTATAATAGCGAACCTTATAGCACTTATTCTTTGGTTGACTGTCTGATTCATCTTATGCCGTTAACCAAAGCAACATGTTATTGGCAAAATACTTTGTCTAACATTTCACATGTATCGGTAGCTTTCATCAAAGTCGAAAAATGAAAAAATACTATAGTTTAAAATTTAAATGACATTGGCGTGACCGTCTCCAGAATTATTCTTCACAAATGTGCTATAATAGTGACGATATTGTTCAAAGTAGAAGAAAATCTGATCGAACGGAGTATGTGTGTCCCTTGCTATACAAGCCTGAGAAAATATTGTTACGAAGTCATACATTTCTGGATACAAGGCTATAAAATTAATGGAAAAACACCATCAATAGAAATAGGAATTTGTAGTTGTATTTTTAAAAGACTTCCGTTCAAATGACATTTGATGAAAACATATTGGAGAGTATAGCTTCAGATTATTATTTTCAGGTTCGGTATGGTTTTGATTCTCACTGATCACTTGTGCTTGAACATACACGCTGTTTTACAAATAACAGTGTAGAACGGCCTTTACAACCATGACCGCAATTCAGGCGATCTTCAATAGCACGTAAACAGCTACTAATAAAGATAGGAGATGGTCAACTGGATGCCGTAATAGTAAATCTATTCAAAATCATTTCCAGGATAAGCATGTGACTAATATAGTGTATGCGATGTTCTTGTTAAAATGTATCTGTAATTATTTCCCGGATGGCTCAAACTATTCGTCATCAAAATTGAGTCAATAAAGTTAGGAGCCTATATATTACAGACAGATCTCTCATACATAATTCAAGTGATAATTTTGTACGATTTTTTTAGCTTCTTTGAGTTTCGATTTTTTTTTGTGTGTTTAAGACATATCAACTTATTCCATGCAGAATTAAAATTTTTGTTGTACTTTTGAAATCAATTGTTCTCTCTTTGACCAAGAACCATTGCTTAAGTTGATCAAATAGTGAGTTCTCAGGATTTTTCTGACCTGATTTTGCCAAAACTCCGCTCATATATTGAATCTACGAGAACACAATTCTGCTATGCAACTTATGCTTTTCTAAGAGGGAAGATTTTCTAATAATATGACACTCCATATGTAATCCATTCAAAGAATTGACCCATGAACTTTATCTTGTCTTGGTACCTCATTATTCGGTGAAGTTAATAAAATATTTATCAGTAGCATATTGAAATCTGACGTAGCAGCGCATATTTCAACATTTTTTGTCCATTCCATATTTCTTGTCAATTGCACTTGATCCATTTCTAATTGAAAAATGGGCAAAAATGCTTATATACTCTACACACTTACCTACCAGCAAATACATACAATACAATGTATACTGTAAGCAATAGTTCGGTATGAAACACAAAGCGAATCTTGAAAAAAGTGTTTCTAAGATTAAATAGTTGAATATACCTTGAAAAAGCAATGCAGAGCAGATTGGCGACGCCAATGGGCAATTTGCAAATATTTTGAATCGTGTAATTAGATGATTGTAAAGAGTTCCTATAAGCAGAATAATTAGTGGCTTTCAGCAATATGAGATTATGTACTAGTAGGAGTACTAGTGATAGTGTTGAAAGAAATTCATGGTTCTTGATTCAAGTATATAATAAACTTTAATCTCAGAACAGTTTATGCTCTTTATTAAAGATTGCATCTTTTGTGTGTATGGATTAGAGTGAAATAGAAACCAGGCCTTTGTTTATACCTCAATAGATTATTATATTGAAAACAAAATGCTTCATTGGAAGTACCGCGTCAATCTAGTTGATCACCTTTTATCATTATTACCACACCAAAAATTGGGGAAAGTTCTTTGTTGTCATCAGCCATTCACTATATGTTTATAATGATAGGAATTCAAATGGAACTGAATCGCTATCAAACTTATCTATCTCCTTAGACGAGTAATCGAAATTTCAATCTGCATGTGTATAATGTGCATACATAACGACGATTTGTTTAGAAAGTTCATACTATAATATACATAGTAACCTGCATAGAAAGGACCTTAGAAGCGGAAATTAGAATGGATTTGAAGAACAGTTTAAAAGAGTTCCTTTTTTTTCTGAATTCGATTGTCTCGTTTCACTTCTCTGCACACCACAATAATAAATCGCTGAAAACAGGTCCGTCCAACTAATTGATTGCTTTAGGAATTTTCATTGCCACGCAGTTTTTTCAAAGGTTGATGTCATAAACATGATTTTTACGCATTATGATGAATCAAAGTTGAAAAAACCGTGCCTCTGGCCATGTGTACGCATTGTTGTTATTGACTATGGCGTAATGTTTTGCGACTTGGATTCCAGCATCATTAAATGACGATTAAGAAAAAATGATGTGCGAAGGTAGTGGTTCTATGGTGATACCAGATACAATCACAGATAGCCAGTAGAATTTTGGATAATAACATGGCACAAATATAATTTTATGAATAAGTAAAAGTATCTATCAAATGTAAAAGTAAAAAATATCACTCATGGCTTTCATTTGACTAATAATTGAAAACAAATACATTTGATATACATCGAGCTTTTCTTAAATTACAAAGTGTAATAATTTGAATCAAATAGATATATTGGTTTTAAGCTTCACCAGAATCAACAACAACAAACAAGTGTCATCAGATGTGTTAATGCGTGAGAGATGCGCGGCTTGGAATCAATTTTTGATTTGATTTATGTATATAGGGTGTCACAGAATATGTGGGCAATGTCTCGAATTCATGTAAAACACTAACATATGTCAAAATAAAAAAATGTTCTATAGGCTTTTACTTCGATTATTTTGATCATCATATAATTGCAATGTTATTTTAATACGTTGGACAATAAATATGATCGTATGGAAGAGTGTTGCTTTGGAACGTTTGCTACTTGGTTCGAGAAAGATAAACTAGCCTCAGTACAGGCTATTTAAAAAATAATGAGAAATTTGATGTGCATTGAATTTTTGACAAAAATATTGTTTGTAGGTAGAATATTTTTCTGACCAATTAATTGATATATACGGTATTTCAAGGTCATTAAACAGTTTTCGAAGGAAAACAATTTGTGTCGTTTTAGGCTACCTATCAGATTAGGAAACAACCATGTTAAAGCGACAATTTTATATATCTCAAATAACAGTAATTTTTTCGCTCTCTGAACAGATTATTTATTTTACATGGTATAAAAACAGCAATATTGCGTTAAAGCTACTCCATTCCCAGGTTGTGGAAAATATCATATATATTTTCTATAAGAATCAGAGCTCGTACACATATTCTGGGACACCCTGTCTAATATAATAGCTAACCTAATCTCCGCCTTGAACATGGACAGCAGCAAGTCTTTTTCACTCTACTGGCTTCGCGCAAAACAATAGACAATCATCGTCGACGTCGTCGTCGTCGTCGTCGGCTTTTTTAAGGTATCCAATAACATTCTAGTTATATTATGGCACGGCCTTCCTCGATAATGACTACGTTTAAGTCGCTGTCCTAGCAAGTGCAATGTTAAATTAATATAAACGCGGCGAAGTGTGAGTCACGCCGTTGCCAGGTTGGTTGTCGACGAGGATTTTGCACGCAAACTCGATCTCAGGTGCATTCGGAAATGTGAAATAGTAATTGAAATAAGCAGTACTGTCTGTGGTACTGCTTAATAGTCGCGGTATGGCTGAAAGGAATGCGAAATTGCAGATCTTTGAATATGAATATAGTATGTTGAGACTGTAGGACAATTATCAATCAAAAAAAACATTAAACTGGCCTGGAAAACTTGTACATAACAATGATAACAAAAGTTGTTCAAAAATACGAAGAAAACCGCGATCAGTACACAAAAAATGCCTAAATGAATAGAAATATGTATTAAACGCAAAAATAATGTAGATATAGGAATAAATACCGAATTAACAATAGATTTTCCTTGGGGAAAAATGAAATTTCATATGACATATATACACCCTATATAATATTTTTATTTAATTGTACTCTGAAGGTCGAAATTAAAATGTTTGTGTATTTTCAATTTTTTATAGTATTCTTATGACGATGAAGGCTAGAATGGTTTAAAACTCCAAAAGGTATCCCCCAAGTCACAAATATTACAACCTTCAAGGGAATGATTACACTGAACATATTGTTGGTTCTTTTTTCACTTATAAGTCAATGTTTTTGAATGGTAATGTTGTGGCCCATACATATCATCAAAAAACTAAAAAAATTGCCTATCCCACAACGTACTACAGTGCAGATTCAAAATTTGCATGAAGAAATTTATCAAATAAGGGAAATAATTGATATTTAGATTCAAACGAATACCAAAAATAGGGTTGGCCATTGAAACAAAAGTCAGAATACCTCTCACTTGTAAATTTAGGGATCACAACTGTCATCATTTGAAACTGTCACATTTATTCACGACACTAACCACGATTCCCGGTAATTTTTCACAATTTTGAATTTGTATAAGCGTCGCCTTCGTTCTCAAAATTATATTTTTTGTAGATATACGGATCTTTTTGGAGTATTTATTCCATATCGTACAGATTCCGTCGTCATGGTATAGAACATGAGCGAAGAGGTCATAGAAGTACTCTTATAAACTAAAATAAATAATGAATTGATTTGACCAAGTCGTATAGATTATTATAGGAGTTGCGTAAATGTTCAAATGTTGGAAGTGATAAAGATAAGAGCACATAATACGAGTACGGCCGTATATACATGTGGCGTTTGCTCAGCGCGAGGTGTTAGCCTTGTTACGTAATCGCTTCACGATATGGGTCCTTACTCGTGTACGCCATTACTGGCATACTTTATGCATTTTTATAGTTCTATATTGATAAAATCGTCGGGGACCGCGTTTTTATTTTGCTTTCCGGCCAAATGCGTGGCGGTCAGTTTGGGAATTGTTCGAAACGCAAAAATTGCATTCATATTTTTATTGGCTGTCAAGTTAAACAACATGACAAAATAAATTTACTAACGTTGCAGCTGCCTATGCAGCCTTTATCAAAGTGAGAGACTAAATTTTGTAATAATTGTAATGTTTGGTAACCCAATTTTCCATCTTTTGTACTTAGATAAGGATACCAAGCCAACTGAAACTCACGAAATTTCGTCAATCGCTGATGGTTTTTATTAGCGGCTAATATGAAGTATGAGATGAATCAGAGTAAAGCTTAATAAGTTATAAAAATTGCATTTCCTCAAGGACTTACAGTAGCACCTGATGAGGAAGAAAACTGCTTCAAGGTGATGTGAAACCAACAGATTATTCAGTACTAAATTTCTTCCTCAGTGGAAGTGAATGCTTGCTCACTACATTTTAGTTGAACAAATTGATTAGACGAATTGAAACTGTTTCTAATTCACATCTTCCAAGTCCATAGCGCGTAATTTTGTATGATAATGATGTATTTGTGTATTTAATTTGTATCTGAGGTCGAGCAGTTAATAAAAAAGAGATTTTCATTATTTTTTTATTTTTTTGTTGTTTAGAGATTATGATTAAGTATAGTGTAAGTATTACACTATACTATTTCCTAGATATTTTTCTCCATATTTTTATGTGCTTCATCATATCTCCTGATGTTTTGAAACTTATATTTTCTCATGATATCTAATGTTAATTATAAATACCCTGATATTTCCAGAGATATTTTCTGGGTGGTTTTCAACTTTTTTATCCTGTTATCATGTCTATAGCCCTCGGATGTATCTATATTGTTTGTTAGTGTTAATGATGATGATGCTATGATTCGCGGAAACGCACACATGCTCCGCTGCGCTGCAAGTATATTCATTCAAATCCTGTTGTGGAACGCCACGAGCGAGGGAGGGAGTGTATTACAGTGTCAACATTTACTATACTGTATAGTGGATTTGATATTTCAGATATTAGATGAATATTTATTCATAGCAATGCAATGGTGCGTCACTGAGGACGGGTTCATGATTTCTTGCAATGAAATTTGGTAAATGGTGGTTGTAAACACATACAAAACTGTAAGAGGTAGGTGGTGGAGTATAAACATTGAAAATCAACCCTAGTATTTTTTGACTGTAATATTAACGTTTATTGACTTCACATAACCATACTAAAATTGTATAAAAAAAGGTACGATTATTTTTTTCCCGCTAGCTTCTTATTGAAATGACTGACATTAAAGGAGCAAAAAATAGATAGAAGTATGTGGTTTCAATCGGCTCCAGCGGAAAATATAATGAGAGATCCCTGAAAGGAGGGATATGGAAAAATTTATGAAAACATTTGGTATATACCTAGATCGAAAATTCGAAAAATCCATTATATAGTCTAAGAACTCGACCCGTTCAGTATGCGTATGAGAAATTGTGGAACCCTCAAGTCTAAAAAAAATCATGTGAAAAAATTCATTGCCACGATTTTCAGTTCTTAACTGTTTGACGACTGAAGACTGACTGACTGCTGTCACAACTCGATGTTCCAATATATACAAAAATGACCATCTCTAATGTTCCATAACCAAATTCTGAAAAATCTTGACATTCGAGATGCCTGTTTGACATCTGCTTATATGTTCTGGTTGATTTACATACAGGGTGATTTTTTCTCAGTTGCTATCGCTGATCTCATTGCAGTATTAACAATTATTAATATTATTACCTTTGAAACTGCGGCTCCAAAAAGAAATCCTGGGGTCAGGCTTGGGCTTACCTCGCCCCCTACAAGCCTATGTAATTTTTATTCAATCCGACCATGTTAAATATCATGATTTATTGATTTTACAATAATTAATTTATGCACTTTTTACATAGGATTTTCCTGGCCGACTTGAGGGTTCCATAATGCCCTATACGCATACGTGTGTAATTCTTATTCAAATCCGCGATGACGTAGGTTCGAGTGCCATTAGCTCTCATATAAGTTGGTATGAGTTTTCTAATTTTGCTCAGGAAAAACAGGAACAAAATTTACCATTAGAGCTGACAGCGCTCCAAAACCAATCGTACGTTTTTATTCAATCTTGCTGGTTATATGGGATAGATCAATTCAATATTACCTCATCTTCATTCGGAAATACTAGAGTTGATTTTAGATTTCCATCACTCTTCTCTTTTTCCGTTATTTACCTCTTCCAGATAAGAAAAATAACTTCCCAGATCAACTCGCCGTCTCGATATCTACGTACACGCCATTGTTTCAACTACTGTATGTCATGTCATTCCTCAAGAAATTATATATATGAATTTAGTAACATCATTGGCTATAAGCTACAGCAGTGTTCAAAGTTGATTTGGTGAGATCGACCAACTAATATAGTCTGGATTTTCTGAGGTACAATTTTTGTGTCTATCCATGAAATTGAATCTTATTTCATTATATTTTGATATTACATATCTTTTTTGAATTAATATTATTTTCCATCATTTTGTGGAAAAATCTGAAACACTTTACATCCAGTTGGTATGACATATCTCAAGAGTGAAATTGTTTTGTATCCAAAATTGAATATTTCCACCGTCATTGTTCAATCTCAGAATCGATTATCCTTGTACAAAGCGTCATTTGTTTACAAAGTTCATAATGGAATTTCCAGCAATTTAAAGGCCTTTTGTTAATTCATGATGTAATCAGTGAGATATAGTGTTTTTGATTGTAAACAAATGAAATTAGTTGGCCCTTGGAATACATATTCTGTCGGCGCGCTTTTCTCAATAGGTGCATAAATAAAAGCATAACTAAAAGTCACAATCAGAGGTTACACACTCATTTAGTTAATTACTTTAATAAATTATTTCCTCATTATGTATGTGTATATAATATCTATAACATCTTATGAACCTTACCCTCGGATTTCTTGAAATTTAGCATATCAGATCCGTCATGTACGTAGATACTCACTCTTACATGATGAAACTCTTCTATCATGTTTGTACTTAACACAGTTTCAAAATAAAACTCATTTTCTTTCAGAAATATAAAATATGACAGTTCGACGATGATTTAACACTAGATTTACGGATGTTGATTATGTACCTATTTTTACTGAAGTGAGCCAATTTGACTCATACAAAGAAATTGAAGTTTTTTCCAAAGAAAATAGTTCCAAATCAATTTGAATTAAATATTCACTATCAAAAATTCATGGAAAACATTTTTTACATATATACTCTCTTTTTGAAACACATTTTCTGCAAACATTTCTATTACATTGAGTGCAATAGTTTGAAGTTTGTTTTGCATGATTGTTGAACTTGACAATTCTTCCGTGCGTCAGTAGCATGAATTTCTGTCATTGGAATAGAAGTGTTCTCGACTTCTTCTCTACACTTACTTCTTAGCTCTTCAGCCAATTGGAAAATAAAATCTTTTCGTGAAATATTTACTTGAGTCGTCTCTTTATACAGAATCCAAGTATTGATAGCTGCTAAATCTAAAATGTTGTAGAAAACTTGCAGAGGCCATCTGCGTGGGTAATGATGTAGCGAAAACAAGTGACAATCAGAGAAACAAAATCACAGGCGACTTGACTGTTGCCCAGGCTGTTAAACTATTAAACCATTCTATGAGTCAATTCGGCTCACAACCGTGAAAATAGGTATACCACATTCGATAATGCGAAATGAAGGGGTGTATGGGGAACAGGAATGAACGTTTACATATATTTTATTACTTAACTAAAAACCAACGTATGATTTTAGAAAGTAATATTAAAGTTTTATATATAATATATATATATATATATATATATATATATATATATATATATATATATATATATACATATATATATAGTGATCAAATTTTTAATGAGTTAAATTGGCTCGGTCCGTAAATCTAGTGTTAAATATAAATCGAAACGCGTGTCTGAAAGAAAAGTTTTATTTGTGAAACTGTGTGTTAAGTACACAATTATTTAATCTATATCAGATTCTGATAAATAAATAAATATTTGGTCTACCTAAATCCTGTCCTAGTTTACTTATTAATCAAATATGTTAGCCTGCGTTACTCATTTTTTTAATTAATTTTGAATTTGACGAATATGTTAATCAAATGAAAGTTCATGAAGCTTTGAATGCTACTATTTTTCTGTATTTTATATTGATATAACTTATAATAACGGTGTAACAAATTCAGTACAGTTTATTATCTCAATCATTTTTGAAAAGCTCATTATGGACTTGATCTCATTACAAGGTTGTTTTATAATACCTTAAAGTATCTAGATAAGGACGAACAATCCGCTGCAAATAATTAACAGTATTGAAAAATTATTGACCCATTTCTAGTTTTTCAGCTGTTTTTGTTGGTTTTTGTCAATTTACTACGCCGATTTTTGCAATTTTCTGGAAATAGTCTCAATTCGTCTTCTCAAATTTTTGCCTTTATTAGAGATATTTTTGTCATGTGACGTGTCGTAAAAATTGAGAAGACTTTTTGAATCCAATTCAGCTAGAGCAATGAAGTATGGCGTCGAGTAGATTGACTTAGTACTTGTCACGCCCTCACGTTTTTTTATAGCAGTTGGGTTGTTAGGATTGGTTTAACGACATGAACCAGAATTTGATAAACGAAAAAAAATGATTTTTGCCAGAAACAGCTACTTTTCTTCTGTGAAGGAACCGTAAAATATCAGTAATATTTTGCATAGGTATGTCGTTGATAGACATGCATTCGGAAAAGGTGCACAAAATATGACTTTAATCATATATTTTTGAAGTGATGTATTGAGTGGAATCAATATTATTGTACAATTTCGAAAACTACCATGCTGCTGTAATATTTGTCAGAAATTACATGAATTATGGACGAATAGACCAAAGGAAATAAATGACTTGATTTTCGTAATTTACATATGAAACGTCCAAAAAACTACCAAATAAATTCGAATTCACACAACTAATAATCAAATTTTTATCCATCCGCGGATGAGAATTCAATTTGTAATAATAGACGGTGAAATAATTTTGAATCATTTTCGACACACTGCATCTCGAAAACGAATCATCTATAATAAGTATATATGAAATTATCAAAAGTTTCTAGACAGTCGCCTGCTTACAGGATACTCGTTATAAACAAAACGCGAAGATGAATATTATAGCAGTAGAAATTGAAAGTAGGCAGAAAAGGATTTTCCACAGCGCACTGGTATGACGCTCCGTCCGCCGATGATAATTACAAACCTGTTACAATAAAAATTATGACACGTGCCCTAGCGACAAGGCCACATCGTTGCCTTCTGTGTGTGGATGTGTATACAACGTAAAATGAATGACCTACATACAGAAGGTCGTTATAGCTTACAGTGCGCTTGGAATACCAACAACGTTCTTTTTCATTTCGATATTTGGGCACGGAGGATTTCGGCGGTCCGTATGAAAAAATGTAGAATCTTGTGCTGCATTCTCACTAATAAGATACCTACTATACGAGGAAACAAACATAGTCAGCAGCAGCAGTTGTGTAACGTACATTTTCGGATAGCTATGGAACTGACGATGAATTAAATTGATGTCGAGATGGATGTTAGATTTGTTTTGAACGTTTGAGGACGTTGAGGCAAAACTGCTACTAGAGACATCATTTTAGTGAAAAATCAAACGCAACCCATGCAAAAATAAACTAATAAACTATAGCATCTAAAACAATTCAATATTCGTGTAGATGATATGCTATTACGCGGCCAAAGTTTTGCGATTATTACACCAGATTTCACAAATAACTTCTCAAATCTGTGTATGATTTTTTGAGCTTTAAATATTGAAGTGATTCAGGTCACAAATTTTAGATTTCTATACAGTTGTATTCCATTTTAGATTCGGATTGTCTGTAGACATATCGTTTTTCGCATCACCAATTGAAAAATGGATGAAAGATTGTGAATGTACGCCACCAATTTTTCTCTGTATGCGGACCTTTACACGTTTTAGAAACAGAATACGCAGTACGGTTATCCCGTGACACACAGAGGCCTTAGTATTTACGTCAATCGTTCCAACACACTTGGCATGCAGGCTATTTTCGTATTTATTATTTATCATCGATATAGGTTACGAACTCCCGTTGTAGCTCGGACGGGCTGTTTCACAACCAACATGTTTTTGACCACTATTAAAAAATGCAATGTTCGGTACCCATATCATCTTTGCATTGACACACTTTAAATCGAATTATTTCTGATCAGCACGTAATAATATTTTTATGTAGATGTATATTGTAGATGCTCTCACCGGGACAAACTTTTTCCCTCATCAAGATAGAATCGTGTAATCGTCACATTAGTAGTAAATATGCGATGCGTTTTGCTCAGCCCTTAAAGGATTGACATACTGTCAAAATAAAAAATTATCACATATTCACGATATCCGGGACACAATTTGAACAATCTCTTATGTTATTGTGATAAGCTTTATATTGTTGTTTGAAACTTGTAGACAAGGTGGATTTATCAAAAGTTTGATTTCGGACTTCCATTGTCTATAAAATAGAAGAAGGCCTGCCTATGGGATCACCGTTGTCTCCGGTTGTAGCCAACTTGTACATGGAATGGTTTGAGTCAACTGCCATCGAAAGTTCAAGTATTAAACCGGAGTTATGGCTTCGCTATGTGGATGACACATTCATCATCTGGAACCATGGAGAGAGCCAACTAAAAACATTCTTCAGTCATCTGAACAACATGCGACCTTCGATAAAATTCACGAAAGAAGAAGAGAGCAACAACTGCCTTCCATTTTTAGATGTTTTAGTAACGAGAAGAAACAATTATTAAACAAGATCTATTAAAAAACGGATACCCAAAGAAGCTAGTGGAACTAACAATACAGGAAAATACCAACAGTAGAAGAATTAAACACGAAGAATCTCAGCACTTACTCATTCTGCCTTACGTCAAAGGAATATCAAATGGAATCAAAATAATAGGTCAGCGATACAAGATCCGAACGAGATTCTCTAGGACTGCCACCCTCAGAAGTATCCTAACAAAAACTCAAGCCCAGGAATGAATCTCAAGAGACGAAGGACTGCATCTACCAGATACCATGTCAATGTGGTAAAATCTATGTTGGAGAAACAAAAAGGCCACTGGAAGTAAGAATCAAAGAACATCGTCTCAACACCCAGCGAGCAGAGACAGGAAAAGCTGGAATAGCTGACCACGTATGGACGGAGGGACGGAGAACCATAAAATAGCTTGGGACGACGCTAAGGTTTTATAGACAATGGAAGTCCGAAATCAAACTTTTGATAAGCTTTATATTGTTGTGAGCTACTAATTTAGCGTTAAACGTATAAAAATTGGAATTTGGTCGGAATTGGAAAGAAATGTGCATGAAGCAAAAGTTATTTTAGACTGAAGGCTCAGTAAAGCAGAGAAGATCCTCTGAACAGAGACGTCGAGTGAAAATTGGGAAAATCTGAAACTCTAGGCCCTCTTTAAAACAGAAAGTCGTAAAAAACAATAAAAGTAAATCCTTCCAAATGTTTGATTTCGGACTTTCATTGTCTATAAAATTTTCGTTCGCCAGTTCTCCTGAAGACGATTGAAGATAGTATATCAATCGAAACGTTGTGATACTCACAAATTTTATAGACAATGAAAGTCCGAAATCAAACTCTTAAGAAATTTATGAAGCACGTTATGAAATGACATTTAATTCATCTTCGAATAAAATTAGACGTTTCGTTCAATTGATTTTTGAAGACTGCATTTATACTAGTGTTGATTGAGATGTCCCTAGAAAACTACTGATAGATCAGAACCTACCCTGACGTCTTATTTAATGAATGTAAAAGAAAGTACTGATATGTTTAAATCAGGTGTTTACAGGGATTTCGTGTTTTATTCTATTTTTTTATGCTTATAAACGAATGAATTTCCTCATAAAAACGTAATTCCAGCGAGCTTTGTTGTAAGAATCCCATAAAATGAGACACATTTATATCGAAAGTTTTAGAAGTGAAGACGATTATTTTGAAACATTGTTCATGACCGAATGAATCTAAATTGTACTTTCTTGAAAATGTATTCCTGAAATTGTTACCGATCAAAACAACCTTTTCGACGTCGTCATTCATTGTTAATAAACAGTTTATCCCTTGATAACGATTTTTCCCATCGAATCTATTTCTTACACAATTCATTTGGTATTTGTTATATAAAAACTATCAGCTGAATAACCATTTAGAGCAATTAATTGGATTTCTACAACTACTGCGTTAGTGAACGGTGAATCCGATGATCGTAAACAACTGCCTGTATTGCACGTGTCAAAATTCCACGATACCATTTTTTCATTTGATTGAATTTGCATTTCAAAGGTCATATTTCGATACCGACATTTGTTAATGCAGTAGGTTCATAGATATGATGATGAATTATGTCAGCTTTATACCGGAGATACTCGAGATTTGATCATGTATTATATGACCGGTTTAACAGTTTTTCAGAGATTACTAATAGTTTTCCATGAGCCTAGTTGAAAATATGGTTTGTGGTCATATACAAAGCACAAGGGTCCACAAAGATATTTCGTGTGAAGATGATAATAATATATAATCATGCATTCTACTAGGTTTATGATTTGGTTGTCGAAATCTGTGTCGACATCTGGAGTCTGGCTATATATTTATACATATTACATATAAAACATCAAAGACTAGTCATGTGAATTTTATACTGATCTTCAAAACTATCGAAATTTCCTAAAATTTCTGTAACTCATAACAGCAACGAGAATGTCCACATAATGCCATGCCGTGTGAATAATACAGGTGTAAACTATCTTCTGAATGACAGGTTGTGTAAATATATTGATACCAACATGCTACAATGTAAGTGTTCTTCAGGAACTGTTTCGATGGTAGGATACAAGATTATGCCTAATAATCTATTGTAGACTTTATGCAACCTCTCTGTCACAGCCATGGTAAATTGGTGTTCAGGCGCCTGTCTTCATGGCTGCTAAGGTATTAAATAAACATATGGGCAATGAAGTTGAACTGCTGCTCATGAATAAGGCTAATAAGAAATCATTGGTACATGGTACATGTATTAATCGCCCGCTGGAACTGCTGATTATTAGGGCGGCTTGAGCTAATTGCCTTATCAATGGATTACAATAAGAAGTAAGTAAAATGTTTTCAACAGATCGTTTTGTGACACGTTTTAGTTAGTTAAGAGACGCGTTTCGACAATAATCAAATGAAGTCAAAGCATTCAATGTGCTGCATCAGAAAAAAAATCTTATCAACATCATTCAGCTGACGTGATGGTAATATTGGACATCATTATCTAGTTAAAAGGCCAATGTGTGTAAATGCAGTAAACATGATTAATGATTATCTCCATTGTTATGCATTGTGATTATCTGGTTAAATGTTAATCGTTCAGGAAGTAACAAGTGCCTAAATGTCCGCAATGATTTGTTTTCGATACGTGGTAACTGTATTACATGATGTAGCTGCAGAGTCATAAAGCTGCGTGCGCGCCGCCTGCGCAAAACGTTTGCAAACGTGTTTAAACTGCAAACATTTGTAAAATATTCACGAAGGTTTGTCAGCGTTTTAAGCGAAGATGGTTAATCCGAAGGATCTGTTGTTTGTGGATCTGTCGTTATTCTGGTGTAGACGTCACGGATGGAATTGTATATGCAAGGCCTTAAGCTGTTACCTTCTTCGGCTTGACAAATATCTAATTGTTAGTCATTTTCTTTTTTTGTTTTTGTATACGTTTAATTTTGTATTAATTAGAACTGAATTTGGAATTGTTGCATTCGTTTATTAGTCGTAGTATTAGTATATATACGATGGCACGTGATTGGGATCACAAAAAAGGAAGCAGCTCATATCTATATGAAATATTCCTCGAACAAACCCAAAATTTTCGTCTTTATATACATTCTATTTTTCGTTTATTTTTTTAATCTTATTATAATAATATGTGGCGCTGCACACATGGCAGATTTATTAAAAATTTAATTTTTATTTAATATTTCGGTAAAATTTCGACAAACGGCGAAAACCTCTACAAATGCTTCCAACTTCTTCCACAAACGCAGGATAAGCCGGATCAAACTACATATAGTTTGGAAAAGTTAGAGTGTAAGAGAAGATGATATCACATAGATATGCTTTCCCTACATTAGATGCTTTCCAAATAAAGTCCTCAGCAAAACCGCGGATGCGTATGCATCAACTATGTAATGCAGATAAGATATAGAAAATCTATTGTTAAATGATCACAGGGTACAGACTATCTAAGGTTTATTGTTGATTTAAAACGACTTAAGGGCTATTCCAGTTATAAGGAGTAATAATACGAGGCAGGCCCCTGCCAGAGGGGGCAGGGGCGAAAAATCCCCCGGTACGGGTTTTTGAAGGGGGCCTGGACATGGAAGTCTTACAAATTTTCAAATGTCCGTACTGTTACGTGCCATATCATTTTCCCCATCCAGGACTTCAGTGGGTTTTTGCTGCACGGATTGCAGATTTCCTCAATCCCGGATCTGCCTTCTACGGCGACAGGCGTGATACGAGGAAAAGCAGTATGTATCAAATAGCAAACTCAAATAATAGAAACGACATCTAGTTGAGCCTAAAGCAGCCCCTAGACGGTCAATATTATTGATCAATACGTAATTGAAGGGCTGTATTGACCGTTTAGGAGAGCTTCAAACGGATTGATAGCATATTGAAGCATATTGATAGAAATTTATATTGAACTGTATTGATGGAAACAATATTGATGCGCATATTGATGTTCATGAGGTATATTGATCAATATTTGCATCAGTTGCATCAATAGATTGCAAACTTTCGGAGCACGAAAAGTCAAAAGTACTGATCGTATTGTTGAGAGCTAGGTAGGTATATTGAATCTACATTGAAGCGTATTGATGAGACTTCAATATTATTGATCAATGCATATTGATCAATAATATTGACCGTCTAGGGGCTGCTTAACATTGAAGATTAGTTTGACTATGTTGTGTTGCTATTCCAGATACACCAAACTATAATGGAATATGAATGAAAACTATCACATTATACCTATCTTATACAAAGAGAGAATGTTGTGTAAATAATATTGTCTGGTTCGCAGTTATTGAAGAAATCGGTCTCCTAAAGAATGAAAGATCAGAACCTTTCAAAAAACAAATGACACAATTGGATACCATCATTCAAGCATTTGTTATTTCTCCATCGGGCATGTCCTTTTGGTTTGGTATTTCGAAACGGCGCAATAAACGTCGGATATCGTGAACAACAATGATTCAACCTTCGAACGGCGTTAGCGATGACGTCGCTACGGCCCGAAATTTTCCGCGCACTTCACACAAAACACAATGTAAACACTGTATCCCCGTGTATATCCAAGTGTGCTGAGACGATGACAGCAGCATTCAAACTTACCTGCCACCTTTTTGGCGGGAATCAGCTTGCCGGTCCTAGAGATGTACGCGAGTCCGGCACTTCGTAGGTGCTTCTGCAATTTCCGTTTGCTCTTGGGGATGCCGCCCTTGTCTTGTTGGGGAACGTGGTGCGCGTGGTGTAGGGGGCCGGGAGTCGCCATGATGATAGCACTTTAGTGGCGCACCGTCTGACGAATGACGGCGGCGCGCGATCAGTGCCGAAGCGCACCGCGCAACGCCGCGCCGCGCCTGACGAACCGTGTCACGGTCGCTTCGGGACGAAGACCTCACAACTACGCCTCTAGACGGCAACGGTTCCTTCCGACACAGCCGGATGTGTGCCATTAAGGGGGAATTCAATCAACATCCGATATTTTAAGGAGTCTCGACCAACCGGATTCATTTCATTAGCTCTTTTTGTGAAATGCTATCCCGCATTCTATTGTCACAAGATTAAACATTATTTATTTCTATTATAAAGTTCATCTGATAATGGTAATTTTTTTGTAATATAAATGGACATCTTTTGAACCATTCGACATGTTTTTGAGATTTAAAATTTTTATATTTTTCGACGAACGAAACGCACTAAGTTTCATCAAATAAATAAATAAATGTATAGGGTGACCCGATAGTTGAGGACAATTTTTCTACATAGCTAGTTCACAAGATCTCATGAATATATTCCACAATGAATATCTTAGCCATTGAATAGTAAGGAAGGTTAAAAATAACTTCATAATTTAGAACAAACCTGCAATGTTAATCACACCTCACACACTAGCTGGCAACATGGCTTTATAGTAAATTCCGACTGCTACTAGCCGCTACGTATCATGTTTCATTCATATTTTGCAAATTTGACGTCTGTCGGCATTTGAAAGAACCGAACCGTCAACCGTCTACGTCAGGTCAATGACAACCGCTTTGGATTTTGACGTGAGCGTTCGAATCAGACATCGTAGTTTTTGTTCATTTTCTCTGTTTGATCTGGTTTGAATTTTGCTTATTGTTGCCAAAATGATGATATATTGTTATGTGTGTAAGCTGTTCAGCACCCAGGCTGAAGCTGCAGTAAGTATAATTTTGTACTGTTACAAATTCCCGCCATGTCAAATTTCGTGATTCATCCAAATGTCATCGATGTTTACAAACAGAAATTACGCTCCTTATCAAGCGGCCATCTTGCCACCTTCCCCTCTCCCCGCTGGTCCCCTCGCCCAAAGTCATGTTTGACTATAGACATAAATGAATTTATGAATGAGATGCCAGGTCTTCAGTTGTTCTATCGTCGTTGCTTGCGCCTCTATCCATGCTAGCTCCCAAGATTCCTTTTCACAAAGGTGGTTAGCCTAGTATACTCTGCCTATGACATTATGGTCACTCACTCACTTAAGGTAGAGCTTTCAGATCCGTATTAAACTATTTGTTGTCTGTTATAGGTATGTAGATAATACCAAGGCTGATAGATATTTTGTTGTTTTGGATATGGTAAGCACAAAGAAGATTTCATATGCAGCATGAATAAGTATGAATTTATTTTACAATTATAGCAGACCAGAATGTTATTTTATCATGGGAATATGTGTTGCACACGTATTAATTAGAAAACCCGTCTCAGCGAGTAGTTTTGAGGTCTGTGGAATGGTTGTCAATTTTCGACGGCCGCCAACAGATCGCGTTGGCCGTGACTGACGCAACACGTGGAGAGGTACAAGTGACGGTCTGTGAGCGTGGTGGGGATATTACAGAAACGTTACCAAATTTAGCACAAAATTCCCAAAACATTGGAAATATTATAGCTGTATCATACGTCTCTCTTTCCTCTTTAACCAGTTTTTTTGATTGATGACTGATTAAGGTTTGAATAGTGGATCTTCTGATTATTTGGTGGTATGGTAGATGACTGCAATCTGGATATGAACGAATGGTGGACAAGACTCTGCGTAAAAGTTATTTTAGACTGAAGGCTCAGTAAAGCAGAGAAGATCTCTGAACAGAGACGTCGAGTGAAACTCTAGCCCCTCTTTAAAACAGAAAGTCGTAAAAAAACAATAAAAGTAAATCCTGCTGAAGATCTGAAAGAATTGGTACGTAACTGTAAATTTTGTGGAATCTATCATTTCCGAGCTGTCATCAGATCAAACGGCCCCTAGACTTCGGGCGCAGGGTGGGGCTTATCCTCCCTTTTGATGGACTGCCACTGAATAGTTTTTATTATATGGCTGATAGCCAGTAAAGTTCTCTGAACTCGCGTTATGATCAAAATAGACATGTTTTTTCGTAAAAATCCTTTGTTTTCTCTCAAAGTCGGCCCAAAATCTTGTGTTGCTCGTCATGCAAACAAATGCGTTTGTGGCAACACTGCGTTGTAGAATCACGTGGGGGTGGGAGAGCGTGAACACATGAATGAGTTATACGGCTGCGGTTATACCAAAAATCATTGTACATTATTTTGTGATTATATGATGGATATAATTGTATGAATTCATGAGACCGTGAAATCGTCAAAAGAATATTATAAGCATCTAGTGATATCCTGATAGTTCAGTTGTTTGTTATACTATCAAACCTTTAACCACCCACGCATCAATAGAGGGTGCATTGTGATCGTATACACTTTTACTTTCTACGCCAATGGATCATATTTTGATAGGGGGAAATATATTTTGAAATATTAGGCCTTTTTTTTCGAAGTGTATAGTCCGAAAATTAATTTGGCTCTTTCTCATCGGTCTGTTGTATGTTCGGCAATCCTTGGTTGCTCCATAAATCTGAAAGTACTGATCTGATATTGATATAATGTTAATAGTAGATGGGGCCCACGATCGTTTTAAGTAAATTGAGAGGCAAGAGAGGCTTGGAATTTGGGATTGGGAACAGTCACAAAGAAAATTTAATACCACCACATGGGAAGTTCACATAACCTATTTTGTGGTCATGTTTAAAGGTTTCAAGGACTGGTGTAACCCATTGATTCCTTGCTATATACTGATGAGCTGCGTGATCCCAGCAAGTAATACTGCTAATCGGGAAAATGATGGTATGAAGGCCCAAATGTTGATAAGAGTTTTATAAAATATTGAATGAGTGATTAAAGACTTATTAATTATTTTGTAAGTCACCAAAAATCAAAGCTACATTACCAAGTAAAACAAATGTTTTTATTGACTCAAAACCTTTTAAGAGTACTTCAGTAACTAACAATTCTTTATCTGTTTACTTCCCACACATAACCGAAGGATGTTTTGTAATCGTGAAGATCTTCCAATTTTTCATGATTTTCTTGGATGTTTTTATTATAGTTACATCAAGAAAATCAGTATTACTCATTTCCATCGGCCTCTCTGACATTTTGTCTGTTTATACCGCTTTATCTCGGTAACCGCTACAGTGATTTTGATTGAATTTCGCGAAGAACATTGGCAGGGGAATGATACGCACAAAACGAAAAAATTATGTGAATCTCACCAGGCTTTGTTTTTTATATTTCTTGGGAGGGCCTAAAGAATTTTATAAAGTGTCACACACCTCAAACATTTCACTGGTAGTTGCTTTCCGAGTATGACCGATAATGACGCTTTAATAAACAAAATATATCTTGTGCAGAGTCGGACTACTTCACTTAATTTTCTCAAGTTTCTCATCGTTATAAGGTGTATACAATGAGATAAAAGTGTTATCAAAATGTTATTTCAAGATATATTTGTTTCATGGCAGTCTTTTACAATTAGATATAAAAGTTATTTACTCAAAGGTGGCCGCGAGAGTTTGAAATGTTTGGTTTATCAGAGATACACGTACACGTGTAAAAGTGATGGTTACAAAAAAGAAGATCGAGGATTTCTAGAGTTAACAGAATGGGATGCATTCACCATTATTTAAAGTTTTTTATAGCTACTTCAAAATATGCTGAATGTCAGAGAGTCGAATGTTTTTGGCGGATACTTTGCGGGTGTCTGTTTTTATATAGTGTCTGTTATATTTCCGAAATAGATAATATTTGCTATTTCCATAAGCAGGATTACGGAATAGAGATTGGTACTCTTTCAGTAGCGGTCTATCAAAGTGAGTTTTTATTGGGGGTGGAGGGTAGAACGTCTATATAATTTTCAGTGTCACGCTGTTCCAGGTGAACTGTTCACAAAATTATAACTAATGAGTCAATTATTTCATTTGACCACTAAATGTTACCAGCTTTTGGTTTCAAAAAAATATATGTTTTCCTTATGATCCCAGTGTTTATACAGATCTTATTCCGATTGTATCTCACTTAACAGCTCAAAGGAGTCAATCTCACAAACATATTTAAGTACTTTCTAACTTTTTGTGAAAAAATGTTGCTTGATGCCCATTATTTTAGCCCTAAAGATGGCGTCAGACATATTGGAATGCTTGGAATAATGATGATTACACTTTGCCACATTTCTTGCTGATTTCCTTATTATTTACGTGAAGCCTACTATATATTCGTATATCTAACTCATCAATAATTTATGTAGTTCAATAACTCGCTCACCAAAACATGAATTGAAACTAAATGACTTCCCACAATATAAATATAAACTCATTACGTAAATTGTAGAAGTTTTTTACTTGATTAACTTCTCGATAGGATTATCCTGATGCGTCAAAATATTTCAAAAAAACATCAAAGTATGATTCAGTCTGTATAAGAACCCAGTTTATAATTTTATGTCCGCCGCCACTGGACTTTTAAAACTTAAGCTTCCAAAACTTGTCCCAATAATATCCCAGTTAAAAAGA
The DNA here is from genome assembly GCA_949316355.1 of Bruchidius siliquastri. Taxonomy (NCBI): domain Eukaryota; kingdom Metazoa; phylum Arthropoda; class Insecta; order Coleoptera; family Chrysomelidae; genus Bruchidius; species Bruchidius siliquastri. Next base: position 4,459,181 of record OX438534.1, on the reverse strand, counting down.
TTAAGCAAAATAAAACTAGTAGTACTTTCTAGGTTATGTAGAAGTCAATGTTACTTCACTAGAATTGTCGTCGCTCCCTCTCTTGCCAGAGCAACAAGCTGGTAAAATATCCACTGAAGGGGTCAAGTTTTACCGGGACACGCGACAAAAATCGTACAACTGAGGCTCACACAAAGGTAGATAGCCTATCGCGCTTCATAAGCACTGCGCGAGATTACATGTCTGTTCACATCGAGCTCAACACTCTGTAGACTGTAACAAAGTGCCTGGTAGCTCATTCCACAACGCCGAGGTTCTCCAAAAGAACGACTTTTGGAACAGGCTTGTTCGAGGCGTTATAAGTTCGACCTGGTGGGGATGTGGCCAATGAGCTCCTCTAGTATTTGCTGTACTGGCGATATTTGGAGTTAATATGCCATGATCCATGATGATCACAGAGTCACAGGTCAGGTTCAGATCATTAACGTAACAATTATAAGGACAAACAACATAGTATTTTTTCCTTGCTCTATAAATATAACCGTAAATGTGATACCCATACTTCCAACATTATAAGTTTGATAAGTAGGATCACTCAATATTTCTCACGCTGTCAGGATATGGTTTTCCGTTCAAGAAGTGTCATTCTCTGCTATGCAGAATGTTATGAGGTTCTTTTGTAAGTTTATATTAATAAAAGTCCAGATACATTATCGGGTTTTTGAACACTTTATGTGAGGATGTTGCGACAAACAAGTGCATAGTATCATAAAACGTATTATACTTTTGATTCACGTAATTTTCGATTGAAATATTGAAAGGAACATTTTGTTTTATGTTTTTATCATTTATTAGGACTAATATTTTGGATGCGGCTAACCGGTATAATATTCATCAGAGTTTCTCGAAATTTTATTTCTCATAATTTCCTGAACATCTTAGTAAAGTAACACTATATTTGAAAGAATGTTTGACTACACGCTAAAATAATGAGGAACCTACAAAAATAATGTTTTGTAAACTTTTTATGTTTGGACGACCATTGAACATGGACGTATACATAGATAAACTAACACAACCTGTTTTACTATTTTTTATTATGATTCGTTCATATATTTTTATTACTCGACCGTAAATATTTTATTATCCAAAGGTATGAAACTAATTACGCCCTGAAAAAAGTATGTTCACTATGAAAATAATTCAACTATTTCAAGTTTTGGTTTCTACTTTCGAAATTCATCAAAAATCTGTCCTGTTCATAAGTGGGATGTAATCTGAAATTTCAAGTCTACAGCTGAACGTTCATCGAATTCTTCAAAATAGATGCAGTGGTTATGCAGACGCACGTTGATAAACGTATCGATAGAAAGATTGAGTGAAATGACTGACGTAGATTTTGTTATGCTCAGAAACCTTAAAACCTACATGCCTTCCAAATAATTATTTATGAGATGGAATCGAATTAAATCAATATCATTTGAATATCCGTTGCAAACAGTAGGCAATGCTACATACAGCTTTGTGTGGAGTGTAATCTAATAACACGACACGCAATCGAAGTTTATAAATAGAACGAAACTACGGGAGGCGTAGCAACATTATAAAGAAGAACAATGATGCTGTAGAATAATTTCCGGAATGAGCAGTTAATTTCTGCAGCAGTCAGCATTAGTTTGCTTTGCAAGCGACTAAGCGGGAAAAGTGTTATGAACACGACAAAAATTGATAGATTGATAGATATTGAGATTGATTTTCTTGATATCACTTGACCACTCATATCGGTCGGTCTGTCTGTCGTCTGGTCATAGTAAATCTTCTGGCTGAAGTATAGGTACATATTTTTTATTTACTGTTTATTTGTTCAATACCTTTCAAAAGAAAGAAACATACGTGACGCAGATAAAGGTAAAAAATAGTCACACTAGTACAGTGTTGACTTTAGGAATATATTGTAACTGTTCGGTTAGACTCCAGTTTTTTTATTAGATATTTGACACTACGTGTCTCGAACTGCGCTATATCATATATTATGCATAAAATATATGTTCGCAATACGTTAAATAGAACAACACTGCTGAAGCTATCTAAACTAAATATCAACACATATTATTACTCACTGTGGTGCCCACACAACACAACATTTATCGTTTCTATGATGATCTAGAAATTAAAAAAATAATGACATCCTCAGTCAGAAACCTATTATTTACTATATTATATTTTTAATTGCTATCAATAACAAATTGATTTCGGGCTATGTTGATATTTGGGCAATAATTAACTGGTATGGCAAGGATTATCTTTTATTGTTTCCACGTAATTGATATAGCGACCTTGGAATTATTGATAAAAACAATGAAAATAAAAAAAACGCTGGACCATTTTTTTGTCGTTGGTGACAGAGGTTTTCATCTATAAGCTTTTGATCCCATAGTCTTCCGTAGTTGTTAGACATGAGAGATTATTCCATATTTACCTTCAATATTTATATTTAAAATACAGAAATGGTCGATTTGTTTTCAGTAGCCGTATACACTGAATTTTACGATACATCTAAGTTATGAACATAGCCAATTCCCTATACGTTTTAAATACTGATAAAAATATATAACACTTTATACAAGTTGTACTGTATTTTAGGCCGTTTTAAATTTTTCTATTGCCCGCTGGTGATACTTGGTGAGGTATTAAGCTACCCCACTATCTAACATCACGTGTATTTAAAAAAATAATATGAAACGCGCCTTATCATACGATTTTAGTTAAACGCACGTTAAACGTAGTTTAATGTATTTATTAAATCAGGCACTAGCAAAGAGAAAAGATTCCACAAATCTTGCTAATTTCAATTACTGGTTATGACAGCTCACATCAAGGAAACAACAACCCCCCTTCTTCCCCTATCGTGTCAATCGTAATGTAATCTGAATCCCCCCTTACATTATTTGGACCTAACGTGATTAATGTATCAATTCATCGAATATTTCCATCAGATTTTAGAAATATGAGATCCGCTTGTAAGTAAAATCTTGAGAAATGGTGTGAATGCCCGCCTTTTCAGTTCCCACGCAAATGGCCAGGGAAGTATTGTAATCTTGAAAGATTATAATTCGAGATATTGAGTTTTCTGATGTTTCATAAAATATAGATCACAAAAACCATGTCACACATCTGTATGTATGCCTGTACTCTGTCCATGACCCATTTATAAATCAGCAAGTACTTTTTGAATTTTTGCTAAAATACTTTCTATCATCTATAAAATGTTAAATGCATATGCATATTGTTTACCAGTTTGCATTCAAATAAAAAAAAATAGATTTTTCTCATTAGCTATGAATGTCGATACATCAGACTTATGAAAATATTTTTAATGAGAATTAGATGTGATCAGGTGCACAATACTCAATAGTATAAAATAATGATTACATAAATTTAAATAATTTAAATGAAATCGTGGGTGCTCCAATGTAATGACTGAATAAAATTATTAAAATGTACAATTACAGAAGCTCACAGTTTTAGTCGTACAATATGAGCGCACATAATTTTACTACTAACTTAACTAGAATACCATATCCAACTAGTACTATAAAACATCAGTATTTTAGACATTTATTTTTATACTATTATTACATAACGTTCTGTTACTGTCTTCCGTGACAAGAAAATAGTTTCCCTCATTTTTCATTTATATTTTCTTATTAACAGTGAAGTGAAGTATATGAGTGCTCCTTTGTAATTTGGTTTATAGTAAGAACATACGAGAAGATTGCTTGCTTTGATCTTTGATTGCCCGATAATTATGTTGTTTACATCGTAGTGACATGCATATAACAGTGTCATCATATGGTACTGCATTTCTTCGAAGAAGAATCTGAAAAATTGTGCCGTGAAATGAATAAAGCAATAAATTGCATCCTTATACGTTGAAAGCTGGCCATATAGAGTAGTCACCTTCGACCAAAATTCCTTTCGGTAATTGTTGATTCTGTCTCACTCAACTGTCCAATTTTTTTATATGGATGGTCTGAAATTGTTGCCGATCAAGAAACTGGGCAATGGAAGTTTTTGGCATCTAGCGTCTTTCTACTAAAATCTTCTATCGAGTGGATAGTGTTTTACCTCCCAGGTCACTATGTGGGGAAGGTAATGTAAAATAGAAACATTTAGAATTAGAGAGATTATTTTTTGTTGGTGTTGTTGATAGATTATTAAACTATAATAATCCAAAACATGAATCTATCATATATGCCTACTTTTCATATATTTTTTACCTTTGTATTTATCTCAATTAGGATGATAAAATCGTTTATCTTGAAAAAAACCTTTTTTATTTATTTTCTTTGCTCTGATCAGTGTTAATATTTTTTGTAACGTTCAAACCTGTGGTCTGTGAATTAGATCTGTTTAACTAGTATCATACCTATAGCCGAAAAATGCCAGATTTAATTTGTGCTCAATGATATTTTGAAAGTATTATAGAATTCAGTATCTTATGTAATTTCTCACTGATAATGAGACCATTGAGTGAACTTCCAGCTTAGTTTCACTTTTGAACTGAAAAACTTATGGATCCAGTTCATTTTTTTGGATACACAATCTTGAAAATCATATTTCGTTATCATTCTCACCACCATGTTTTCTCGCGGTGTCCTGTGCGAACTACAGACCGCCACCCCCCCTCATTACGACACTGAGTCTACAAAGGTTTTTTAGTACAAGTTTTGAACTGATTAATGTTCACAGAATCAGCAAATGCGTCCCTTGGTAGTTCGTTCTTGAAACTTGAAACTCTACGAAGTGAGAATATCCCAGAAAAAATGATACTGATGAGACTCGAACCCCTGTCAACAGCATTTCGTGCTAAAGCCGTAGCCGCTTGTCCTGCAGTGACAAGCCGATCTAACGCGGTTTATAAGGTACATCCTCGTTGGTCCTATCAATCACTCTGCTTTTCTCCCACCTTGAACTGGTCACGATATGAATAACAAGCCACCTAGACCAGTAATCTTCTATCATTGAACGAGCATACGTATCTCCGTTGTGTTAGGTCACGTGGTTTCACCAGCACCACCACGTTTGGTTTTTCGATTATGATTCCTTTGCCACTTTCGTGATGAAGAAGTGATAAAACATTGAAAAATACTTCGCCCGTTTATGCGTGGAAGGTAAAAGAGAGACCTATGAAAGCAAACACATGCCCTAACGTTAGGACCTTGAGTTCGTAAGAAGCCAATGTGCGACACGCTTGGAGATGAGCGTTGAGGCGCGAGGTAGTTATTTAACATTGCACCTGGTATATAAATATGAATATTTAATAAGTTCCGCACTTAGTAAATATTCATAATCCTGCTGCAACTCTAGGAAAAGTATCCGAGAATAAACGAATAGTGTGCGGGTCGTCCTGCGTCGGTCAGTGGTGTTCCTGCCGCCGTTTGTAGGAGCGCCTTCGCATTTTGCAGGAATGGGATGGCGAGTCGACGCACCAGTCTGTCAGCGCCAGTATAGACGCGTGATTATCCGTGGTAAGAACGTGTTTGACTGCCGCATCTTGTGTCACTTCGCGCGTTACAGGATCGCGAGTTTGGCCGCCAATCTGAAATCTGCACCATCTTGCAGGACCGTATAAGCAAGGAGACTCGCAACTGGAGGAAGATATGCTCCAAGGCGAGGTATGCCTTTCATATGGTTACACCAGATCCAGATTGCTTTTCATCTCCGTAATTTTTTTTCTTTTATCACGTTTTGACTGAGCGGTAGTTAAAATCATTGTATGGATTAAGGTTTATAGATGTTCGCGCTGCCTCGGAAGCCTTTTTTTCTCCCCAAGCTACCACGAATGAGAAGCACAAGTACTGATTAATGTACCCCGAATGCTGTAAAGAAGTCAGCGCGAATTTTGAACCGATGAACGCTCACCGACTTTGGAGGCGTCTCATGGTAGCTTATTCTAAATTTTTGGCATCCTGGGATGTATGGCCAGTTCTAGATGCTTAGAAAATGAAGCCAGAGCCAGCTGTTTGACCATTCCGTCTATAATAAGCCCAGGTATTTCACAAGAACAGATTCCGTGGATATGTTGAATTGATCTCCTGTAAACTCTGACTCAGGCATGTACAGTGTTGTAGCAGCAGATCTTCGGATATTAAGTCCGTATTCTGGGCTTTATATAGTGTCAGGTGATTGAACGATGAGAAATACTTCTTTGCTCAATAGAAATTCAACAATTTGGCAGCAGCTGTTGGAACATACAAGTCTGAACGCATGTGACTTTGGCAGTCTTTGATATTTTTCAGAATGAACTATTGCAGTAACACTTGTTTGACAAAGAAGTATTGAGCTGCAACATATTCTCTCCCACCCCCCGTACCCATCAGTTGTTTCGACAGAGGTGATCGTTGCTAGTATTTTATGTCGGCTTAAATAATATTCAATTTATTCAAGAAATTTCTCCAGAAAACAGTGCTTAATTTTCAAATTCCAACTGTTAACACATTGTTTGTCAGATGGTAGAAAACATATAACATTGTATTATCAGGCCAACTATGTAAAATACTCATTCAATATTCAAAAACAAATCATAAGAACACTTAGGTAAACACTTTTTCCCAATCTGTAGGGTTAGCATAAATCAATTCAATTTTTACTTGAAGCAGAGCCAATCAGATTGTGGAATTGGAAAGATACTCATTTTTTTGTTTGTATAGGCTGATTATTTGATTTTTCTCATAATTATTGTCTAAAAATGTAAAATACTGGCTAATATAACATGTACCACAAACTAAGTCATATATATTTTCAATTTAATTTATAATTTTTTGTATTAACATTTTATCGGTCAGTTATATTGCCTAAGTTTTCAATGAATAACCACAGTTAATAAGACATCATTAATGTGCTAAGCTAGTTCTTATTCATGAAACACTGACTGTCAAAAAATTACTGATTCCTTCATGAGTTAATAAGCAAAAAGTAACGCTCAAAGGTGCATAACAACTGTAGCAGCTACTGAGGCATTGAGATGTTTTCTATATAAGCTGTACAACTACAAACTTTTAGCTCAATGATACCAAACTAGTACTGAGTAGAAATTTTTTGATGAAACCAATGGAAAAAGCAACGTTATAAAAAATAATTATCTTGTAGATTGTAGATGCTCTTACTTGGTGAACCTCTTCCATCATGCAGATAAAAACATTGTGTAATTAACACAAAGTTTCACAAATTTTGTCTTGAAATACACCAATAGTTGATACACGTAAAAGTATTTATTGCAGTCAAATACAAGCATATACATAATTATATATATCTGAAATATATTTATTATTTAATATCTCCTAGCAGGTTTTTTACATTTCTGACGTACTTATTGATAAAGTAAATATAATAGTAGACCTTTAAACATGACTGCAGCTCAAATCGTGAAAACAGATGTTAAGCTATGCAAACGCAGACATAACCAGTGAAAGTGAAAAATTATTCATGTAGATTGCTCTTATTTGGTGAAACTCTTACATCATTTAAATACAAAAATGAATCAAAATCTCTTCTTTTTAGCGACGCGTTTCGATTTATTTTTAAGTAATATAAAATAGTATGAAATCTGACTGTCCTAACTAGATCGAGGTTACAACGCATCGAACGAGCCTCTTCTAGGATTTTTTTTGGAGAATTTTGGCGTTGTGGAATGAGCTACCGGGGAGTTTGATTCACGATGTTTACAGTGTTTTAGGTTCGATGTGAATAGTATGTATCCTCTCGCAGCGCTTATGAAGCGTGATATGTTAACTGCCTTTTCGTGATGTTATCTAAAAGAAAAGAAAAATTAATGTTTTATCTTTGTTTGAAATATTTGAAATACGTCAAACAATTATATTGTTAGTAAATCTAATAATAATATTATATTGTCTGTATTTTGAAAGCAAGTGTGTATTTTTTCTAACAAGTACGAAGAATTACCAGGATGAAAATTTTATAGATAATAGCACCTTTTATACGACAGCCAAAAATATGCCATCGGAAACGTCCAAAAACAAAGCTTGCGCGATTTTCTATCTGCATTGTTTTTTGACGATATCTTCGGCGCCATAGCATCATGCCAAATGTGAATGGTGCGTTCTGAATTATAGAGTAGCCAAGGATTATCGAAAATTAGAAAGAACAACTGGTCTCCAGTGGGGTTCGAACCCACAACCTACTGCATTCTAGGAAGACGCCTTACCGTTGGGCCAAGACGAACTTGTCAGACAGAACGGCAAATACACTATGGAGGTACATCCCCCCCCCCCCGCACAATTTTTCTTCCCAATTTTCCTAACCTGTATAGCGTGATCTTTATGGTAGTTAAACATCTAGTATTACTTTCCCGCCTATTGTCTTGGTGATTGGAATGCAGCCACTATTCTCTTAAATCCATTATTAAAAAAGTACCCATTGTAAAAGCCAATATTAGAGAAGTAGTTGCAACGTCGCCGGCAGCCAGTTATCGAATTGTAGCATAATGTATCCCCATAAAGCTAGATATTAATAATAATAATAAAAATTCAATAATAAACTGCTTTATTTGTAGTATTAATTACAGGAGGTGAAATTCATATAATCTGTTCTTACATCTAATCCCTTATTTCACTAATTCTTCAGAAATATATAGAAAATGAGGTACGCCATTATAGTATATAGTTTCAATCCATGACTCTGATTCATTGTAAGAATACAAAATACCCTATTTCAACTTTTCAAGTTTACTTCTGTTTGTTTTACGTTGATAAGTAAGTTTTAAAAATGTTGGTTGATGTATGCCCAATATGGCTACAAGTTGTTTCTCTTTTTGCGTATTAATAAACCAAATTAACTTCAAGATAATGTGATGATGATGTTGATTCATTTTACTTCCCACGTTGATTGAATTTCTATTTGTAGATATTGTGTTTTCTTGACGTTTCATGACACCTCTATATCTCGGAAAGTATTTTTCAGATTTTTATCTAAGTTTGACAATAGGTTACTAGTGTGACAAGGAGGAAAAAGCTTTTGTTTTGTTCAGTGGAGGTGGAGCATGAAAATGAAAAAATAGAAAATCTAAATTCGGTTGCCCCTGACCATTTTGTGGCTTTCACTTTTCTTGGTGCATTTACTCATCGCTAATAAAAGACAAGCCTGTTGCAGTCTTAATGCAGTAGTAAAGTCATGGTTTGCAAAACCTCCCTTAAAACTGCATATACCCACTCAAACCAATTCAAATATAATGTGGGTGCCTATTCACAAAGGCAATGGGTAAGTTTTCAGCAAGATTTAATGGATTTTGAATGACGTTATCATGAATAATACAAAGAGAATATGATGGTAGATTACATTTGGGGTTTGATATTAGAAATGTCATACAGATATAATAAAATAACAAAGAATAACGAATTTTGAACTTCTTTTTCGAATTGGTTACATTTGTATGTTATTATAAATCGTAATAATTATCAATCATTATCCTTGATTTTGTTATTCAGATGTATAGCAAAAATGTTTGACATTGACAAAAAAATCTATTTTTTCCTTTTAATTACGTAAAAAACAAAATTTAATATTTAAAACCCAACCTCAAAAATGGCCTAGGCCTGTGGATTAATCTAGGATTGCTAGTTCACTCAAAATTAAAACTCGAATGAATCTTGAAAAACACCTTTAAAAAATTGATTGACTTTTATGTTACTCACAATCACAGAGGTCTTTTGCAGAGGTAGGAGTGTTTTAAGCAACTTGTAAAAATTGTATCTCATTGACATCTGTTCAGGTTATAGAACTGAGTTGTCTGTTTGATCTGCATGTTGATTTATAAGTGTTTGTTACCTTGGATACAATGCTTGACGACGATCTAGCGCGGGTGGTGAATTTTTCGAAGACGGCATTCAGTCGTTGGATATACCTACATACCACTGACGATAGAACACTGATAGACCTCGTATGTTTACAAAAGCTTCCGTCAGACATTGGTGCACAGTTGCCAGAATTCACCAAAGGACGACAATAACATTAATTTTTCTACATAGCTAGTTCACAAGATCTCATGAATATGGTCAACAATGAATATCTTAGCCATTGAATAGTAAGGAAAGTTAAAAATAACCTCATAATTTAGAACAAAGCTGCAATGTTAATCACACCTCACACACTAGCTGGCAACATGGCTTTATAGTAAATTCTGACTGCTACTAGCCGCTACGTATCATTTTTCATTCATATTTTGCAAATTTAACGTCTGTCGGCATTTGAACAGAACCGAACCGTCAACCGTCTACGTCAGGTCGCTTTGAATTTTGACGTGAGCGTTCGAATCAGACATCGTAGTTTTTGTTCATTTTCTCTGTTCGATCCGGTTCGAAATTTACTTATTGTTGCCAAAATGATGATATATTGTCATGTGTGTAAGCTATTCAGCACCCAGGCTGAAGCTGCAGGTGTAACCCTTCCATCAGTAAGTATAATTGTGTACTTTTTCAACTTCCCGCCATGTCAAATTTCGTGATTCATCCAAATGTCATCGATGTTTACAAACAGAAATTACGGTCCCCATCAAGCGGCCATCTTGCCACCTTCCCCTCTCCCCGCTGGTCCACTCGCCCAAAGTCATGTTTGACTATAGAAATAAATGAATTTATGAATTGGATGCCAGGTCTTCAGTTGTTCTATTGTCGTTGTCTGAAACACATACCGCACATATTAATTATTAATATTTCCGCTAATTAAACGCGTCTGTCTTAAGATTTGGAGATTTATCACAAGTATCACATTACGCCAGAGTTTTTGGGCAATGCTATCAGTTTTCAAATAAAGATGTAGATTGGATTATTTATTTTTTGAAATTGAATTTAAGAGTAATGAAAATATTAGGAAAATGTAAATTTTACACTTTAGAAACACCCCTAAATATTCGTGCTTTTTTAAATTGGAAATATTCAACAAACTGATACAAATGCATGTTATTTATGCAGTTAACAACTCAGGCCATTTTTAAAGGAACTAAATATCATCTCTGTAATTATCATTCATGATCCTCATTTAGTTGAAGATCTTGTCATCTTTATTTGTAGTTGCTAAAACAGATACTTGACACCCTAAACTTTTTTATAAGAAATAAATATGCCACAAAATCCCATGAAGAAAATTTGAATTATTCCGTCAGAAAAGTGTATTTATTATCTTGAATTATGAAATATAAGCGTTCAAAATCTTTCACTCACCTATGGCATGGAGAATATAATTGCAGAATGTTTGACTCATCATTAGCATCATCACTAGTAAATTGTTGAAGGTGAGTCGAATCACAGCGAGGTCAGTCAGAAGGAGGAAATAGTAATTGAGTCATTGCATTGAGTGTGTAGTGGAAATAAGGAATTTGAGTAACCTTTTGGGAATACACAAATATTTCAGTCATTCCTATCCTACCCATTTTGAATCTATACACCCCTGATATTGTCAACAATTCATACAATATGATGCCCTATGATTTGACAAACCAATAATCATACTACAAAATCGTTATTAAATAAATTGTAATTTATTTGTTTATGCCTCCGAACAGCAGAGGCGCGCGCCATATTGGAATCTTGGTAGTGTGACAAAATCTAAATAAACTATAATGTATACATATTGGAAATCAGAACCCCATTTTTGAGTATCGCTTGAAAGAACGGGCAGTGTAGTTCGTATCTCTAGAAACAGACAATTCGAAAAGTAAGACAATGTTTACAGTCAAATTATGTGTTACGACGTTAAACGCGACACTCTACAATTTAGGTTAATTTGAGAAGAGAAAATAGGCAAAAAATTAATTTCCTCAAATTCAATATGAGTCCTGTATCTATAATACTATCAGAATTAGATCGCTGTGTACAATGCGTCATATACACGAAATATAAATATTTTGGAAGTGACATGCACCTGTTGAGAGATCTCTATTTTCACTGATTGCCACAAATATTCGTGTCGTTCTAAATTTGTAGTAGCAGTAAAAATAGAGACGGCCTCCAAGGATTTTATATTGTTAGATAATATTCATATCGATATAAATCTCAATAGTAAGGTTTTCTCTGATTGGTGTTAGCACTTTGTCCAAAGGTAAAAGTGTACTGCATCTTCACAGAATCCATACTATAAACTTAATTGACATAGCATGTTAGACAGTGTCACCGAGGAAACTCAATTAATAGTTTTCCAGAAAAGAGTAAAAGTACCCACCTTTATTCAACTGATCTTGATCGATCAATTTAATCAAGAATTTTCTCCTCTTGATTTGTGCATATCTGTTGCCTCCGATTTTCAATCCATTTGTCCACACTGAAATATTTTTTTGTTCTAGGTAAGTGACAAGCAACATTAGCCTGCATTGTGAATTTTTGTTTGGCGTAAGTATATACATATAGCATCAAAACTATTTGCGCAATACTTCAATATTTATTTTCATTCTACGTTAAACTAGCTACTTGGTCCTCTTTAGATACAGTAGCAATTAAAAAAATGCTTAAACTGGTTAGGCCAATTTTATCAGTTTGGAAATGAATATATTATCGGATTTTACTGTTGATGTGGAGTGAAATTCAAAAATATTGAAACTAAATCTTTTATAAGATCAAACTAAGAGTTTTCCAAAACTTAAATAAGATTTCTCACATCGTGGTAGTATAATTACGGAGCGGAGGTTTACTGAGCTCAGCAATAAAATTACAGATCAATCTGGTACATAATACGAGTACATAAGACTTTTTGTTTCATATGATCAGTAATTCCAATTCGGAAGACGTTACCATAGATATTTCTGCATTTTGTATTAAAATTAATATAAATACATTGTGCTTCCTCTTCATTATAATTTGAGCTGCTAGGACGTGAATATTTTGTCCATTATTTGGATTCGTCAGTCTAGCTCGGCGGTCGATAGTAGAGATTAGAGAAAATAGATATAGTATTTTTTTATGAATTACCCAAAAAATTAGGTATATAACATCACTTTTTTATTCACATTTTGGAACATTTTCAATACTTTCTGTATCACAAAACTTTTGAATAAATCCTACTGTAGGCCCTGAAATTGGTAGTCTCATGAATTGTTTAATTGAACAAATCACAAGCTTTGGCTTCGTAAGGCGTTAATGGTGACGCCACTTGTCTAAACATTTGGACTATGTTATAAATATATTGAAAAATCGAAAAATTAAATTAATGTCGCTCAAACATACATCAATCCACATTTGTTAATTTTAACTTGCACTGGTTGCTTTTTGATATAATTTCGGAGCAGTCCCAGAAGATACACTTACATTATCAGTGTTTTTTCATTTAATTTTGTATCTTTGATGAACAGCTACGTTACTCCTTCCATAATAGTGTGAAAATATTACAAATAGCTTCCATCAGCTGTAAAAGGATCCAAACTCAGAAGTGTAGACATTATCGCATCTTTTCCGCGAATATTTAATTTATCTATGTAGGCAGGTTTTCTGGAGGTAGCGCGCGTAAGTGATAAACAGTATTTATATTTGAACTAGAAATTACCTTAATTTGCATATAAGTTGCACTATGAACATTTTTCACGAAAATTTATATTATTAGACAGATATTTTCATTGTACAGTGACGTCTGGTCAGCGTTGGCTTCAATTGGGTCATAGATAAATGAAAATCTCTATCGGTTTTGGAATAGCAGGAAATCAAGTCAAGTAGATTGACTCAGCACTCACCTCCACTCACCACCTGTAATTCAGTTGGAAAAAGCATTCGCTGGTGTAATGAACTGAATTTAAAGTCCTCTCGGCGCTCGGTGCTTACTTGCAATTTGAATTTTTTTGCGAGTTTGTATCCTAGGAGATTTCATTCCTAAATTTCGATGGCGCCGACACAATGCAAGCATCCTGTCCAACTGCTAACCCACAAAACACCAGGCTTATTATTCATTCTCACAAAATCGTGGGTGCAACAACTGATTCTGATGTTCTTGTGACTATGGCTGAGTGAAAGTACTTTTTAATTTACGTAAGGCATAACCTCCATATGGTTAATGTCTGTCGAGGTGTCAGAAACGTTAGTAAAGATTAATTCGTAGGTATGTGGTTTCAATTATGCAATGCTTGATTAGCCAACCCTATATATAATTATCTCAGGTGAATGATAGCAACATACAACAAGGCTAGTGTCGGCAACTGATGATGTTCATGGCACTAGCACCTTGGATTACCAATAGCGGCGATAGATGGCTCTTACGATATCTATTGCAACCACTAATATTAGTGCTTAACGTCTGACTTGAAGGATCTTATAGTGGTGTCATCTTAGTGTTTACGAAAGACAATTGATTTTGGTGTAAAACAGTTCGCCTTTCTAATAGTAGGCCACTATAGAGAAAATATTCTCGTTCCCAGTATTAACACATTCGTTGTAGATGTTTCGACCCATTAATGTTGATCATCTATACCAGGGGTCAGCGATGAGTGTGATTTGGAATTGTGGTGTCCAGGGGGAAACCTGAAGGTTGAACAATCTTTACAGAAACCATTTCCCATCTTATCGGACATTCATCCGGTCTAATAAAGTTGAAGAGCAAAGAACCTCTTTCATTAGATCTTGTCACACCAAACCTCATTAAGGGTAAAAAAAACTCCTGACTCCTGACACTACGCCGAAGACGTAAAGTTGGTTGAACTTTGTTTCCATTCACGGACACGTATCGATTGGTAATTGGTCAGTCATCAAATCTACTCATGTCATTTATTATTCCATTTGTACAGTGAAATGAATGAATACTTATTTATAGGACTTATCGTTGCCTATCAGAGCGGTCCGTGGGAAAATGGCTTCTAAGTAATAGTATCTGTTTGTCAGTTTTTCAGTTCTGGCAACCCAGAAACCAGACAACATAAAATAATGATGAATAGTTTTTTTTCAAATTGCAGAATACAAATTTTTTAATCGTTTTAATATTTTTAAACTATAATTTCAACACATTAAAAGTTCTTCATCTTCTTCATTTATAAATGGATGTAATGACGTGATGCGTCAACTGGACGCCTTTTTGTATTACATTGGCTGAAAAACGATATCTTAACTGAACTACTTTCTGTTCAGTCCGTCCGAGCGTTGCTATGAGCCAATGACATATTGATTCGTTAGCGTCCCGATATTATGAAATAATAGAATTTTTCAAAGGCCTCCCAAACATCCCAGCTTTGATAAATGACTTCGGAAGCAAACGTTCTTGTTCTACATTAATTTTTAATGTAATCTGCGTCCAGTGAAAGACGAGGCATGTTCAAATAAGCTAAGTAAGGAACATTGAATCGGGAAGCGCGTGGATTTAAAGCCTCTACTCACATGCTGGTTTGCGCATGCGATTCAGTATAAACAGGAACGTGTTGAGGATCTTTATGTGTTTTCACACTTAACGTAGCAAAAGTAATTTCTGAAACCTCAAAATAAATATAGGTGGCAACTTTGAAATTGGTTACTTGCTGAAATAAAGCCGATTTGAATGTGTATGGCTGATGTCACTGCGTCCCACTGTCGATTCGTCGGCACCTTTGACGGCCATCTCCGTGGCTGGTGAACGGCCATCTCCGTGGCTGGTGAGCATGCACCGTTAGATTTTTTTGCTATCGACATTCGAATCGACGATAATTTTTTATACATAACCTCACTCGAAGGCAGATAGATTATTGCGCTTCTTAAGCACTGCGAGAAGAAACATATCTATTCACATTGACGCAAAAATGCTGTTGATTGTAACTATCGGGGAACAATGTCTGCGTTTGTATATATCCATTTCACAATTCTTTCAATATTCTTATATATCCGAACAGCATGCTGTCCTCTCCAAAATGAGGTATCTTGGAATGGTAGTAGTTTCCCCGGTTGTTAATGGGTTGATATTTCTTGCCACCTTGACCTTCCTCCACGAGTTTTATCGCTGGTTATTGGGTGATTGACGAAGGACCACAAGATTCTCTGGTCAATATGTGATATATATTACTGCTAACTGGTTCTACAGGCACGGTACATTTAAATCAATATAATAGCTAGATGGCTCAGGGAGAGGGCCACTTGCTTATGGCCGCTACACACGTTAGGGTATAACTGAAGGGTATACCTGCACAGTTAAACTGTGCAGGTAAAGCTGAGCCTGTGTATGACAAAAATGTGCAGTTTTTCAGACCTGTGCAGGTTACCTGAACGAATACGAAAATTTGTATATTAAACTGCGCAGGTCAACTGATGCAGGCAAAACTGAACGTCTGTAGCGGTCGCAGGCGGAGTTTCAGTCGTCGTCTTCAGCCAAAGCATCATCAGTAGATGCTATACCGAAATCGAAATACTGACGACTGAAAGATTTGCCTGAGCGTGTGGACGCACTTCCGATATCGGTTGACCTGCAGGTAAACCTGTGCAAAATTTTATAGACAATGGAAGTCCGAAATCAAACTTTCGATAAATCCACCTTGTCTACAAGTTTCAAACAACAATCATATTTCATGAAATGCGGACAGGCAATACTTTCGGGGCATTTGCAATTAAGAAATAGTGGACAGTGTCATTTCTATTTTCCATAGAGCCAAAACTGTGACTGTGAATGATAATGATTATAAATCCAATTACACTCATTATACACTTTATTATTGTAAAATTAAAATACATAATCGATTGGGGAATCAATTAAGCAAATATTTGGTGTAAGTGGGCTCAAAGGTGGTTCGGTTCGTGGCGTTGCACCTGAACCGAATATTCTCGTTGACGACTGAGCATGTGAAGAGCGTCTTCTCGCCTGTAGATTGCGGACAGAATGGTCCATACCTCGGTGGTACCTTTTTCTTTGGATTCATGATCTCGTATGGAGTGTAGTATTTGTTGTGGGAGTACTCCGGGAATTTATCGAAGCAGCCGGCTTTGCAACCACCTTCCCACTTTGCAGGACCAGTTGGCATAATCATGCCGGGAGGTAAAGCGGGAAGCTCTTTGTATTTGGGTGGCACGTATACGGGACCTGGTTTGAACTTCTCTGGATCCTGAAAGCACCATCCAAGCAATTTTTGATAGTCTCGTCATAGGTGGAAGAAGTACTGTAATCGCGGAAATCGGGATCTTTTTTTGGTGATTCATTCCAAAAAATTTTTGTGTGAAAAGTGTATAGTGTTCTGACATATCAATATTGGCATCTCACTTATGTGACTAAGAAATAGTACTGGTCGTCCAAATATTGAGCACACTTTCCTCTCATGAATCTTTCATACACAATTTGGGAAAGCCCCGATCTTGGTAACATGGTGTATTAAGCAAATTGATAAAGATCAAATATCTAAGGCATACTTTGTAGGGATCAGGTCCAAAATACGAAGTGGGATGGTGCGATGAGACAAATGGTCCATTCAAAATGCGTCCATACTCCTTGTACTTGGCCTTGGTTCCATAGCGTTCCGCAGCGTGTTCCGGGTAAGGGTTGATACAGATGTTGGCGTAACCACATCCACCCATTTTGTCTGGACCTACTACAAAGTTCCTTCCTTCCCTCTTATAAGGCGGCTTTGGACGACGTTTGTTGCTGAATGCTTCTATGTTACCGCTGAAGCAGCCTGTTGAGGTAAAATTTAACACTGCAGTGGTGATAACACGAAAAATTATTTAAAAAATTGAGAGCCACTTCTCAATAACCACACAAAAACAGAAATCTTTCCTAGATACTCTCAGTACTCATACTGAAGGATCTTGCTCTAAGAAGACGTGGTGCGGGAATGTGCTTGAAAGTAACAGGCGTGGAGGAAAGCGTAGATCTGGGAACCTACACGTCAGTTTAGATAATTCAGCCATCCTTTTGGTGGGTTATTTAACAGAGGATCATCAGTGCACCGGGCTGGGTAATCTATGTATATGCTCCGATAGTCGGGCAGCTTTGAATGCGGTCGTAATCTCAACTATTCTATGAGCTCTGAAAAGAGCAAAAAGGCACTGAATACTGGAAAAAATGAAATGGCATGTAAGAGTGTAAAATGCTGAACATGTTGAAAAGCATAATACTTCCGGGCCTATTTTAAACACACGTTCCCGGGGGAGCCAAATAACAGACCCTCATATGAGTCCATCGGTGCAACGAAGTATCATGAAACGAGAAAGGGTTCATAGCACCCGTTACCTATTGAATAGGAGTAGATAATCACTTACACTTCTAGTAGTGATTCTCACGGGCCATTGCAGGCTGAACAGACACCTATCCTCCATGAGAGGAGAGAGTGTTAATAGGTTCTGTCTGTCCGAAGTACTGGTAGGAAGACAAAAACCTCGCCCCAGATATTCACTAAAATGGTCGGATATGATGACCTTTACAAGGTCTGGTAGGTGCGGCATTAAGAAACCACCATGTTGTTGGTTGTCGGGGTCGTGAATTCAACAAAAACGTGTTAGGAAATATGCAAAATTCGCGCTATAAGGACCGACGTTTATTAACGGGATTATTTATCAAAACGCACGGGATTTCAATGCATCACTGTTAATTGTGATATTAAGCATTTAACTAAATTAAATTCAAAACTTGTGGTATTTCCGACCTTATATTCAAACTTTATTTGTAAAAACATATTATGAAGGAGCTTGTATCTTCTCACGAAGCTATAGATGATGATGACCTTCCGTTTTTGAAATCAGTAATTCAAGCAAATTTACTCCGTACAAAACAGTAAGAGTAATTTCATGAAAATTCTCGTAGAGATTATCATATTACACAAGTATTTCTCCATATAAATGAAAAAAACATGATCAGGAGATGTAGACTATAATGCCAACGGTTTGAAACACTGTCAAGTTTACCTAATTTTTCTGATGTTTTGAGGCAAATGACAAGAATGCCACTAGATTCTTATCATAGCCAATCATTCAGAAAATATCTACAAACACCAAGCCACATTTGTGAGCGAGGAAATTCTAAACACAGTGTGAAAGCAGACTTAGATTTCCAAGCTTCTTGATCATGTAGATTGGTGAAAGTATTCCATCATGGAGATAAAATAAATGTGTACTATTTCTTAAGTAGATTATTTTATCTTTAAAGATACTTGATGTCACTTTTTTGCATACCATAGTAATCTCCGGGCGTTGAATGTAGCTTTGGTCCAGCTGGTGGCATGAAAGGTAACTGAGACACATTCTTGAATTTTGGTGGCTGTGGTTTCCTCCCCCTGCCTTTGATCGCCTCTCCTTCGAAAATTCGCTTGAAGGGATCTTTATCGAAGTAGCAGTCCTGTTTACCTGTCTTCAGCTTCGGTCCTCCAGCCATTAGATTCAGGCCTTTGTCTATTTTCGGTCTGTTGGATTATTGCACATAAGAACAGAAAGAGCAGAGTCGAATGGAGAAATTTTATATTTCAGGTACAGTAAATCTCCAAAAGTTTTCTTGAAGATATATTTTGCTGTAATTGTAAAACCCTTACAAAAACACTTTTTTAAACCCGGGTTTTCAAAACTTCATCCAATCGTAAGCACTACTTACATTTTTTTACACATTGAGTGTATACATTAATCCAGCTCAACTGCTCCTACAGTGGGCAGATAAAACGGAATGAATCTTAGAGAACCTCAATTCCGGAAGCTGAATTATGCTTATGCCCTAAATCGAACTCTCTAGGTAGGTTAAGTCTTACTACTCTGAACACTATTTAGACAAACCTGAATTCCCAATGCTCTGTATTGAGGCGCTCTATTAAGATCTATTTTAGAGTCTGTGATCGAACAGATTGAATGCAACCCAACGCTTTTGAATCGGAATATCAACGAATATTTATATAGAAAGCTGAATAATGCTTTTCAGGGAAATTGCTAAAATTTTGGATAAGTAACTTGTCAGTAGGTGTGTTCATTAATATGGTGCTCTAACCAGATTACTCCGTCTCTATTTGTTCAGCTTAATAAGCTGAGGTACTTCAAGATAACCATTCTGAACTGTATTTTTCCTAAATGTATATTGCTTCTGTTTGTACAAAGTTTTAATTTCCCCAGTGTCTGGAGAGTTTAGCAGAAACATTCAATCGTGTGGCCATGTTCGAGAGATATTTTACAAAATGGTGAAATATGAGAGTATCCAAAATTTCCTCTTCGTTTTCTTTTAACGATTTTTAGTACCGAATATGTCGTGGATATATTTTTATATGCTGTGCACTATATTTTATTCACGACTATCAAGACAATAAATTTGAAAAACGGAGTATTTCAATGAGTACAACGAAGTGCTGGTTCCTAATCATATTTTCGCCTGTCGATTGTGTCTATTTACTTGCTATTGAGACACTACAAAATCGAAGGTCAGGACTAACTTCTATAAGGCGAGCACGTGACTGAAATCATAAGTTGCTGGATCGATAACCTTTTTACATTACAGTAGGTGACCACGACCTCTAGGTCGACCTCACGCATCTAACAACCAGGTGAGCATTTTTTATAAAAGGTAATATAGAAAGAACCGATCCTAAAGTGGGTTTCTTTAAAAAATTCGGTCGAAAATACTCTTACTATAAATAATTATAATACTCCAATCTTATAAGGCAATGGGCAATGGTTCTCATCTGGTAATCAGATGGGAGAAGCGCGACCTAAGATGGCGTGTTAGCCTATTAAGAGTCTTGCCCCCATCCAATTAAGTCTATAGGTGATAGGACCCCCATGGAACCAGACAAGCCACTACCATTCCCGACGACCAATCAGATATCCAGATCAAGGAAGTTACCAAAAGAATTGTCCAAATGACAAAAGAAAGATAGTGGTCTATGATCCGTAAATATAGAGGGATGTCCAATACTCGGGTCATTTTCCATCCAACTTCTGTGGATTAATATCGACAATGACGTGTCCTGGCAGGATCAGGTCGCCATCCTAGAAGCTGGGTTTTGTCCGCCCCCTAAGAAATCATATTCATCGGAACATCTGCTACTACTTTTCAAGGATCGGATTAGACCATGTCTGGAATACTATTCTCATATGTGGGGATGCGTTCCTAAGCACTACCTGAAAACTACTGGATTTAATCCTAAAAAGAGCAATACGAGGTGTGATGAAAAAATAAGGCGAATTTTCAAATGTAGCGGGCTACATTTATTTGGCTATGTTGTTACACTCGTCTCGAACATATGTTCCAAATTTTAGCTATGTAGCATGTTTAGTTTGTTTGTGAGAGGCATAAAGGTTAGAAGTGTTTTGCGTGTTCCACGATTTTCTACTGTCGAAAAATATGGATCAAAGACTTTGCATTAAATTTTGTGTGAAAAATGGAATCAAGTGCTTCAAAACACTTGAAATGTTGAAAGTGGTATACGGTGAGCCTACTTTAAGCCAAAAAAAATGTTTGCAAGTGATATAAACTATTCCAAGGAGGCCGAGAAGACACCAATGACGAACCTCGCTCTGGACGCCCAGTACGTCAACAACTGATGAGAACGTTGAAGAAGTAAAGAAAATAGTGTTGGGGAATCGTCGAATTACCATTAAAGAAATTGCTGATGATATCGGCATCTCGTTTGGTTCATGCCAAGCAATTTTAACGGGTGTTTTGGACATGAGACGTATGTCAGCGAATTTTGTTACGAAATTGCTCAATTTCGACCAAAAGAACCGTCACATGAGCATTTCCCAAGAGCTATTGAATGACGTCAATGACGACCCAGAATTACTCAACAGGGTGATAACAGGTGACGAAACATAGGTATACGATTATGACATCAAAAGTAAGACCCAATCGTCCCAGTGGAGGCATTCTGGATCACCAAGATCAAAAAAAGCACGCCAAGTTCGATCAAATGTGAAGGTTTTCTTACAGTTTTCTTCGATTGCAGAGGCGTGTTGCATCATGAGCTCTTGCCATAGGGTAGAACAGTGAATGAGGAATATTACCTGCAAGTTATGCGCAATTTGCGCGAAGCAATCCGGACAGAAACGTCTGAATTTGTGGAAGAACAAAATTGGCTTTTGCACCATGATAACGCCCCTGCTCACACATCGTTGCTTGTGTGCGAATTTTTGGCTGAAACCAACACACTAATGATGCCGCAAGCACCGTATTTCCCAGACCCGGCCCCCTGTGACTTCTTCTTGTTCCCGAAAGTGAACAGGCACATGAAAAGACGGAGTTTTGCAACGATTGAGGAGATAAAGACGGCATCGAAGGAGAAGCTGAACAAGATCACAAAAAATAATTTTTTGAAATGCTTTGAGGACTGGAAAAAGCATTGGCACAAGTGCGTTATATCCGAGGGGGATTACTTCGAAGGGGAGAAAATGGAAATTGATGAATAAATAAATATTCTTTGAGAAAACCGATCTCTCCCTATTCTATAGATTCCGCAGCGGTAAATATTCGATCGAGCTGTCTCATTTGCGTTTCAAAAATCACCAAGCAATAAAATGTTCCACCACAGAAAAATGAGTATTTGAAAAAGTTTTGAACCTTCACGAAATTTTCTTAACAAGGCACTGAAGTTGAGAATATTCGGAAAGGAGTTTTCTTGATCCCAAAATATACTGAAAGTGATCTCTAGAAAATTTGATACACCGGATTTTTTACTACGTTCTGAAGTAAATGAAACATAAAAAATTCAGAAAGTTCAGCTGCTTTCACTTCGTTGAGCGCCCTACTAGCTCGGAAATTATCCGGAATAATAAAATGAAGAACTGGAATTTTTATAATGTTCATATGTATAATCGTAGAGTAACTGATTTCTTTTCACAGTACGTACTTTGGGAATGGCGATACGTATCCTTTGCCATTCATGTAAGGCATCTCAGAAAACAGGCCTAGCCTCTCCATATCTGGTCTACCGAACTGGTTGCCCAGTTCTCCCTGTTTTGGCGGCATATTTCTTGAATTTTGAATACACACAAAAAATTATTGTTGGTTAAATGTTTGCGACTGAAAAATGTGTTACACGTTACACTTTTGTCATCTAATTATGGATCTGTAAAACTGACACTTGTGTTTAACGATAGTTTAAAGGTGGCTACACACTTAATTGTAAGGCACATAACGCTTACCATCTTGAGTTTCTATGAAGTCCGATTCTCAATTATGATATCATGTGGTATGTTGAATCGTTATCAGTGGCAGAAAATTATAGCAAATATAATGAAGTGGCAAGAGATTTATTTTTTAGCAATCTGACGTTGACCATGAGCATGACATTCAAGGTCAATATAAATACAAAAAAACATCCTCAATCTACGCTAATTATATCACATTTTTTTGATCATAAGTTATGACAAAGGCAAAAAACTCATCGTGCTCCAACAGCGCCCTGGGAGGGTAAATGTCGAAAGCTCACACACCTTAAAACGCTTAAACCATATCGGGAAACAGTTCCCCGGCAGTTCCACAACTCTGAAATGACTTTTGGAAGAGGCTCTTCCGAGGTTTTAGAAGCCTGATCTGACTTTTCTAATGGTCGTTATGCTGATTGCTCTTGGTCTTATTATCGGAGACTCTATAGAATAGACACATATGATATTATTTCTCAGATTTTCCTGACTGCGGAGCTCCTTTGTAATATCAGACGCGTCCTTGTGTCGCAAAGAACTTTTCTGGGACAAAGGCATCAATTAGTTTAATCGTGTTTGTAACAGAAAACAATAAACATGTATCCTATTACAACCGCGCATTATCCTTAATTGACAGTGTTTGATCTTTTTAAGGAAAGCAGTTGGAAATAACAGTATTCTGTTTATAGGCTACAAAAAATTTAGACTGCAAACTGGGTTGCTTGTGGATGATATGTGTGATTGAAAATATGGCTAGGTGTATTTTTCATGCGATTTGAATAATAAATATTTAAAATTTTTAATGTAACATGTTATAACAAGAAGTAAATAATGAAGTCAAGTATATTGACTCAGTATTTCACTTGGTACTTTCCACGCTTAGAAAAGAGGCCGACAGATAACGAAACATATATACCGACAGATAAACCGATACAAAACCACACGGATCGAGAGACAGACCGACAGGCAGTCATATTGTCCGACAGACAAACCGACCGACAGAGAGACCTGCAGACAGGCTGACAGAGAGAGATTGAACCAAAGTAATGGATACCAAAACTTCCCAATTTTCAAAACTTTGTTGATCAACTTTTTAGACTGTTTATGTTTTTTATTATATACCTACTCATAAGAGACGATATTATTTTTTATTTGGATTCCGGCACCATCTGGATATTCTTTGTGGGAGAGACAATTAAAGATGGATACCATTTATGCCAAAAAAATGCTAAAATCATACAAGAGTTGTAGATCCGATATCATGAAAATCGTGCTTGCCTCCTAAAAATTCGGTTTATTGACTCCTATTCAATCTTTATCACCATACATTCGATATTGTTTCTTTTATATTTCCCTACATCTAATATGATTTGGAATATATTAATTTCCAATCCAATTTCTAGTTCAATTTCTAGTTCCTCAGTAGACTGGAACCAGTTCGGTTGAGTATTTTACAGGTAAAAAAATGAATGTTTTCGAACAAATGAGCCATAAATGTTTCTCCAGGTTTTCTTATTATTTTGGAAAAACACTGCTGTATATTTTGTTTTATCTTGTAGGTACGGCAGCGTTGTGTTTTTTATGTGGCGGTGCACTAGTTATTCCTTGTTTGAAAAATCATTTTTTTCCATTTTGCACTTTGAAAAAGCCTGCCGAGGCAACTGAGCTAATTGAGATAATGCCGTAAATGTGATTGAAAGTACAAAACGTACTCCAATAATTGATAACTCTCTGAACATCTACAGCATCTTAAGGGCAATATTAATGAAAATGCAGCTTTTCAAGAGCAAGATAGGCTTTCTGCTTTTGCGACAGGTTATCTATAAAAAATGGTTACATATAGGTAACTCTATTTTATAACTTTCACTGCATAAACTATTGAATACAGGATTTTTAATATCTTTCTAGAGATCTGTACGGAACTGTCAATACCTAGTGTTTTCAAATGGAAAATATCCAATTACTTGAATGTACCTGCTCTACGTCCCTCGTTATGTTTTTCCAATTAGCCGTCTTCCGCTGTTATGGACAGACAGATCGGTCGACTGCATTCCACGCTTCATTAGTGCTGCAATTAAAATCGAACATGCAGATAGTTTTCGAATGCTCCTCATTAACTCATTTCTAGAAACAAATATTATATAGGTTCTCAAGTCAATTGTAGGATATCTGGATATGAATTGGGATGTTTTTCTACACCTTATAGTTATAGTGTAAACTTATTCTGTAGCTCCTTCTCACCCTCAAAAATTCAAAAGCAACGTCATCTATCCAGTTATAGAGGATATAACAACATGTTCTAATAAATTGAATTTGTTATAACAGAACTGTTATACTATTTTTGTATTCTAGATAATAGATTTTTGAATGGTGTCTTGGTGAGGAAATTTCCTGTCTCCTTTTTCTATAAATCGTTTGCCGCCTTTATAACCGCTCAGAAATGAATAATTTTTTTTACTAAGCTAATATGGATGATAAAATATCAAGTTACTCATCCTCGTATTGAAAAATCGTACATTTTACTTCTAGCGCTTAATGTGTTGTCCATCAGTCTTTCTGCCTGTAGGAATTTTTGTTGCTCAATAATCTCAGTAAGCCGCGCGAGATGAAGTGGGGGCATCGAAGGTAATGCCGCTATATTTCTGATTTTCCACTGTAGATCATGCTCTACAGAGCATACAAATAATACATGTCTCCACGTTCCTGTACAAAAATTCGTACTGCCAGTCTATCAAATTTCTTATAAGCAATGTTCGCATTCATTTTAATGCCAATTTATAAAATACTGTCAAATCGATAACAAAAAGCTTTCAGGGTACAGTAGAGGTGGAAATCTCAACTTCTACTACAGAATCTCTGCATTTGGAATAAATAAGGATGATAGATGAGTAATTATGGAAACGCTATTTATCCTCTCAAAAGATGACGTTGAGTAAAGTCTATATTTCACGTGACATTATGGCGTATCAGTTTATTGAAGAGATTTTGACCTGGATGCAGAAATTTTTGGATATTTTTTTTGTATGAATGGGCTGGCTAACCTAGGTGTAACTGCACTTACAGCTACGCAACATTTTTTAGAGCGCATAATTAGCTCACGGTCAACGTTGTACTAATTAGATTCCGTTCACGCTACGTCCCTTGTATTCCACTGAGAGTTAACAGGAAATTGATGCCATAATAGGAATAACAAATGTGTTCCATGAATGTATATATACGAGTGCATATGTAGTATGTAGGTACCTGACGTGTGCCTTCACCCTCATTAATTACTTCTTAACCAGATGAGGGGACAAATCAGAAACAAAAACTTATTTCAGATTTTCTGTTTTTGAGGCTAGAATTCCTGATCCACCATTGTAATTGTAATTTTTCTTTTTCGTTGTTGGGAAGCGTCGTGTTTCATTTTACACTTAAGGTGTTTGGAATTTACTCTCTTTTCAAATTAGTTTGCATCATCTGCTTCAATTTTTCACTTGTCCTCCGTGCACAATATAATCTAACCTCTGAGGTTTATATCAAGGCCAAATAAAAAGGTTTTATAAAGTTTGACGATCCTATAGTCCAGTTTAAAGGTCAAGCTTTATTTTTCAATTGGGATCTCCAATAATAGATCCCGGAAATGAAGAGGAAAATTTCAAGACATGGTCTGACCTGACTCCTTATCAAAACAGACAAATATTGCGAAAGATAATGCTACGCCTCCTTGCATTTCCGTCGTAAAAAAATTGAGTCGTTTGAGAGTATCAACTTGACCTCGAAATTACTGAAGATCAATACGAATTCCATAAAGTTTTATGCCTTTTATATTTGAAGTTGTCATACAAAATTTCAGTGGAATGTAGAGGGACAAGCAAATAATTAGTATCTGTACCATTATTGTATTCGAAGTAAGCATGTGTTCCTCTTTTTATGAATCAAAAAAATATAGTCATATTTGAAAAATTCTGCTTTCTCTTGAACGACCCTCAGAAGTCAAATTCAATACCGAGCAAGGTCACATTCAAATGTAAAATTGTCCGATCTTTATATTTCAGATATCAAAAATATAGTGTCTCATTTGAAACACTCGACTTGACCTTGGAGTAACATTGTAGGTCAAAAACGTCAAAAATCCAAGGTAACCCTCCAATGGGCAAGGATTAAAATATTTAGTTATTCAATAAAAAACAGACAAAAAACTCACAAAGATCAGTAACTTACTATTTTTGTACTTGAGTAAACACATACGCCATACTCATTTTCACAATTAGTATTTACGCAATGATATTTAGGTGAGTATATAACATACGAGTACATACATGTTACTTTAGAAGCAATTTATTAATAATAAAAAAAATTTCGTCTACAAGCTATAATTTGTTTTTAACAGACAGATTTTTTTTTAATAATGGTGTCAATGTATTAATATATATAATAGTAGCATAGTGAGATAAGCCTGAGATATGTTTCTTATTTAAATATTAGCTGAAATTTTAAATTTATCGAAGCAGGCGGCTTTTCATCCACCTTTCCTCATAGGACCAGTTGGAATGATCATGCCGGGAAGCAGTCCTTTTATTTGGGTGATGCACCGGGCTCGGACTCCTGAAATCACGAATCAATAAATTTCCAATAAGATTATCGTTAATAAAGTTCTTCAAGTAAGTAAATTTGAATAGACAGAGAGCGCGATAGACTTTCTGCTTTTGCGAGAGGTTATCTATCAAAAAAGTATCCCCTTGGAATTTTCATAAAATCGCAATTTTGGTTGATTTCATGATGTTTTAAACGCGCGAACCTTTTTCTACGCGATATAACTGAAATCCTAATTCATGATGCCAAAATGCTTTCCTTTCAGACTTAAATCCAGCTTAAAATTGTGAAACATAAACTAAATTAACTGTATACTTGCTCATTATGGGGCTTATGTACAATCTTGTGTAAGGAACTGTTAATTGCATATAAGACATAATAAAATTAGCTAAAATCGAGTTATTTGGAAAATTCCAACCGGATACCGTTGTTTAATTGTTTTTTTACTTTCTATATGATTTTTCCCGTAGCAGTAAATTCGTTTATATTTGAAAAAAAAATAGGGCAATATTGTTAATGCGTGAGAAAATTGATCGTTAATTATTCAGAAGATAACGAACCAATGTTGCTAGGAATCGGAATAACATACACTAAGTTAACAATTGCACCTGACGACCTTTATCAGCACTCATTTATTAGATAATTTCATAATGAATAAATTTCCCAATGCATTTGTTATACTAAAAGTTAAGAAGAACGTAGATACATGAAATGAAATATAGATTTTTTTAAAATTATTATTAAAATCAACCAGCTCATCAATTTGTAACCAAACTTTGTGTTCAACTTAAAGCGATTCCAACAATAATCTCGCCTATGGACGGAAAATTCGATCAAAACTCCTTGCCGCTGTATTAAACAAATTGATAGACATAATAGCTGATGCATACTTTGTAGGGATTAGGTCCAAAATACTTAGAAGGGTAGTGCGATGAGACAAATGGTCCACCCAGGTTGTGTCCATACTCCTTGTCCTTGGCCTTGGCTCCATAGCTTTCCACGGAGTGTTCAGGATAAGGGTTGATGCAGATATCGGCGTAGCCAGAGCCTCCTATTTTGTCGGCAGTCATCACGAAGTTTTTTCCTTCCTTCTCATGAGGCGGCAGCTGACGACATTCGTCGCCTGCGTTTTCCGTGTTACCGCTGAAGCAGCCTGATGGAGTAAATTTGGCATGAAATAATGTAAAAAAGGCAATTTTTAAATCACTACAAAAGTTGAGATTATTTGTTCAATTCAATTAATGGTTCAATGACAGAATCGAAATGCATCGAGAAGCTGCTATGTTCATACGTTGTACGTCAAGATCGAAATGGTGAAGAATCTATGTGTTTAACAAGTACTTAGGATTAGCAGGTTTAAAAGTAACAGCAAATAAATTTCACAGCGTGCAAGTCCCGCAAATATTTTATATGTAGTTTGCGACTTTAATCCCAAAAGATGATGTTTACTGGAAAGCCTATTGAATTCAATTAATGACCTGGCTTATTGCAAAGAGATAGATTACACTACTAGATGCAACGATTCGGTCTTGATGAGTGGTTGATTGAGAGTAAAATTATTTCTAAATGGTCTATGCTACCTTTCAGGAATGTTTCAAAATGACATGAGACAGTTCCATCCAAAGCTGTATTCAATGCAAAATTTCTTTCTTATTATCTTGAGGTACTGTTCTCAAGGGTTTTGCTAATTGTAAGTATGAAAAGTATCGCCCATTGTTCGACAGGCTGTTTTATTTAGTCTGTGATGACGTGTGGGTTTTGTTCTCCAGTCAGCATAACGCGTTGCTTACTGCATCATGTTTTCAACTGAGCCTGCTACCACCAATCATAAGCAAATGAGAATGCATCCATTGCTTTGTCAATGGAAATGGATATGGTCTCATTTTCACATTGATTGCATTGTGATTGGTGGCATAAAGGCACGACTGTTAGGCTGACGCAGTATGCAAGGCGCTGCATACCACCAACCCCCGTCCCAAGACGAGCAAAGCAAATTCTAGCAAAGTGAAATCATGCTTGCATCTTGGTAGAATTTGGTATATGAAATACAGAGTTAACGTACTTGGTGCCATTTTTTTGCATACCATAGCTATCTCCGGGAGTTGAATGTAACTTTGATCCATCTGGTGGCATGAACCTCTCTCTGTCGTCGATCGCATCTCCTTCTGAGATTCTCTCGTTTAATCCTCCAGTCATTAGATTCAGACCTTCATCTTTCGGTCTGTTGGCACATTTACAAGATAAACTAAATCACCTAAATCATATCTATTAACAAATAGATCACATAAATTATACTCCTAAGTCTTCTTAGCCTTGGAAAACTAAACTACTGTTTACATTCAGTGCATTCAATAGAATATTTACTCTAAAAAATGCATATGTATTATTCCTGCTTCAACTGGCCCTACAATGGTGAGCTGAAACATAAATAATTATGTAGAGGATCTCCAGTCTCAGAAGCTAAATTTTAAGCATCTGCACTACATAAGGTATTTGCAATGCATGTCCCTAGATGGAGATATTGAGCATCAAGAGCTTTTTTAAACAGAGCTCTTTCAGCTTTTGCAGTGTCTCAGACTGAAGTCACCACAGTTTCATCGATGCCAGAAGATACTATAAGCAATACAGCAAGAGGACCACAACCAGAAAGTTAATAACAAACTCCTTTCATGTCCTGACTGGTCCAGATCATTTTGGTCTGTAGCCAAGTCTGATAGCCAGAACTTCTGCTACTCGTCCAAACCACCGTTGACGAAAGCGGGTGGGTCCATCGCATCGATGCCGAAAGAAAAGCAGACACCTTGGGATAGAGTTTTGCTGCCAATTCTACAATAAACTTCCAAAGAGGCAAACGGAGTTCAGTTTAAGCACAGAAGACTCAGACAACAACCCTGGTCTGCCAGTGGCCCAATACTTAGGTTGGCGTCCAAGCTGGGGTTTCTCTTCCGCTCCAAAGCACTCCCTGAAGCTTCTGGACACAAAAGTCGCAAGTACAGCAAATACTAGAGGAGCTATCGGGAGTATCCTCACCAGGTCGTGTTTACAACGCCTTGATCAAGCCTGTTCCAAAAGTTGTTTTTTGGAGAACCTTGGCATTGTGGAGTAAGCTCGCCACATATATTGAAAAGTTAGGAGTAGGTACCAGAAAATACTAGTTCAATGAAAATGACACTCCTCAACTGAACAACACTGAGACACTGCAAAATCAGAGATTAGATGTAATTTCGCTAAAGCGGCCTCATCACTGGAGTAGAATCTTCCCAGGATAATGATAACAATAAGAGTACAGGTTTGGATACGTCTGACCCTCACACCCATCACGATGATTCTTGGAAACCGTAAAAAATTGGCCTAATTCGAGAAACATATCAAGCATTTATGAGGCAATAAAAAATTCAAGTGTATGCTCTCCACTATGCATCAGACCTGCTATAGACATGCATTTTTCGTCAAAAATTTAACAAATAAAGCTAGAAGTTTAGCACCTTCAAAAATACTTCAAGTCAAAGTCTTTTAGCGCTAAAATGATCAAAAACTTGAGTACAATACTTCGTATTGAAAAAACTCGGAATTTCGATTTTTTTCAATATCTCGTATAATATTCATTATATGTATAATCATAGCGCAGTAGAAACATACTACATCATTATATGGTCCATCCATCCATTTTCAGTCTAATAAAGCTTCGAATGCTCTATTGTTCTCACTATCGTATTCAAAACGTATTGCGGAAATAAGGATCAATTTGAACTGAGAGGTTATCTATTGAACCTCAACTAAAAAAAAGAAGCTAATAACATTTCAGAAGTATGTTTTTTCAACATACTATTCGGGATTCGCGCAATAATTTAGGACCCGTTGTTTGTATTTTGATTCCAAATCGCATTGAATTTGACCGCGGTAGTCGTGAACTTAAAATGTACAAATCGTTCGTGTTTTGAAAACAACATAAATAAATTAGTGATACGTTCAATTACTATTTTAAATAACAATCGAGCTTAAACATACCAGCCGTACATTAAAATCAAATCTCCAGACGATTTGAATACGAATAAGGAAAACAGCCAGAACATTCCGAATTGTTTCGGACTGACAACTTAATCAATAAATATTAGAGTACATACTTTTGGAATGCCGATTGATATCCCTTATCATTCTTGTGCGAGTGCGACATAGCGAAAAACGTCTGGTATATCCGTATCTGGCTTTCCAAACGAATCGATGTATCTGCTTCTTTTTTAATTTTGAATTCACACAAAAGCTTTACGTTGGTTGAAGATTTGGAATTGACAATTGTGCTACACGTTTACACTTTTGTGTAGACTGGCACGTAGCTCGGCCTACAAAACATAAAACATTTGTCGCTGAGTGTTCTGTGGTCGTTGACTGAGGTAGAGCTGGAGATGGTCTGAATCGATGCGATTTCAAATCGAACCGATTGTTATGATGCAATACATGGAATTACTCGACATGAACTTAAACATTATTTATCAAAATTAGCATTTAAGTTTTTGACAGTATTGAGATGAAAAATTCAGTATTGGAACGATTGGACTGTCTACGTTTTGTTCTATGAAATTCTTTTTTTGTTTTTGCCTGTCTTAGGAGAAATGCTTTTTTTGGCGACTTAATTTGCACTAGTGTTAAGGGCAGTCCCTTAGAAAACCTCAATATCACCGTCAAAATGTCATGATATCTCACGTGGTAAAATATTTTATCAAATTTTTTTTGCTTTCTAGATTCTATCATCCTTTCTAAGGACTTAATAATATTTCAAGATAAGTTTGGAAGCCGATACGAAATTTGAACTTCAAACGATCGAATCGATTCATTGCATCATTTTGACCATCTCTAGGTAGAACTCCAAGAATGTAGACCACAAAACAAAAACACATGGAACGAACCACCATCGATACTAGTATACTGTCGAATGGAACATAGATATTGGAACTGATTCAGTTGTCATTATTATGTTGTGGTTGTCATTGTGTGATAGCTTTGAAAAGGGAGTCTGTTGTTATGGAGGTTCCAGAAATGATCAGCTGTGCATAGCTGTGGTGCATAGTAGGTGTAATACTATGTTCAATTCTTCAGGTCATTATAATATCTGATTTTTTATCAACAAACAGTGGTGTTATTTGAGGTTATTGTTAAGTGGCCCCCGAGAGAAAGTTCGACGATATTGGCACGAAACGCTGCGTGCCAAAATAATAGTTTGCAATTAGTTTATGAGCCTATACTTAATTTGGTGCAACTAAAACAATGGTTAATTCGTGTTCTGCCTTTAATTGTACTTCTAGATATGTTAAAGGAGGAAAACTAAAATTTCATCAGTAAGTATATCAAAAAGCTGTAACAGTTGGTTACTACTAAATATCCCAATAAAAAGTTTATTTATTTGTTACAGTTTCTATATATATGTTTCAAAAATCATACTGTAGATAATGAAAGAATTCAAAGTACATTACTACTGAATAAGAACAGTATCAATCTTCGAAAAAACGGATGTTTACATACAAACAAATTAAATTCATATTAATTTTAGCTTCCCAAAAGATGATATCTTAAAGAATAAATGGATGATAGCATTATGCCGGAAGAACTTTATACCTAGTCCCACAGCAGTAATATGCAGCAAGCATTTCAAAAGTAGTGACTATGTTCAGACTGTTATGGATACTTTACATTTAAGAGAAGGGGCTGTTCCCTCAGTGTTTAATTTTTCTCAGCATTTACTGAAAGTGGAAAGTGCTAAAAGACTTTTATTAAGAGAGACTCATTGTAAGTATAGTTTTCCAGTAGGTATTTTGTGCCTTACATTTATTTTATACCAGCTGGTACCAAACAATTGTTAAACCTACCATCAACTTCTTATAATAATACCTCAATACAGCAGGCTAAAAATAATCATGAAGTTCCTGTCAACAAGAAGAACAGAAAATGGTATATGCAAAATACATATATGTATGTGCATATTTATATGATTATCAAATTTTTAGGAAGCCTGATCCTATTTATTTTGAAGATTTTGAAGAGCATGATTTAGACTGTCCTATAAACAGAAAAAGATATTGGCAAGTAACACAGAGGATTGTTAAAAAGAAAAATGCTGCATGTAGAATACTTTGCCAACAAAATCAAAGACTTATTCATAAGTTGAAAAGTCTTAATGGTGTAATAGACAATTTGAAAAGTAAAAAGAAGCTCAGTTTTGAAAATGCTCAGATATCTAAGGTAGGTGAAAGTAACTGGATTAAATGCCATAGATTCCCATGTTTGTTTCAGTCAGAGACACTACACCAACTTCCATCAGTGTGGACTTAAAAATGTCAGAAATTTGATTTCAACACAGAGATATAAAACTCATTCTAGAAAAACTGAACTCCAAGAAACCTGCTGGTCCTGACCAAATACCAGCAATTCTCACAAAATGCTGCACCACAGAGCTTACACCTGTCTTTTGCAAACTAGTGAAACTCCTGCCAGGGAGGAGTGTTCCCTGCTGGGTGAAAGGGTAAAACATATCTAAGAAGGGTATGAAAAATATAACTAGCAAATATACACCTGTGACTCTGGATCATGTCCAAGGTTATGGAAACTGTTATTAACAAGCAGCTTCTATAGTATCTGGACAAACATTATATCTTCAACGATCGCCAATATTGTTTCCGCATGCATAGGTCCACAGTAGATCTTCTGGTATACATCACACATATGTAGAGCAGAGCAATAGAGAGTCTTGCGTTGTTGCTCTTGCTATATCGAAGGCTTTCGATAGGGTGTGGCATGAGAGACTTTTGGTCAAGCTTGCTGCCTATGGGCTGCCACGAGGTCTGTTCCAGTGGTTGGATAGTTTCCTCAGAGATCACTCCTCATTTGTTGTGGTGTATGGATATGCTTCTGATGTACTTACCATCAATGCATGTGTTCCTCAAGGATCTGTCTTTTCTCCAATGCTGTTCTTGCAGTACATCAATAATTTGAAATAACATCTTATTCAATCTACAACTTCGCTGTCGTCAGCACGCTCATTCCCCCTGCCTATTTTTATTTTTATTTTAACAACGTATCGTCCCTTGTCTTCTGCTCAGACTCCAACTAGCCAATGGCGGAGGTAGAACATTCCTGCATTCCTGAATACACTCGATGTTGACTCATTGTAACTGGTCACTTTTTGTGGATTATAATAACGGGAAATCATCTATTTAAATATGATGAAAACATAACGAAAAATATTAACAAACACATCAAAAAACAACATCCTCACTTATTACCCAGAATGAATGAGTGATTTTTTCATATATCCAGACATATCAAATGTAACAGTAGCCTTCGGCTTAAATTTCGCCCTAATAAAGACGTTATTATTATTATATACATCTGTTGTGGAGGGGTTTCATCTTCTTGGAAAAACGTCTCTCTAAAGTTAACATTCTAATGTAGATAATGTAGACTCTGTAAAACTGCTTGTTCATATTACACATTTTTTATCTGAGTTAACATTTTAGTTTCTACAAAAGTGTAACTATGCTACCACAAGAAAACCAGGGGCAGCGTGATATATTTTATGTGGAATGTTATATAGCCAAACAATACCCTCATAAAGATTTTGCAAAAAGGAGTATCAATGTTGTGATTGTCAACTAGTGTGACTATATGACTATATGCACTAGTAGTACCTCATTCGGGCCATAACTATATTTTATATTCCATTCCATTCCCAAAATCCGATTTAAATACTTATTTCAAAACTGAACAGCTACAACCTACATAATTGACTCAATTTTTCTTCATTAGCGGCAATCATTAAACTGCCGATGCTGATGTAGTAAAACAGGAAATGTATCTGTTCATATTAGTTCAAAACACGTCAGCATCATAGGAAATTGAGGAAGTCATAGAAACTGAAAATTGGAAAATCCAATTTACAGACGAACGTGTCCTCTCGGCACGTCGTTACATGTATGCTGCTCGATATCTGTCGTTGAAATCCATATTAGATTTATCAACAAACTCATTTATGCCTATTGCATTCAATACACAGCTTATAACCGGAAAAATTGTTATTAAATCACCACTTGTCATTCCTCGTCGTGTTTTATCAGGACGATTCCTAACGTTCCACGCTATCAAAAAACTAAAATTTTTGTTTCAATCCCTAACATAGAGTTTCTCTCATAGACTACTATGAGTTTGATTTTTTGATTTTTGGTTTATAAATGTATGCATCAAACAAGGAGATAACCAGACTTGTTCATTTGTAATCGTCCACAAAAAATTCAACCAAACTTCCTTCAAGCATAGTATATATAGGATGGTATAGTGGATTTTGAGATCAGCTTCCAGTATAGAATTTTTTGTCTTTTTTGTGCAGTTATCAGTTGATCAATCAATTTCAATAGATTTAACGCATATTGACAGATGTTGGCTTGATGTATAAATGTACTGGAAATAAATGTTCAATAATTTTTGAAATGGCAAAAGATGAAAATGGAAATTTTGTGATTGTATTGTATAATAGATGTCTTCTCTTCATAATACATTTGTGTTGCCAGGCCTCAATTGTAATTTTCTCCGTACTTGTTAGATACATGTTTTTGTTCACATATTTGCATTCAAATCACAAAAATATATAGATCCTCCTCAATTGCTGCGACTTTCGAACACGTGAACCATTTATTTTAACTCAGTTGTACGGCACTTTGGGGTGCAGTTAACTTCTCTTTCCAATGAGGGCTAATTTGTTGCGTTTTAGCATTTTTAGTGATGTTTACTAAAGATTACTGCATTTTAACTGAATAGGGACCATAAATAATGACGAAAGTGCTATTTTACCTCTAGTTGCCTTGTTATTCTCTATATAGCGAGTGTATTTTCTTGAGTTCTTGTGAGTAGAACGTTGCCTAATGATGTGTTTTTTTTTCAGCAACAGCCTCGCGGCGATTCGAAGAGCGGACAGCAACAAACCGGGGCGGGGGCAGGGGCAACGTCCCCCGACGAGCCGGATGACTTGTCCCCCATGCCGCCCCCGATGCACGCTCAGCAACCGGCGCGGAGGCGTGGCGGTATCTCTGCTGAACCAGTCACCGAGGAGGACGCTACTAGCTATGTAAAGAAGGTGGTGCCCAAAGACTACAAAACCATGGCAGCCTTGTCTAAGGTATGTGGAATAATTACATTGTAACATAATAATAACATGAAAGTTTATGTTCTATTCTTGATGCTTAATAGATATGTCTTTTCTTGATATTTTTCATGGCTGCATTAATCGCTTGAA
This sequence comes from Bruchidius siliquastri, assembly GCA_949316355.1. Classification (NCBI taxonomy): domain Eukaryota; kingdom Metazoa; phylum Arthropoda; class Insecta; order Coleoptera; family Chrysomelidae; genus Bruchidius; species Bruchidius siliquastri. Next base: position 4,422,308 of record OX438534.1, on the reverse strand, counting down.
GCACCTTCAACATACCACATAATCTGGAGGCAATACCTGTTATAACTGGCATCAGCTATGTATGATACATCCTTGTCTTTGTTTGTTTCTCGCAAATTTTCTATTATCTCTTCACAACTTGCACCTACACAATTCCCGATAATAATAAATAATCTACTATGACTTTGATACACGCAAACATTTGAGTTGCTATACTATTTAAGCGGATAGTTTCCTCGGAAGTGACATGGAACAACTGATTTAACAATGACACTTTTGAATTAATTTTATATATTATGTATATTTATGGATTGCATATTTGTTATATTTATTATTCGTCATCAAATATGAGTTTGTTCAAAGTTTAAGGTGAAAGAATGCGGGCTAAGAAATTGTTGAAAAATATTTGATCTAAGGATCTCAAAGTTAAATAAAATATTTCAAAAACACTGCTCCGGAATTCAATTGTCTGTAGAATTTGTGAACTGAACGTTGAGAAGCCATTTGTTTTCAATTTTATATCAAAATTTGGATGAAACTTTGAAATAATCAATGTGGTGATATTTATATTTTGTAGGCAATAGCCAAAAACGTGCTCTTCTCCCACTTGGATGAGAATGAGCGTTCGGACATATTCGACGCGATGTTTCCTGTTAACTGTCTTCCTGGAGAGGCTATCATCCAGCAAGGGGATGAAGGCGATAACTTCTACGTAATCGACCAAGGAGAAGTTGAGGTGAGGAGCAACCATTTTTATTTTATGTTCGTGGTCATTATGGGATCGTGTTTTATACGAGGACATCCTGGTTGTAAAGACGATGTTTAGGGCATGCGCAAGCATGAAGCTGGATCTGCTTTTAAGATTTGTGCAACATGCCTTACAAGACTCGAAATACCTCAAGATGCTTTAGTAGATACACTAAATGAAATATTCTGATTGAGCATTTTTTCAACCGAATGACCATTCAATAAACCTAATTCGCTTATAATATAGTCATAAAATAGGTAATGGGATTAGATAGCCTCACGCAAAGGTGGAAAGCCTACAACACTTCATAAGCGCTGCGAGAGGAAGACAGGAAGAGAGGAAGAGCCTATCGCGCTTCATAAGCACTGCGCGAGGAAAATTGCCTATTTAAATTGACTTTAAAACGCTGTAGATTGTAACCATCTGGTAATAAAGTCCCTAGTAGCTCATTTCACAACGCCTAGATTCTTCAAAATAACGACTTCTGGATGAGGCTTGTTTGAGGCTCGCGACCTGGTGAAGATACGCTCGTTGTACTTCTCTAGTGTTTGCAGTACTGGTGACTTCTTGGTCGAACATCTGCCATGATAACATCTATAAAATAGGGACAGATCGGACACTCTTCTTCGATGTTCTAGACTGTGAAAGTCCTCTGTAAGGTTGGGCGCATCGACTAGACGTATTGCACATTTTTGGATTGAGTCCAGAAGCTTGAGGGAATGCTTTGTAGTCCATCCCTACACATGTCAGCAGTAATCCAACGAGGGTCTGTAGAGCAGCAGTAGCTGTTCCATAGAGTGCGTTTTTGTGGACCGGAGGAGAAATTTCAGCTTCTTGGATGTCGACCTAGCGACGCCGACAACATGATCGCACCATGACATATTGTTGATGTTAATTTCCACAAGCTTGATGAAAAATTTTGTCTCAATGTTCTTATTGGTCGGAACAACATGCTGCCCTCATTGAAGTAAGGTCTTTGAGGATGGTAGTCGTTGGCCTGGTTCCATGCAGGAAACAAGACGCTATCATCTACGAAGCTGTAGATAGCAAAAAGATCGTTTGATTAAGCACAGATCCATGAGGAACACGCCTATTGATGGTAATCTTTTCCACCAATAAGGAATGATCCCTGAGAAAACTCTACAACTAATGGCACAAACCCGGTGACAGCCTATAGGCAACAAGCTTGATCAGAACTCTGTCATAACCCTATCGAACGCATCGATAGGCGGTGACGAAGGTTATACACTATCTCTAATTTTTGTAATATAATCACGGCAATATGGTATTTCGGCGGCTTAAGTACAAAAAGTAAGTAACTGACGATGTTGTCTTTTCAGGTGTATGTAAATAATGAGTTAGTAACGACGATAGGCGAGGGCAGCAGTTTCGGCGAACTAGCTTTGATATACGGTACGCCAAGAGCTGCTACGGTGAAGGCAAAAACGGACGTAAAGCTGTGGGGTATCGACAGAGATTCCTACAGACGAATATTGATGGGTTCTACTATCAGGAAAAGAAAAATGTACGAGGAGTTTCTGTCTAGAGTGTCCATTCTAGAGAATCTGGATAAATGGGAAAGGTTAACGGTGAGTATCTAATTGGAGACAGTGGCGGATTAGATGAGTACCCGTTCAACATTGGGTGTATTTAACTGCTTAAACGAACGTTTATAATATGACAAAAATTATTAACCATGATTTTTCATCAACGGGTTGACTGAGTGTTCCGTACCTCATCCCCAGCAGTGGTCTAGCCATGACCGCTTGTGCGGCGGGTCAGAGGTCTCTATTAGCTATTGGCTCACACCAGGCAGAAAAACTACTTATTTTGTTGAATTGGACTATCCATGTGCCTTATTTGATGATTACGAATTCATTTATGGCTATTTTCACAATACTAGTTCACGTGTAACTTGCTCGACCTTGAGACCATCTAGTCTTTAGCCTTTGGCCTATCAAAATAATATTTGTTTAATTTGCCAGAAAAAAAATCCTTTCTGAATAATGCTCTTTGACTGAATCTAATCTCATGATTATTTTGTATGGATACAATCCCATAATAAGCTCGTTTACTGTAACCTAGTTTGACATATATTTTGAAAAACTGAAATGAACTGCGTAGGATGAACTTTGAGTGCGCTTGATTTTTGTTTTGTTTTATGAAGGACCTGAGTTGGTTAATGAGTGTAATAGTGCGAACCGTTTAATAGACTTCCATATCCCTCAAAAATCCGGGTTCAGGATCCCTTTCCCTTGTCTTGTCGTGCCCGGTGCTGATTTCTTGAATCATATGGGTCAATGTTGGGTTTTTAAGTATATTCGTCGGAATCATAGGTACTTCTATTTTTGTTTGCGTATGATTACATATCTAATTATTGGGACATAGATTTAATAAAAATCGAAAAAAGTATACACCCTACCCTGTCCATAGAGAATCCTGCCTAACAAATCCCCTCGACTAAATACTCGCGTAGTGAGAACAAGTGATAATGAATGATTTGATTTTATTATACCGGAGAATATTTCCGAGCGGAAAACGGTATCATTACAGCGTGAGCAGTATTAAGATGGTCTAAATGACTCGTGTTTTTTTTACTAGGTGGCAGATGCTTTGGAGCCAGTGTCGTTTGAGGACGGCGAAACAATTGTGAGGCAGGGGGAGCCAGGCGACGACTTCTACATTATCGTAGAGGGTACGGCGGTGGTGAAACAGAGCCGCGAAGGCGAAGGGCAGCCTGCCGAGGTGGGTCGTTTGGGACCCAGCGACTACTTCGGAGAAATAGCGCTGTTGCTAGACAGACCACGCGCGGCCACAGTGGTCGCTAGCGGACCGCTCAAGTGTGTCAAGCTGGATAGGGCTAGGTGAGTGAGAGATCTATAGTCGAGCGCATAAATTCCTCCAGTCTTGATTGTTACTTTGATATTTTGTTCTGTACTACGTTCAAGAGCAGTACAATACTATTAACATTTTCCCCCCAAGTGTCGCGGAAAGGTGACGCTGCCCATTGGCGTCTTAACAAAGTCAAAAGGTATATTCCACAGCAAAAGAATGACTGGTAGAGGTTTGTTTTAGGTGTTGAAAGTTCCACCTGGTGGGGATACACACTTGTTGTCGCTCCCTAGTGTTTGCTCCAATGCTGACTCTGAATACTAAACATAAACATATCTTGTCGAACATTTACCATGATAGGATCTATAGAATAGGGAGTGTCAGGTTCTTAATAAGATCAGACGCATTCATTGGACGTATTGTTCGTTCCTGGATTGTGTCGAGAAGCTTCAAGGAGCGCATCCCCATACACCAGTATTTCAGCCTTTTCTCATTCAACCAATTGAGCTTACATGTCTTCGTTAAGCTGGATAACATGTTGATCTCACCTGCTGTTGGAACACAAATTTAAAAGCCCATCAGGATCCATATTATAGTGTTTGATTGCAAAATTATTTTAAAACTTTCTTACAAAAAAGTGATAGTGACGACCTCATCAACATGTAGTGGTTAATTTAAATTATCTACGATATAAGTAAAAATAATTCATTATTTGCATTGTGAATAAACAGGAAAACGTATTTTTATATTGAACTTTGATTTGGTGAACTTTTCCTGATAGTTGGTTCAAGATTTCTCTACAATCGATGAAAGAAAAACATTTTCAACCTTAAGGTTATTTAAAAAAGTTTTTTACCGTTTTCTCGCCATGCCTAAAAGTTACTACTATATTTAAAAAAAACCTTGATACTGTCTCATTGGAAATTCATTATTTATCGACAAATGTTTTCTAATTTTCAGGTTCGAGAGGGTCCTGGGATTATGTGCTGACATATTGAAGAGAAATATCACACAATATAACAGCTTTGTTTCTCTTTCCGTCTAATGGATTGTTACAAAAATAAATTTCCCTATCATGAACTGATCAGCCAAATTGAAATCTTTATTTGGTAGTATTTTTATGTATTTCGTTTTCTGTTATATTTATATTATACACATTGTTAAAAAGTGCTATCTAAGTATACATCTGAAAACTCTAACAACATATTTTTATACTTTTTGACCTAAAAATCTGGGAGTAATAAATCGTTCAAGAATTTTTCGACTTCGGTAGCACTTTTCGAATTGTAAGATGACGTTTAAAAATTAATATATCATTATATTGTATAAATAACATAATTATCTTCCATTAAAGCATATACGTTATAATTGTTGGTCTTTTCCTGTAACCCAGATATTCTGCAAAATTCTGACGCGAGACAGTAAGAGGATAGATTGGTTGAAAGGATTGAGGTGTTCTAGTCACAAGGACAGTTTCTGTACTTTTGTATGCCTTAAGCTAAGGTTAGCAAAATAAATTAGCCTATTTTTGATGCCTAGTAATAAAGAAAAAAAGTTAAAAATCTATCTAATGAATGTTATTGACATTTGAAAATTTAACATTTCGTCGTGCAGCAAACGTAAAAATTGGGACATGTAAAAACTCCAATTTTATAATCATAAATTCAATTTTATTGATTAACTGGAAATCATATAAAAAATTGTTTGGTACATTATAATAGAATCGGTATAATCTTATAACACAATAGGCGAAGAAGAATCTCCATAATCTAACAGCTTACAGATGCGGCTTCTCTCTGCGACCATCCATTGAACAGCTTGCGCTCCTTGGAAAAATCAATTACCCATAGGGTAGAATACATAATTGTACGAAACTCAAGACAGCAATGAAGAAGACAGCCATCTTTGCAGGGCCGACCCTCAGATCCCGGAGATCTCCAACAGACATACGCACAGCCAAAATCACACGAATATTTCTATATACATAGGTATATACACTTATAACAGAGAGAGAGATCGACTTTTTCATATGTTTGGAAGAGCAGCCATGCCGCCCTTGCAATCAATGAGCGTCCTTTCAATGTCAGCATACGGCAACGAAAACGGCTCTAGGTAGTCTAGACATTCCTGTGTCGAGTGAAACACCAACTCTTGTGCCACGAAATCCACAGATATGTGCTGACGATAGCTAAACATAGAAATCAAAATTAGCAATGCATCATTTACACCTACGGAGGATGTGAATACTTAATAATGTTCAACTCTGCACATGTGTGGACAGTATAAAAGAACCCAAAATTGAGTTACCTGAACGTAAGAACAATGCTGCTTGCTTGCCAGCTGAGGAGTATTTTTCTATAAAATTACAAATACTATGACATACAGATATGCTTTACGATTCATTGTATACGAGCAGTAGCTACAACTGATTCGTGAGGATTAAAGGTTTCGAACATTTTCTTTTCAAATGAGTATAGAGGTAACGATGACAGTCTTGTACGAAATTTAGTTTGAATAAACTCTCATCCGCAAGAGGGACAAATTAATTCGGATAACAGTATGAGTGACAAAAAAAATCCTGCATGATAGGACTCGAACCCCTATATCTGGGTGATTACGCCAGAGTGCATTTTTCAATTAATTTTTGACGCACGCAAAACATTTCCATTTTCTTGTTGCCTCACTCACTCATAAACTCTTAGAGTTCAGGCCAACATCAATTTCACTTTGTCAGTTGCCGTTATTTCACAAAATATTACACAATGTCTGAGATTGTGCGGTTCAAGGACCAGTTCCGGAAAGTGTCCCGGGTGCTATTTCATTATCAACTGTCAGAATTTCGGCCGGTCCCACAGAAGAGAAACTCTTTGGCCACATTTCGTAGTGACACCCAAAAGTAGTCTACTTTCTCTTTTGATATACTGGCGTGTTATGTATATATATATATATATATATATATATATATATATATATATATATATATATATATATATATATATATATCAATTCATTATATTATTATCATAAAAAAATTGATGCGATTCTACTGGAAAAATAAAATCATTTATTCCATACGACACATGGTGCATAACAACAAAAACTTGAAATGTATTCACATCCCCTTTGGTCAAGGTTGGAGTCATTTAAGAGGTAAATAAATATAGCACAGTATGCAAATGAGTAAGATTCTCTGGCAGTATCATTGTCAGGTTGGCCAGGTCAAATTATCAATCTTATACCTTGAACCAAATAATTTATACTATGATTTTTCGAGTCATTTCTTAAAAGTAAAATATGAAAAAGGCTATCTAGGTATACAAATATATGTGCAACAAAGTAAAGCTGAGAAAAATATAACAACCTGTAAAAACAAACTAAAGACAATCACCATTATAATAAATCTGAAAACTGGCAAGTTCATCATCAAAACCGAAAACCAAATATCGTGTATAGTTACTGTAACAACATAAAGATGTACGCTGAGGATAGTATTAGCTTTAAAAATATATTCGATCATTCAAAAAGGTACTTCAAAATGATAAACCTATAAGAAAGTATGAGTTGTTTGATGAATTTCTGAAGTGTCCAAATCTCCAAAGCAACAGATTTATCGAATAATTATAATAATCAAACTGTGGCATGTAGTGACAATCGATCATTTTAACAGACACAACGTTACTAAACCAACTCTCAGATTTTAGGCAAAGTTGAATAAGCAGTGCTGTTGACAAAAAAAATTGTACACATCTACACACAACATACTTGCCGCATCGCAGAAAGCTGATCAGTTGAAGAGTTTTTAGATAGTATCAGGTTCTCTAAGCTATCAAAACATTCGGATTTGGTGGAATAAAATGTTAACCAAAATAACTAAGAGGGCTTAATGATCTGGCTAGGTTGATATTAGCTTTCCTTATAGTTGAAATAGACGAAACATAATTTGTCTCATTGAGGTGACTTAAAATGTTATTTAGACCTTTCTTCACCACATTTTAGTGATATTTGCAGAATATGACCATACAATAATATACACACGGGAGGAGGTATATGCATCCAGGATCACAGTGACTTGAGCGCTGTTGGACCACGGTATATCCTTAGGGACTACAAAATCACATGTTCAACTACCCCTAATCCAGCAAAAAAAGGTAGTGATGGTCGTCAAGCTTGCCTTATTTTAGTCACAAAAATTCTCCTCTTTATTACAAACGATTTTCACAGACAAAAAATAACAAATGCCCATATGCCTACGGCTACCCTTCACAATAAGCATTGAAGCAAATTTCCCTGACTAATTTACCACATTTCTTTCTCAACTCCCATTTAGTTCGGGAAAATTATAAACCAATGAAAAAATGGTTAATGAGTACGTGTAGCGAGCCTTGGTAATAAATCGGCTAATTCTTCTAATCATGGTCAAATGGTACCTACAAGTAGGGAATCAGGGGATTGAGGAGACAGATGACCTCAAATACTTTGGTCAACAAAGGTGAACCGATTCACAGCAGCGACATCCTTTGTTCTTAGTAAACACTTTCTGAAAAAGCTCCGAGATACGATCACCCCAAATTGTGTGGGCCTACTATAGTACTGGTAACATAAAAGTCCCACATCTGGAGGGATGCCCATCACATGCGGCCTGAATACCCTTTACTGCAGTTTTGGCATGGAAAGGCGGTAATAATTGAGAATCTACCGCTGGATGGATCCGAAATTGGTTTAACAATATTGAGGATTTGATTCAGATTACAGGAATCTTCGAACTCGATTGTGACAATGATTACCATTTTATTCCGTAAAAAATCATCCTACATGCATTAAAATTCATGTAATTATATATACCCGAGTTATTTATATCGTAATGTGAAACATTGTTTTTGTAATGATTTCTCATGATTGTCTGCTTTCACAACACTGTATAATGGCCAGGGAGCTAGCAACAGATTTTACGCGCTAAATCTGTAAAATAAAATTCAATGGATTTCCGAACAGACCACAAATTTTCATGTGAAGACGATTGATGATACATCAATCGAAACGTTATATCACAAAATATTCTTCAATGGAAGTATTGAATCAGATACAGGTAGGAATCAACGGAAATGAATGACATGGATTTTTGTGATGTATATGACATGAAGCATTCGTAAAATATCACTATTTTAACTTTCTTGCAGGAAATCTAACTTACAGAAATTATGTTTCGAATACTGTCACTAGTTCCCTGGCAATAAACCTCAGCAGCTGCATCCAATAGTGGCAGAGTAGCGGAAGGTAAAAATGGAACCGCACATTTGTTTCCACTTTAATCGTTTTTCGAATACATACCTTTTGATGATACACTTTAAGTACGCTTTGCGTTCCCTGTCGATGAACCAGTCCATGAGGAAGCCGGCCATCAACGGGGCCTCGCGATATAACGCGAAAAACTTATGGAAGTTCCCTAACGCCCACGCCGAACGCACCTTTAACGAAAACGAAATGCACGGGTGGGACTTTTCTTCTGCGCTGAATGATTTCATCATGGTCATTATGTCTGAAATGGAAAATCAAATAAATTAATGTTATCAGGGAAAGGATTGTGCAACAGAAAAATGACATTCAGCTGGATGGCCATGTTACCCTGTGGTTGCCTAATTCATTGCACTTTATCTGATCAATCATTAAAACCACATTCTTTAAGAAACAAAACTCTACTAATGTTCCGGCTGTATCTACGGCCTTTGACAATCTACAAACCATAGAAAAATCAATTGTGAATTAAATTTAATATAATTTATGTAGATTGTAGATGCTCTCACTTCATGAAACTCTTCCATCACACAGATAAAAAGATTGTGTGATTAACACACAGTTTCACAAATAAAACTTTTTCTTTCAGTGAATTTTTTCGATTCATATGTCTAAATGTCATTTTGATAGACTATTTTATTTTGTAAGATATTTCACGTTTCAAGATATTTTATTCCTTAAGCTATAATATAATTTAACTATTTCCAGTATGTTTTGTAGCTGACATTATTATGAAATGTTCCTGAATGATACATTTGCATAGGAAATATGTACTCAAAAAAATCAGAGAATATACTGAACCAACAATTTACTCAAGTCAAAGCAATCAGGCTTTCGGAATGGCATTTCATGTTGAACTGCAATGATAGACCAGATGAATCTTATTTTTAACTATAACTAGCTAACTGCACTCCACCTTTGATATTAAAATAGGATTAGAGATAATAAACAGAAATATATTGATAAATAATATAAAGCATTATATAATGATGGCACAGTAATTGAATAGATAATCAGCTATTTGAGCAATGGAAAGCAAAGGACCGAAGTTAGTGCTTCATTTACCAGCAATATTGCAGTTGATTTTCACATAGTACTGTTCTTGGTTCTTTGTTTTTTTCTGATACATTTGATGATACGGATCTTGTCCGAAGGGGTAACACCTTAAACCTATTTGCCAAATACACCAGGGTTGTGAACATTAATCAATCGAGATATAAGAGTTATTAAAACATATCTTTGCAACTCTGCATGACACTTGCAGAATAATGTTGTTATAATTTCATTATCATTTTGTATTGAATTTGTTTTAACTGATAGATATTGAATTTGAATTAATGTTGATTGACAATCAATCAGAGAAATCATGATGAATATGTAAAGTACACTACACTCACCTAATGTATTCTTGGTGAAAATATAGTACAGTATCCTGTATCCAACAAACTCATTCTTGTTATCCCCACCTATTTCATTATATAACATTTTTAATTGGGTTTGGCACTGATTAAACTCTTCATGGTCGCCTTTTTCAAGCGCGATCCTTGCGTGAGTTTCGTAAACCTCAATGGTAAATGAGTTCCTGATTCCTTGCACCTGTAAGTTATATTAGAATTTATAACAATCATGTTTAAATTATGGAAAAAAGTCATGTTTTCATATTGATGTGTATACCATGTGCCACAAATAGTAGTCTACTATTGATAGATGCCATAGATATGAAAGGTTATGTTAACTTTGATGTTTGGAGCGACGGTATGGTGAAACATGTTAAACACTCCAGAGCAAAATTTGAGTAGGATACTGTTTGTACATATGACAGTTTGACTTTGTGTAACGTTAAGAACAATATAATTAACTATTGACAAACACTACTATACTATACTATACTGTGATGTATAGTTCTGTTTATATTTTATTTAATTTTGTCACTTTGGATATAGCTAATTATGGATTAAAATGACATCACAAATTGTTATAAGGAATTCTTTCTAAATAAAGTACTACTACTGCTACACTAACCGTCAAATCCTGCCTTATAGACTTGAGCTGATCGCATGCGTAGAAATAGTCCTGCTTCTGCACCCACCGCTCCTTGACGTTCTGTAAGGACTTGGTTAGCACTTCGACCGGTCGGACGTCACATGCCTCTGGCGCCTTTGTCAGCCTGAGGAAAGATTTCTCCAGCTCCTGACTGGTGCCGACAATGTGACACTCTGACCAGTCGAAGTCACCATTGCCCTCATCGAATTTTTCCACCATTTGTCGTTTGGAGACGGCAGGCAGCGATTGACAGTGCAAAGACGAGTTGCTCGACGACTTTGTGGCGAACCTGGCGGCTCTTTGTTGCAGCACTTCACAGTTCTCTTCAACGTCCTGTCCGAAGTTGGAATAAAACGGAGCGACTTTTTTCTCTTTACTCTTCCTTTTCTTCTGGGATTTTGCCTGAAATTTCTTTGTAGAAGGTCCTAACCTATCTGCTAATTTACCTTTAGATTTTCGAATGGTACTTTTACTCTTAGAGTTGCTATCGTCACTGCTAGAACGGGAACTATCACTGAAAAAGAAACGGTTATTGAATAAAACATGCGAAAAGAGAAAAATCAAGAGATGTATGATCCGGAGATCTTTTTGGCCATTCTGTACCCTATTATTGAAGATATGGAAAGCTAGATGAAAAGTTTTTCCAAATTCTCGAAAAATCAGAAATGGCTTCAATTTTTCTATTTAAACGAGCTATGGTCATACTTGGCAGAAAATAATTAAGGTGCTCAATGTACTATTTTTCAGTTAAGTTTGACAGTAAACAAGGTGTTACTGCAAAAACTCTATTTCCCCAACTTGATTAAAAGCAACATTTATTTATTTATTTACAAACATGGTCGCCTAACAGACCTACATCAACTGCAGATCCAATGACAAGGCAACTCAAAATGACAAAAAAATGTATACAATATAAAGCTACAAGCTAAATCTCATAACCTAGGAAAAAAAATATATTATCAAATTAATTTTGACCTACAGCTGTACTGAATTAACAATGATGTAGAGAAAAGAAAAAAAAAAGAAAAAAAAGGGAATAACTAGGAGCTCCAATGCCACAATCAGGGTAAATTACCCCTATCCATAAAAAAGTATTTTCAATAAATTTCTTTTGAATACGGTCAAGTTCGAGGAAAAGATATCAATATCAGAGCGTCAGATGATATTGTAATCATTCATACATCTGGCGAGTTAGCATAATAGTTGATAGAATAAATAGGAACGTAAAATAGCAGCCTTGATCTAGTATATGGACGAAAACATTGGTTTTGATTGGGTTTGAAACAACCAAAATGTCACTTTACGTTAATACTTCCAAAACAATCAAATTGAGTAGTGTGACGAAAACATTGGTTTTGATTGGCTTTGAAATAACCAAAATGTCACTTTACGTTAATACTTCCAAAACAATCAAATTGAGTAGTGTTTCACAAAAAAATGTTAGGTATTATGAGCAGATTTTGAAAATTGAATATACAGGGTGTTCTATTTGAAAAATTAATCAAAGATGGCGCTCAGACGCCATTTTAAAACTTTTAACGGTATTTTTATCAAAGTAGGTTTTCATCTCCTATTTAAGTCCCCCAAATTTCATTTCGATATAGTGGGTGGTTCAAAAATTGGTAGAAGGGAACGGACTTTAGACTCGTACTGTATATGTGTTATGTATGATTTTGCATATCCATATACTTTTTCATGGAAAGAGCAAAATTCAGCAGTACACATTTTGTGTACCGTTTTCTTGATATATGTCAATGTTTTGACAAATAAATAACATATCCTTCCACAATGCAACATAATGCAATTTATGGATCCACCTACGACTGCAACCTATTATTATGGGTGATAATCCAAACTACATACTAGGATCGTGAGGTTCCTCACCTTGATGTCCTATATCTCTTGGGGCTCCTTGACCTGGACCTAGATCTCCTCTTGCTGCCACCGCCCGCTGGCGACCTCGACCTCGACCTCTCCCTAACCGACCCGCCACCCTTCGTTGTTCGCTGATGTGTGGTGACCATTCCGGCTCGAGAGCCCAATCTGGCTCCCAAACCGGGTGACAGACCTTTCTTACCATTCTGAAACTGGGCCAACTGCCCAGGTACCGTTTTTGCTTGCCCTGTGAATGAGGGCTTGTTTGTGCTCTCACTGTGAATGCTCGGTAACGGCTCATTGCTCCAGTCTTTCTGCAACTGTCCAGATTGATATGCTTGTGTAATCTTGCCCTTCAAGATGATCTCCACTTGGTTCTTGTCCACTGTGGTCTTGCATTTCGCATAACAGCGATGGATGTAATCCTTCAAGCTATCTGGCCAATCGTCTGTTGGGTTTGAAAGACCATTTATAGGGTTCACCACGGGGGCAGGTTCCTGTGGAGGGGGTTTGACTTCTTCTGGAGGTAATGGAGGCATTGCTTCTGGAGGTGGTGCTGGTTTTATCTCTGGTGGGGGTAAAGGTGGTGGAGGGGTGCTCATATCCATCATATTGAATCCATTTTGGTTGTTTCGGTTACGTTTCCTTTTTTTCTTTGCAGCTCCACTGTTCTGTGAAGTCTGTAGCACATTCATAGTAGGTAAAGGCAACCGTTTGCCATTCAGCTGAAACCTTACACCAAACTGCTTTGGCGTATTCAACATAGGGGCACTGGGTACATTTGGAGGCATAAGTGGCAATGGTGGCCCTGGAGGCAGTGGAGGTTGTACTTTAAGCCCTGCATCTTTCTGGTTTCCAGCAATATGAGGTGGATAGTAGTAGTAGAACGACATATATGGGTTATACATGTACTGATTGTTGTAGTATAGCGGGGGTGGTTGCACGTGGTTTTGCATCCATGAGGCGGCAGTAGGGAGTGCAGGTAATGCGGGGGGCGTGGACGGGGGCGGCGGGGGCTGAGTTGGAGGCGCTGGCGGCGGAGGTGATGGCGGTTCAGGTGGAAGCGGCGGGTGATCCGTCGTGCCTGGAGGCGAAGGGATTTCAGCAACCTCGGTGGCGCCTTCAGCCATCTATATACCGATATAAAACCTAAAGTTACAAATATGGTTAGTTTACTGAATATTGAAAAATGTACCAATGTACCAACCATCTCATGAAACAAATTCACGGATATGTACTATAAAAGGCACCTCTCTATCAAATACTATAAAGTAACATTTTCCAAATATAGTAAGTGGCACTGCCCATTATCATCTCAGATGGAGTCAAATGGTGCTAACATAAGGCAGGCCACATATAAGGTAGAGCACTAAATATTGTATAAATTTACCTATTATATAAGGTGATTTGTAATGATTTCGGAATGTCTCTTTTGTTTCCATAATTGTAGATTATTCATTTAATAGCATTTTTTTAAATTATCCTTATAAAAGCTCTATAAATGGCAAGAAATGCACGATATTCTAAAACCACTATTTGCAAATCACATGACAGTAAAATGGTCCCTCCAAATTATGAGCATTGCTTTTACAGTAGTCTTTGAGCTATTTGCAGACATACATACTTGATGGTGAAAAACAAAGATATTTTATTTAAGTAGCATAAAAATATAAAATTTAATTACAAACATACATCACTAACATCAAAATACTATGTCCATAATGGAAATCATCCAAAAATAAATTTGTTTGTACACTATTTTGATAATTTTATATTTTCATGTTGTTCCTTCTTCGAAACATTGAACAATGCAATATTTGATATTGTTATGTCTTTGTTTGACAACGGCAGCTTATTTTCTATCAAGGCATTTACAGACTTTTAGACCATGTTTTGTTATGTTATAGGTCATGACATGGTGTCAATTGCATACACATATGAATGCTGCTAAAATAGAAACATTCAATGCTGAATACATAATTATGATGTAATAAATGCATTTTTACACAACATGCACACCATAAACATGGAACATTTTTTCACAGAGCTCAGAAAAGTTTTACCACTGGAAATGTTTTATTCAAATTTTCAATTACAGATGTCCAATGTAGGAATGAAATGGATAGTTGTTTTGCTAGATAGAAATTATACGGCTGCCCTATAAGACGGATATTCAACCAATTTTTGACACTATGTTTACCACAAATTTTCACAAATTTTCAGTGACGCGTTCCAATTTATATTTAAATCATCGTCAGTAAACATTAATTTATTTGTGTGTATGTGATTTCAATTAACAGCCAGCAAAAAATATAATGTATCAGAGAGACAAACACAGGCCAAGTTTCAGAAGTTACATTAATTAAAAGAAAGAAGTTTCATTTATGAAACTTTGCATTAAACTTGCAATTTTTTATCTAAATAATGGAAGAGTTTCTCCAAGTACGAGCTTCTACAATCTATACAAAAAATATCAAATCAAAGAATGATTTTGAGCAGAATACTTTTTTATTTGGACTTGTTCATGGATAAAAATTGGTGTTTATCATATTTACCTTTAGTGCCTCTATTTTTTGTTTGTTTTGTTAAAAATAAACATTATAACATTCAAAAATTCATTTTTATGCATGCTTTAGGGACCTGCATCATCATGGGGACATCTGTAGAACATAACATTGATAGACATTTGTCAAATTACTTTTGTATGCTATTTACATGAATCTGAGAACTAGGGAATGAACAGAGTTAAATTAGCATTAGTGCAGTAAAGCTACTCTTGCCTCTGTAAAACTAAATCTGATGTCTATTAACAACATTCGATTTTTCTCATATACAAACTTATTATACTACCTAACATTTTTTTAAATATTTTCAACATAGAGGGGCAATCATCTGATGCTAGTTTTCTATAAAACTACAAATATGAGTAGCTACTAAATAAAATATAATAAAAAATTCCAACTTTCTCTAGAGAAGAGGGTAATTTTCAGGAGATTAAATTAAAAGTACATAACCTACAAGTAATATCAAGTTTTACCAGACAAACTTACTCATCAGTTTCAAGATATATCATATATTATTGAAATCATTCTATAATCATTATCTACAAGATTTTGTCTTTTCTTCTCAACTGACATTTTTCAATAAGTAAAATATTGTCAGCATTCCGTAATTTTTTTTTAGAATGCCTGTTTTTGAGACAGCATAAATTGAAATTTCAGGGTTTTTATAAGCAGGATTTAATCCTCATTAAAATTGGTAGTTTTTTCAACAAATTTGATCACACTCCCCATACTCCATATATATAAGTACTGGCCATCCCCATAATCATAATGTTGATCTTTATTTTAGTTTCGTGTTGAAGAACCAATCAGTCTATATATTTTTAGTTGCTGTGCTCATGCTCTGAGAGTTTGGGAGCAGTGATTTCATTTGTAACTAGCATGACTCATGTTCTGAACAATTAAAGAAAATAGATTAGTGTGTATGATGCAAATAAGGTATGTTTCGGTATTTCATACGGAGATGGTTGGTAGGATTTTTATTTTAAATAGGTATTAGGTAAAGTGTCCTTGACCTATTCCCCCTTCCCCTTTTACGTGTCAGGTTTCATCAAAAGAACTACGGAAAAGTACAAATAAAATGTTTTTCTGAGGATAAGGTGATAAAACATTCAAAAAAATACAGACCACACAAGCGTCTGGTACTAAAGTTTCGAAATTCGTGGTGAACAATTTCCCTATTAAAAAAACAATTATGGAACTACTACGTGTCAAAATAGTCTGCAATTTCATTTCTACCGAAAATTGCGAATAAAATCAATGTTTCAAGTACGAAACCGCTAGCACTCTGGAATTCAATTTTCTAAATGGAAAGGAGAGGCCGCCATTTTTAGCTGATATGCAAACCCTAATTTGGTTTCTACTCACCTAGAAATTGGGAACAAGCAGCAGCTAGGATAAATAGCTGTAAAGAAACGGATTAAAGGTTCACAGATTATATTTTTAGTAAAAATGCACTTATTTTACTATATTGTTGAAGATTTTCACCATATATTAAACTTTCAGCATTCAGCACACTGATTTTAAAAAGGGCATTGCCACTGAACATGAAGAGTGAAGACTAAGAATGACAAGACGACAAGACTGTCAATGTCAAATAGTCACAACTGTCAACAGACGAAAATCAACTCTGTTGCCAGGTTGCCAGGAAAGTATCAGCAATCGTAGAAATTTGTACGTTTTTATTACGAATTACCATCAATTGCGTTTTGTGGCGTATGTAATCCTTGACTTTTGTATATATCTTTTTATATTCCCATATAACCACAACAAAGTAGTAAGATTGCTATTAAAATCAGATAGAATATCGATTTGTTAAAGCAACTACAATAACGTTTATCACAAATAAAAATGTACCGATTTCCCTAGTCGATTGGCACTCCCTGAAACGTCAAATAAATTCAACTTGCGCGAGTGGATTTGGTTTTAGAAGCAATAAGACCCCAGTACATTCTGGAAGAATGTCAGATAGAAGCCCGGTTTATTATGATCTGAGCAAGACTGATTATTGTCATTGAACATTGATATAGGATAATATAGATCTATGGTCTGATAGCGCAACGTGGGAGAGTAAGTGTTGTTCGTAAGCTGGCTAGAATCCCAAGAATGCCAACTTCTCGATAAAATGACCACCTGTGAGAAAAGGACACATGGGTTATTATAGACATCTCTCGTAGATACAGCATCTATTGCCCTCATGATCGATAGCTCGCCACACTAGTTTAGGAGAAGTTGTGGAGAGCAGTCATAGCATCAGCACTAATACCACCTTACCCAAAAGCAATCAGGCAAATCTTGAAAACAAAAGTTGAGTGTTTTATGGAAGTGTGCTTAGTATTGGCAACGAAGAGGGCTCAGAGTACTGGGAAATGTTTTTGTATTTACAATGAACTGCTAAATAGTATAATGTAGCGGAGGAATAGATAAATACTGCCTTGAATGACCCCAGATGATTCACTGGTTGCATAATTAGATACTGAGGAATGGTTCTGAATGAATAGAATATCAGGATGATCTCATAAACATAATGTTAAATTCTTGAGGGCTATCCTTTTCTCATTCTCATTATTTTTGCTCTTCGCCTGCTGGTTGCTGTGTTTTCTGACTTTGTCATCCATAGACACATATAATTAAATATGATACGATTTAAACTACTACAGCTTTGAGTACAAGAATATAAATATTCCCTAATTTTGTTCACACATTTCATCATAGTTGACTGTTTTTTGCACTTAAGAAATGTTATTGTACTTATGTATTTCGCTCCTCCAACCCCCGAGCTAGGATTTCATTTCTACATATAGGTGATGTAGCTCAAAGCATCTCTTGAGATTGAGGACCGTACTGGAATGTCTGAATACCCCAGCATTATGTAACCTTCCATAAATTTAATCCCAGTGAGCAATTTCTAATTCCGTGGAAGCTTTGGCCTCAATGGGAATTCAGATAATTATATCCACTTTTTAGTAGCCTGTCTGCTTAGTGCTATTATTATACCAGTACGAAGTCTGACAACCTTGTATGGTGAAAAGATGAACAAATCCAATTTTTATTAGAAAATTAGAATTTACAAAAATCAAAATATAATTTATTAATGCGAGGTATTCCTCATTTGCATAATCACAATTCAAATATTACTGACCCATCAATAATATATTTAATGGTATCCATTCCGTCAATGAAGCATAGTTTGACTGTTGATCGATAACTTGGAAAAATTACATAGCAGTTGTTTGAAAATCAGCCGTGAAATAACCAAATCCTGAAAGTCTTCGATCAAGTATTGCGTTAGCTATGTGAGTATCTACAATTCTATGGTATATCTATATTTCAGAGGTTTCATACTTTCATGATGGTTGTTGACAAGTATCCTTTTTTGGTCGTTGATTTTAGACGATTTACTTTACAAATTCACATTATTTACAAATACGTATGTACAACGTTGGCAGTCTTGATTGCACATCTGTAAAGTCATATTATTAGCGAAGAGAAATATCTAGAATATTATTTAATCAGCTTGTCATTCTAGAATTCGAGAACACTGGACGTCAACAAACGTTTGAATTTCCCAAGTAATTCCAGTCACTTCTAGAAAGAACGCCTGCGTAGTAGTCGCCCAATCAAATTGTATATAAATATTGAGCCGGCAAATTCGCCGCAGTTTGAATCAAGTTGTAGTTGAGTTGACATTCGCAATTGATATTCGACGGGTGTAAATACGAATTGCAAACGAATTTCAAGCAATACAGGAAGATGTCGATGGTGCCATGGGTTTTCCGCGATATGATGCGCCCCTTGAGGATGCTGGAAAGGGAAATGGAGCGCCAAATGAGGTATGCAGATGACCTATTCCGATATGTACCCAGAATCAATTATGATGAGGTTATGGGCAAGGATGCTGTAATCCAGGATAAAGAAAAGTTTCAACTGAAATTGGATGTACAGGAATTCAAACCAGAAGAGATTGTCGTGAAAACAATCAATGGGAATGCTATTCAGATAGAAGCCAAGCACGAGGAAAAGCACGGAAAAGATCAAGGATTCATATCCAGGCATTTAGTACGAAGGTTTGTGTTACCCAAGGGGCACGATGTCCAGAATGCAGTTTCAAGTCTGTCTTCTGATGGTGTTTTGACTATCACAGCCCCCAGGAAGCCAGAGGCCATAGAAGAAGAGAGAAAGATCCCCATATCTCATGAAAGTGAAGATACTGCTAAGATTGAGAGCAAGTGAATATATTAGGAAGTACCTCAATATAGTGATTGAAACGTTGTAGATTTGTACTTTTCATAAAGCTTAAGTTCCCGTTTTTTCTACATATTTTCATTTTGTATAAAGACTGATTACCTATGTGATGATTAACCTCCACTATGTGTCTGTAATATAGGTTTCGAGATATTAAATCCTTAGTTAAACTATATTCTCGTTTCATTTGACTTACGTCGCTGTACATTATAATTTAGATTCAAAATTATAACCGAACTCCTTATTATCCATGTAAAATTTTCATATCACAATGTTTTGATTGATATGGTACCTTCATTAATCAAATATGTAATTGAAGTAAAACATATAAATCAAAATAACTTGAAGTGGAAATTTTACATGAACAATAAAAGTAAATAATATGGTTGGGATTTGTCTGACATATTTGATAGTGCAGCATTTCTTAACCTGTGGTCCATGGAGTATTGGTATGGGGGTTTGTGGCAGTCCTCACATTCATAATTTATTATAAAAAGTATTGTATTTGTAGTAGATACTAAAATAAATGGTCTAAAATTAATTAATGTTCTTATTAATCCTTGCGTGATTGCTCAGGTGGCGGTGGACTGAAAAAGGTTGAGAAATGCTCTATTAGCTAATAATAACAATTATTATTCAAGGCTTGTAAAAAATTCAAAATAAATTTTTTTTATGCACTATCTTGGGCTGAATTCTGAATTAATTATTCTAAATTGCAGTAATTTTATCTAACCATTGTATCTGAAATATGGCTATGTAAAAAAATGGACGATATAATGTGGAATCGACTTTCTTGAATTGCTCTAAGAGTTTTCCTAATTGTGCCAGAGATCCGGGAAAGGTATCATTTTGCAGCATTTATTATAATAATAATAATAATAAAATCGTCTTTATTGAGGAATGGTGTACAAGAGGGCCCAAGTGGCGAAGTTTAGCAGTTAGCTATTCTTACACTTAACCACTTTGGCTGGATATAAAGATGATATTCACTCAGACTAAAGTAAGACTAGATACAGGTGAAATTAAATTGAATGTAACATGTAGTTTGCATAAAGATGTACATATAAGAGCTCTATCAAAATCTATTTATACAAAACAAAACTCTTACTGCTTTTCTAAAGCGTCCCAAGCTGAGGTTTTTGTACGATGTACTTAGCGAATTATACAATGTAGCAGCAATATATGTAAAGCTACGACGGAACATAGAAGTACTATGTCTAGGTACTGTAAGTGTGTTCCCAAATCTGATGCATCTATCATGTGTATCACTCCTAAATAATAATTTTTCTCTTAAATATTCGGGTTTTGAGGAAAGCAAAATCTTGTGTATGAGAACTAAACAGTGAAGTTCGAAAATTTTAGGGATTTTTAACCAGCTAAGCCATGAATATTTTTCTGAAACATGGTTAAACTTGTTTAGTCCAAAAATGAATCTCACACAATTGTTTTGTGCAACTTGTAGACGATTTTTAGTTACAGAATTTAAACAAGGATAAAATAAAATAAGACAGTAGTTGAACACTGACATCACCAAGGATTCGCTGAGTTTTTTTCTTAATTTGAAATTTAAAATGAATCTGTTAGCATAAAGTGCACGCAGCCTTAGGTATGACTTCTTCAATAAATTTTTTACATGACTGGTGAATCTAAGCTTATCATCAATGGTGATTCCCAAAATTTTCACCTCATTTACGAAATTCAATTTTTCGGAACCAATTTTTATGACCAACTGAGACTGTATAAAATCCTTACAATTGTCTGAACAGAATAAGATTAAACTGGACTTAGAAGTATTTATAACTAAATTGTGCTTTGTCGAAAATTCAACAATTTTCTGTATATCAAAGTTAATATTAGTTTGAGCCTCATTCAGTTCACTCATATCAAAATAATGCATGAGCTGTGTGTCATCTGCAAAGGACTGCAAATCAGAGGACGTCACTACTCCAGGTAGATCAGCAATATAAAGCAAAAACAGGAGTGGTCCCAAAACGGATCCTTGGGGCACCCCAGAAGAGATGCTTAAAAAGCTTGATCTATTTTTATCAATAGATACACACTGCGACCGGTCAGTAAGGTAATGCCAAAAGAAGTTCAAAGCATCGCGGCCTAAACCAAAATATTTTAATTTTGCCAGCATCAACCTATGATTTATTAAATCAAATGCCTTGGAATAATCAATTGATATCAAAGCTATTCCAAATTTCTTATCTAAACCTCGAATAATATTATCACACATGTTAAGTAACGAAGTAGTTGTGCTATATGCCTTTCGGAAAGCAGATTGACAAGATGGAATGATATTATTATTCTCAATGAATATCATAAGCTGCATGTAAACGGCCTTCTCTAATATTTTTGATAGGACTGGGAGTAAACTTATCGGCCTGAAATCATTCAAGTCCTCAGGATTACTTTTCTTCGGGACTGGAACAACAACCGCATTCCTCCAGGCTGCTGGGAAATACCCCTTTTCCAGACAACAGTTGACAATATGTGTAATGTAAATCAATGTCACCGGCAACGTTAACTTTAACATAGACAAACTCAAACCATCAGTACCTTTCGCTTCAGATTTTAACCCTTTGATTATTTCGTTTATCTCACGAGGCTCAAGCAACCTAAAAGTAAATTTGTTTGCAGTAAAAGCATTGGACTCATAAAATTCTAATGTTTCACGATCAGGATCATCGGTGCTATAAACAGATGCAAAGTATTCATTGAAAATAATAGGATCTTTTAAATTATTCGGCATTTCGGGTTTATTTGAGACATGTACTTTCATATTTTTCAAGGTGGACCACAGTTTTTTTGAGTCATTTTGTTTTTCTAAGTGTGCAAGGTATGCTAGCTTCTCCTGCCTAATACATGTCAACGCAAAATTCCGAATTTCTCGAAAATTTTCTAAATTTTCTGGAGTATTGTTTATTTTATACTTGCTGTATGCAGTTTTCTTTTCTTTCAGAATATGTTTAAGGACCGGCGTGAGCCACGGCGCCTTCGGCTTATTTACACGGACTGTTCGAATTGGAGCGTGGACTGGACCAGTCAATGCAGTTCCAGGGAGCAGTGATCCACGACCCAGTCTTTCACCTGGCATCAAACCACCAGCAAAGAAAGCAAAACACGAACCAGTTAAACAGACTTTAATCGACCACATATCGAGAAAAACCAGACAGCAGAGCCAGACTAGGTATAATAAATAAAATTGTTCAATAGTGCTTTTCAATTGTATTTTCAATTCCCTTACATTTATAAGAGTAAACTTTATATCGAAAGAAACTTTATTCCAGTTATTTTTTGCTTAATATAATTTACTATGGCGCATAAAATGTCTAATGGATTATCAATTGCACACCTAAATGTACGCTCATTATTCACTAACTTTGACAACTTTATTGACTTGGTTCATAATGGTGACTATGATGTGTTGGGTATCTCTGAAACTTGGTTGAATGAAAATACTCCTTCAATTTCTGTTAGCATTCCAGGCTATAAGCTGTTCCGACAGGACCGACGGGGTAGAGGTGGTGGAGTAGCATTATATGTGAAAAGTAAATATATTTGTCGTCAGATTGTATTTGATCTTCCTATGGAAGAGTTAGAATACCTTTTTCTGGAAACAAAAGTTGGTCGATTCACATTGGCTGTTGGAGTATTATACAGACCTCCCACTCACTCTGCCTATCAATGCATTGACACCGTGGATTCCATATTGTCTGATATTATGTCAAAATATGATAACGTAGCTATTGTAGGGGATGTTAATGTAGATATGTTGAGCACTAATAATATCATTTCTGAATGTTTTCATTCATACAGTTTTGTACAGTTAATCACTGAGCCAACCAGAGTGACAAATCAAACTGCAACTTTGCTAGACCCAATATTTGTTAGTCAGCCATTTGAAGTATTAAGCTCAGGCATAACAAATGCTGATATGATATCAGACCATCATTTAACCTTCTGTCGTTTACACGTTCCAACGCATAAATTCGGGCAAAAATTTATCTTCTGCAGAGACTATAAAAACTTTGATCATGGGAAATTTTGTGAGGATGTATTATTGACACCATGGAATAATATCATATATATTCAGAGTATCGACGAGAAAGTTGCTGCATTCACTGATTATATTCATGACCTATTTAATAAACATGCGCCAGTAAAGAAAGTCAGGGTGAGTAAACCGCCCTGCCCTTGGCTTACGGATGTAGTTAAAATCATCATGAAGCGGAGAGATGAAACCTTACTAGACTTTAGACGGCACAGGACTGCGGAAAAGTATAATGTTTATAAAGAAATGAGAAACTTTGCTCTAGCAGCATTAAGAAGAGAAAAACAGGCCTACTTGGAAACTATGTATCGGCACAAAGATCAGAACAGGTTTTGGAAAACCCTCAAGAGATGGAACGTTCAAAGATCCGGTGAGACACAATTGCCTGAACACCTTAAAGATGTAGAAGCAGTGAATGATTATTTCACTAGCGTTTACAAAGAGTCCCTTGGTGATACTGAAACCGTTAGTCATTATTCTAATCATACTCTCAATGATAATGTAAAGTTTCGATTTTTTTTGGCAGATCCTAATGATGTTGCTAAAGCATTACTGTCAATCAAGTCTATGGCAGTTGGTATTGATGAAGTATCCTTAACTATGCTCAAAATGTGCTTGCCAACTATACTACCTTATATTACCCACATTATCAATTGTTGTTTAGAAACGGGTTATTTTCCTAATAGGTGGAAAGAAGCAATAATCGTTCCCGTTCCTAAGAATTCAACACCGTCGAATCTAGCTGAATTGCGTCCAATTAGCTTATTGCCTATCTTATCCAAATTGCTTGAAAAGATTGTCCAATACCAGTTACGTAGTTACTACAATGAACAGTCGATAATTCCGTCACATCAGTCTGGTTTCCGGGCTGGCCATAGCACAGCCACGTCATTACTCGGTATTACCGATGATATATTTAGAGCGCTGGATGGAAAAATGGCCACAATATTAATTGCCCTAGACTTTTCTAAGGCCTTCGACACCATTGACCATGGCTTACTTTGCGCCAAGCTTCACTATTATGGCCTGGATGAGACTTCAATGAATTTTTTTAGATCATACTTATCGAATCGTATACAAAAAGTGAAAATTGAAGATAATGTATCAGAAAATAGGTGTATATCGTCGGGAGTCCCGCAAGGATCGATTTTGGGGCCTCTTCTATTCACAATTTATACTGCCGATATTCAAAATAAATTGTCTCATTTTCAAATATCAACCTATGCAGATGACACACAGCTAATTCATCATTTTAATCCCGAAAATTTTTCAGATACAGTCAATATGTTGAATGAAGATATTGAAAATGTTGTTAAATTCACCAAGAATCATAATCTATCTTTAAATCCAACTAAATGTAACGCAATGCTTTTTTGCTCGAAAAAGTTATATACTAATTTAAAAATGAAATTAAATTTAAAAATTATGAATAGCACTTTGCAATTTGCAGACACATTAAAAATTTTAGGAGTGACATTTGACGAAAACTTGAGGTTTCATTCGCATGTAAGTAGTATTACACAAAAATCATATTTCAAATTGAAAATTTTATATTCTAGTAAGAACATTCTCAGCCACAATGTAAAAAAAAACTTATGTGAAACATTAATCATGTCAGTTGTTCGCTATTGTGATGTCCTGTATTACGTTTGTCTAGATACTGTAAACAGAATGCGTCTGCAAAAAGTGCAAAACTCTTGTTGCAGGTTTGTTTATGGATTGAAAAAGTATGACCATATATCAGCTAAACTTCGGGAAACTGGTTGGTTGACAGTCGAAAAAACTGAAAAGTTGCACTACATGACCTTGGTGCATAAATTGGTGACTACTTCCACACCTCAGTATCTGTCTGAGAAGCTTTTCTTCAGAAGGAATGCACATTCCCTAAACCTAAGGCAAAGAGACTACCTCACCATCCCTCGCCATCTTACCACATTATTCCGAAGATCCTTCTCTTATAATGCAGCTAAATTATACAATCAGGTGAATACTGAGCTCAAACAATGTACGCTTACAAATTTCAAGAAAAAAATGAGACACACACTTCTAGCCGAGTAAATAGTCGCCTATCCTTGTTTTTTTTTCTTCTTCAAACAAACATATTTCAAATGTTATACTTATAGTTTTAGTTTTAATTATAAATAGGGTTAAATGTAAGAGTAGCCTTTGGCTAAATTTCGCCCTAATAAAGACGTATTATTATTATTATTATTATTATAATATTATATAATTCAATTAACATCTCGTTAAATGCTAGCACCTTTTCATCAATATCATGAAAAAGACAAATATCTATAAAACTGACTCTACTCAATTCTGTCAAAAAAGTTTGCTCATGAAAATGCGAGAAATCTCGAAATGTTACGAACGTTTGCTTTGTTTTATTAGAACGTACATTTAGGCAACAACAAACTGCTTTATGGTCGGATATGCCATTTGCATCAATAGTTATACACTCATTCACTGTTAATAGAGTATTGCTGAAAATAGGATCCAATAAGGTAGCAGTATAATTAGTGACTCTAGTGGGAGCATCAACTAATTGCCTAAACCCGTAAGTATCCAAACACTCCGATATCGAATTGTGCGTAAAAAAATTCACATTTAAGTCACCCAAAATGATTATATTCTCATATCTACTCAACAGCATAGGGATAATATCATCAAGAGCAATGATACTATCAGTTAAATTTTGTGAGGGTGGGCGATATAAGATACCAATAACTACAATACTGTGATTAAGATTAATTTCAACCCAGAGGTGCTCCAAATGTGGAAATGTGTTAGGGATTATATCAACAACATGGGAATGAATTTGCGATTTGATATATACTCCACATCCACCACCTCGTGTGGGCCTGTCCTTTCTAAAAAACTTGTAATCTTCTAAACTAATAATGGAAGTGTCTAAATCTTTATTTAACCATGTTTCGGTTACTGCTAACACATCAAAGCTGTCTTCCTCAACCATATTCTTAAATGCATCAAAATTACATAACAACGAACGAACGTTTAAATGACCAATCTTAAATGCTTCGGATTGGATAGTACTAACCATAATTAATACTATTTTTTAGTTTGGAAATATATCTGCTATATACCGGACATATAAAATCATTTGCAGCATGATTCACAGGTACAGAGGATTTAAATTTCGTATTGCTATTACAACAGTTTATACATTTTAAATTTTCTGAGTTACAGTTTTTCATCCTATGCTCTTCTGAACAATTGTTACAACATACCTTATTTGATTTACATTGACTCTCCATGTGACCAAATGCGCAACACCGAAAACACTGAACAACCCTTAAGTAGTCTTCCACAAAACACTTTTTCCAGCCCAAAAGAATGAATTTCTGCAGCAGAAGCAGCTTCCTCAGTTCCGGGGAGACTTCCAAAATCAGCTTGTTTCGCCGTTCAATCCAGGCTATAACTTTTATATCCGACAAATAATTATTCAGTTCATTTAACGACACCAAACTTTCGATTATTTGTTCATGGGTTTTTATATCCTCTGAGAGGCGTACGCCTTTTATTATAACACGAGGATTATGTTTTTTAGCTTCATTTGCAGCAAATCGATCACCCATCTTTTCATTCAACAGGTTTTTCAGTTTACTCCTGCTGGAGTCATCTTTGCAGTATACTGCAACTCCATTTCTGATATTCTTTGTTCCATTTATACATATATTTTGTCGCGCAGGATTGACATTTTTTGATAAGACTTGTAGAATATTATCCTTGTTGTTTTTGTCGACAGATTTCACCAGCAGCACCGACGATTTATCATTGTTATTGTCAACATTTTTTTCAAGACTGCACTATATGTTTTTGCGTCTACAGAATGTACCTTATGCTATTTCCAATGATATAAAACAATCTATAATAAAAAAATAAATACGAAAATTAATTTAAATAATTTAAAAGTTAAAATATTCTATAAATAACGCCGGTACTGGTATAAAATCACATGAAAAAAAATCAGAAATATAAAAAGTTGACCTTATTACAAAACTATTCAGCATATTCTACATTTAAAACAAGTTGATCGATTACTCTAATGTTATACAATACAAACTATTGGCCTATTGGTAAAACAAAAATATTGACAATGAGACTCATAATCATAAATTCAAATAAAGTATGAAAAATTGTAAGTATTGAAGTAGTTTTGGTCCAAACAGAATCAAAATGCACTTTCCTTCTCTAGTTACTTATATTATGCAGGTTTTGCATTTTGATTCTCCTGTCTATGCACGCACGCTGTCAACAAGTCGACGAGAGTTCAGTCTGCCTCCAGCCAGAACTTGCTAAAGTTCTGTACAATAATTTATTGGCCAGAGATTTTGCTGGGAGAATTTGTTAGCTGTATTGATTCCTTCTATGGTATGACTTTTTTATTTGTGTTCTAAGCCATTATAGTGTGCAATGGTATAAGGGTAACAATTGAACAATTGTTAATCTAATATATTCTACTGAAACTTGTTCATTTAGAAATAAAAAAATATTTGTCGGAAAAGTTCACTGTTGTAATCCATCAAAAAAAATCATATTTGCTAGAAACAAAAAAAACTAAGAAATGTCAGAGCTTGGATTTCCGACTTATTTTCACAAATACTTAATGATTTGTGACATGTAGGAAAAATGTAACCAAGTTGAAAAATCATAATTAATCAGGGATAAAAATGCTGAGGATGAAGATTCTTCCAATAAACTTCTTTTCAATATATAGGATATATTTAATGGTTTTGTATTAGGAAAGTGGTATTTTGATATTCCTCATATTTTCTAGTAACATGTCTGTACAGTAAATTACTATTTGTTACAGGTAGGTTTGGTCAAAATGGGGTATTACCAGTCAGAAATAATTTCTTTATACAGAGAAACCCACCAATCCATCCAATCGCTGCGACAGAAAATCGCAAGTGCGCGCGTAGCCTTAAAGAATTATGTCACTTGTCGCTGCATTGATCAGCTGCTCCTGTTCACGGCAAAACGTCAAATCAACGTCAAGTGGAAATCAAATGTGTTATTTACTAACCTTGAATGAACTTATATGAATCATAAGTAACTTAAAAGTAGATAAAAATATTTTATATAGAGCTTATCTGCTTATATGAAAGTAAAACATAAGGATGGAGTACCCCAGAGAACCTCCACCTCCATATTCACCGACAGCACCTCCCTTTCCAGGTAAGTGGTAATATTTTGGTAGTGCATTTGGTTTACTACTGACTTCTGCTTCAGGAGTTCACCATGATATCAAATCAGGTCAGCTACCTCCTGGCGCTCCAACAACTACTATCCATAACCATCCAAGCTATGGGGCTACACAGGCTACTGACACCATCATCATCCAGCCACCCCCAGTGGTGATTGTAGGTGAGGAGTTTAAAATGTGTAAAATTTAGACATTTTCTTATAAAGAAAAATTGGTGCTTACTCAGTACTTACTAGTGTATAATGTTCAATCTCAATAAATTACATGCATCTAACTGGTACCAAATTTAGGTTTGTAGAGGCTCAGTACTATTAATGAGAGGGTGAAAAATTGTTAAAAACCATTATTGCAGATCAGATAGGCTTTCATTCAATGCATGGTTTTAGAGAAGAAATTAGTAATCTAGGCAAATATAATGGACAAAATAACTTTTTTGTTAGTGCATAGTATTTACTGTACATGACACCTGCATATATACATGTATGTTTTGTCTTTTGTCTAGTCTTGACTGTATAGTGTTGCAACAAGGCTATCTGGCTGGCACTTAAAATGTAGAATGGAGTGGCGCCTTTGGCACCTATTTTCTCTTGGTCCCATGAGGCCTTATCCTCCCAGGTCCACCTGATAGCCTAGACACTGTCAATATATGACTCTTTTAAGATATAGATCAACAAGAGTAAAATGATTTATGGTGACCCTTGACCATACTAAAGAGTTTTATGATTCACAGTTATTCTGTGATGGCATGAACTTGTTTGTTGCAACTGTCATAGAGATTGTCATTGGAGGCTTAGCTTTGTTGGGTTACTGGAGTCCTTGTGCTTCCAAAATTTAGCTGGAGCAAGTCTACTTGCTCTGTTTTGCTATCAGTATAATTTTATGAGGTTGTAAGTAAGGAATATACTTCAGTCTTATATGATTTTAAGAAATCAAGCTAGTGCATAAAGTCTAGTTGCTTCGATAGTTAGATAGATTTTAGAGTTTCTACTGTTTATTACAGTTTTACAACTAATTTTATCATTAAACCATACTTTTTTGATGGGATACATATTGAGGTAGCATATTATATGACTGTTACTGGTGAACAATACCTGTAGGTTTTCTAAAATTATGCTGTTTCAAAGATATAAAACATGGATGTAGGAATTGAAAACATGAATTTTTTGCAAAAAGCTAAAACATTGTAATCTGCTGTTTCACAAGATAATATTACAAGCAGACAGTTTGTGAATTCAAAGCCTCCAAGATGGCTAAGATTATGAAAGAATCCATAATACTTCTTTGTACTGCAGCATTACTCAAACTTTTTTAATGATATCATTACAGGATTTAAGTATCGACACGTCATAACCATACAAAACAGGTTGAGTGACACTTGAACATCCAATAACCACCTAATTTATTAAAGATGAAAACATGACCATTATAAATATCCGAACCTTCTGAAAATAATAACCTTGAGAATATTAAAGTATTTAATGGTAATCCTGAAACCTATCCTGTAGGTATCACCTGGTTCATCTAACATTTCTACTGACTGTTAATCAATAGGATAGGTTCTTATTGAAATTTGCTAACGTTTCAGCTTCATCAGCAGCGTTTATATAAGTACAAAAATGAAAAATTGAATTCTGTTCTATTATGACATTGACCTTTTGATTGTTTTCAATTAAGACCATAGTATAATGCTATTATGAAAGGCTATGCATTTCCATTGTAGATACATTCAAAATGAGAGATGTAATGCATCACCACATTGAAAACGCAATGCTGCCTGGAAGGTCCAATCAATGTTCTCCAGATACACCATATTTTTTTTCATCCCAAATGGGGGCTCTTGTGTGTTTACTTTGGGATTATACTGCTAAATGTTCAGTTTTTCTAGACATTATCTCTCATTTTGCGCAATGAGCAATGCAAATTGATCATCTGTGTTCTTGTCATTTATAATATGTAGGTCATATTACAATGTTGTTATAATTTTGAAATTTGGTTATCAATGTTTGGTACAGTGATAAAGGCTGCCGAGACATCAGAAATGTTAGTGATTTCAATCAGCAGCTAGTACAAGTTGACTCAGGGAGACAACTACAGGATAGATTTCAGAACATAAACAGCTGGTCTATATTTTAATTTTAGGTGGTTGCCCAGTTTGTCAAGTTGGTGTATTAGAAGATGACTTCACCTGCTTGGGACTTCTCTGTGCCATTCTTTTCTTCCCAGCTGGTATACTGTGCTGCCTTCTGCTCAAGGAGAAAAAATGTAGTAACTGTGGTGCAACTTTTGGATAGTTGGAAAAGGCATGCATGTAGATTGTTATTTTGATTTGCCACCGAGAATTTGGTGGAATTTTGACATCCATCAGTCAGCCACTACCGCGTAATCTAAGTAACTGCTGCATCAGTTTTAATACGTGTAGGGGAGAAATATTACATAGGTCCACTGTAGGGTCATGTGACTTTATTCTTGAAAATTAGTGCAGCAGTTATTGAGAGATAGTGATAAAAATGCGTATACCGCCCCACAAGTCAATTATAAAAAGATTATCATACATAAGTTGAAAAATTGTTATTCTTATATTCATTGATTTTAAATACATATCTTCTCTGTATAAACTAAAAATATTAGTGCAGGTTGGTAAGAGAAACGAACCATAGAGTAATATTATATATACTTTTTAAGCTCTGTATTCCCTTAACTCAGCTCAACAAAATAATATGGTGGGAAGGTTATTTAATAGACGTCGTTTTCTGCTTTGGAGTGGACTGCAACTAGGTTATGCAAGAAAATCGAAATTCAAAAGTTCAAATTATAACTAATAGAAGGTACTAAATGGGGGATATATATGCCCAATAACCAACGGTTCTACTGAAAGGTGGTTGAGTTAGGAATATTCTTATTGTAAGAGACCAGGGCAGGTTACATTTATACTATAAATATAAGCCTGACTGTGTGATAAACATTAAAATCATGATATCTATTGCCTGAGTTAAATGGGACATTTTATATTGGAACAATTGAATAACAAAATAACTCAAAATTTCTGTTCGTAATTACAGCTACGCTAATCCTATCACAATTATTTGCAAAGATGCTTTTACACTTTACAGTTGCAGCGGTTGGGTCTCTGATAACTATTTCTGTACTACGCCATTGTTAATCGATACGGTAGTACCGTGCTTAGAAGAAAACTCCAAAGAAAAGATTAAACTACGATTGATTGCTGCTTAGATCGGGAATATGACATTTTATAGGTATAATTACCTCATCAAAAATATATTTAATAATATATTGGTCACAATAGTGTAAGACAATCTAATATATGTAACTAAATATTAAAGTAAAATTGCCATTTTCGCTCATCTCGCCTATCTGCATATGGTGACAGTAGTTTGGTTGTTAACTAGTTTGGTTGTTAACTAGTTGAGTATATGTGAAATTTTTGGGATATCCGCGAACATATTTTACAGCACCTTGAAGCTATATATATATATATATATATATATATATATATATATATATATATATATAGCACGAGTGTAGGTATGATGATGAGCGACAAGACAAGAAACTAATGGATTGTCATTAAAAACTATGTAAATATTCTGACTGGATTATTTTTTTCATATATAAGTTATAATAATAATAATAATAATAATAAAACGTCTTTATTTGGGCGAAGTTTAGCATAAAGCTATTCTTACACTTAACCCTTAACCTAACCTAAATCCTATCATATAATAAAGAGGCAAATTATACAGGAAGCGCGTTCTACATACATACATACTTCCATTTTTGACACTAAATAAATTGAACACTACATAAAAAGAAACAGGCTTAATTAGAACATCTATATACTCAATATACATAAAGTTGAATCAATATTTGAACATGAAGTAATCTTTTACAAATTTTTTAAATTTTTGCAGAGAATATGTCTTAAAATTATGTGGTAAGGCATTATATAAAGTAGCCGCAGTGAAAATAAATGATCGCTGAAATAATGAAGTAGAGTGTTGAGGTACAGTTATAATATCAGTGAATCTCACATTGACTGAGTGAATGCAACCTCTAGTTATCAATTTATCTTTCAAGAACTTGGGTGTTGATGTCATCATGATCTTATGCACATAGGAGAGTAGATGATACTTAAATAGATTTTTTATTTTTAGCCAATGAAGTTCCGAAATCGCGTTTGAAATATGATCATATTTTCGTAAGTTTTTTACAAATCTGCAACAGTTATTTTGAATCCTTTGCAGACGATTCCCTGTGTCAAAATCAAGAGCAGGGTAGTACACCATGATACAATATGTCAATTTAGATAGTACTAGGCTTTCTACTAGAGTTTTCTTGGCTTTAGCATTCAATATATGTTTGTTAGAAAATAAGAGCCTAAGCACAGCATAACAACTTTTGCTTATTTCGCTTACGTGCTCTTTGAAACGAAGATTACAGTCGATTACTAACCCTAAATTCTTTGCTGAATCACTTATCTCTAGCTCTTGATTATACAATTTGACGCTTATGTTGGGTAAAACTTGATTTCTTACCGATTTGGAACAAAAAACCATAACTTTAGATTTTTCTGGATTCAAACGCAAACTGTGTTTTTCGGAATAATGCTGAATATTAAGTAAATCGTCATTTAATATTGAAACAGAGCTATCAATATCAGTACCCTTGAAGCTATGATACATTTGGGTATCATCTGCAAAGAATTGAAGATCACACGTTTTCACACTACTAGGAAGGTCAGAAATATATAATAAAAACAGCAGGGGGCCTAGAACTGACCCTTGAGGTACGCCAGATAACACATAAGAAGCGGACGATGAATCAGAGTCAACAACAACTCGTTGGGACCTGTTTTCCAAGTAACTGTGTAGTAGGTTTAAAGAATTGGTACAAAGGCCATAATAACTACATTTCGCTAAAAGTAATGAGTGATTGATGGTATCAAAAGCTTTGGAAAAGTCTAAAAGAACTAAAACAGTGATCAGTTTTTTATCTAATGATCTGTAAATATTGTCAGTGAGATCTAACAGCGCACTAGCAGTACTATGACCAGCTCTGAAACCTGACTGTCTTTCAGGAATGATATTACTAGATGACATGTAATCATACATTTGCCGATACATAATCTTTTCAAGAATTTTTGAGAGAACAGGTAATATACTGATGGGCCTCAAATCACTATAATGCTGTGGATTGTTCTTTTTAGGTAAAGGTATGAGAATAGACTGTTTCCAAGCTTCAGGAAAGTATCCTGTTTCCAAACAACAGTTAACTATATGTGTGATGTAAATCAATATTTCAGGAAAACAAAGTTTTAGCATCTGCAGTGAAATTTTATCATTACCAACAGCTTTAGATTTGAGGGAGTTGAATATTAAAATTACATCAGCATGGTCAATAAGATTGAAACTAAAATTACAGTTAGGAGAATACTTGCTATTACTATAGAAGTGAATTTTTTCAGCACAGGCTTGAATGTCGTTGTGATAAACCGAGCTAAAGTAATCATTTATTTCCGAAGGGTGCCTCAGATGTAAAGGTATTTCATAATGAGAAGATCCTTTAATATGTAAGCAATTTATAGCTTTAAAAAAACCAGCAGAGTTTTTTTGTCGAGCTAAATGAGATAAATAAGTACTTTTCTCAAGACGCACTGCTGACAGTGCACGATTTCTCTTCTCTGTATAGTCCAACCAGTTTTCATGTGACTTGCTTTGTTTGAATTTTACTAGAGCTTTATCCCTTTCCTTCATGATATCTTTAACATTAGATGTTAACCATGGGGCTGGCGGTTTATTTACGCGAACTGTTCTCAAAGGAGCATGCTTATCAAAAAGATCGCAAATTGCATTGTTGAGGGAGTTGACTTTATCATCAATATTGTTGAAATAAAGGATACGATGCCAAGGATATTCTCTCAAATCCTCAAGAAAATCATCACTATCGAATTTTTTAAAGTCACGAAATGTAATAAATTTATGAGGGTAAGGCATTGTTTCTAATAGTAATTCACAAAAGACAAGATGATGATCAGTTACCATATCCATATTGATGATACCGCTACCGATACATTTATCCGAGAAATTCAAGAAAATTGGATCAAGTAAAGTGGCAGAATGTGCTGTTATCCTGGTTGGCTCCTTAATAAGCTGATCCAACCCATAAGCTGAGAAACATTCCATAATTACGTTATCCGTATTTAACAGATTCACATTCAAATCGCCGATCAACATAACCCGATTGAATAAAGGAACTAAGTGAGCAAAAACATTATCAAAGCATTGTATAGCCTCGCCTATAGATCCGCCAGGTGGTCTATAGGCCACACCAAGAGCCAGCCACTCCCTGTCAGTTTTAATTTTTATCCACAGTAGTTCCATGCTGTCATTTACAAAAGTTTCTAATGCAATTCTCTCTGATTTAAAACTGTCTCTTACAAATAAGCCTACTCCACCACCACGACCTTCTCTATCTAACCTATGAAATACATATCCGGGTAAATTAACAAAATGATCCGGGATCTCCGGTTTAAGCCACGTTTCGGTAACCCCTATTACATCCAGTTTCAGTTCCGATATACATACAGACAAATCTAGTAGGGAAGGCAAAAGAGATCTAATGTTTATATGACCTATTTTAACCTTGTTACTATTTACGATGTTAACCATAATTAATATTCTCTTTGAGTTTTTCGATATAACTGGTGTGAACAGGGCATCCCGAAAAAGTAGCCTTATGATCAGTATCTAAATTTTTCTTAAAGCGCTGATTATAGTTCAGACAATTAATACATTTCACCGTAGACACTGTACAATCTTTTAGTTTGTGAGAACCAGAACACTTAGGACAGTGAACTTGCGATTTACAATCTTTATCCAAATGACCATAGCTACAGCAGTTGAAGCAACTGACAACACGCATATAGTCACGAACTGAAGATGATTTCCATCCGACATACAGGAAACGCCTCTGTAGGAATATATTTCGTAGCTCTGGGGAAACTTCAATAACGATGTCCGTAGCGTTTGGCCACTTAATTTTTGTGATGAATTTTATTTCAGATTTTTGTTTTTCATCTATTCGATTTTGAGCGGCAATGTTTTCAATTATATCTTCAGGAGTGTTGAGCCCTAGCAGGTCTACATTCGAGATTAACATACGTGGATTCAATTTTTTTGATTCTCCAATGGTATATTTTTGCCCCAAAGAAGAATTCAGACTAGTTTTTAGTACTTCTAAAGACTGATTATCTCCACAGTGTACGGCAACACCATTTTTTATTTTTCGTGTGGTATTAATACATATATTCAATGCAGCTGGATTTACAGATTTCGTTACGTCTTCCATGATGGTTTCAGAAGGACAACTGCTCTTAGATTTGATAAGCAAGACAGCAGAGTTCCCATTATACTTGCGATTAATCACAGTATTTGCCATAGGTGTTTTAACGACTTCATTGTAAGGTTTAGGAACATTAATATTTTCCAAAGACTTAATTTTTTCTTCATGCGCCTTAATAACTGTTTTCTGTAATTCGTTGCTGTACTGAACTTCCTTTAGTAGGCGTTCTGTCAATTCTTGCTCTTTTTTAATAGAGTCAAATTCCCTTTTCAGTGCTGTAGCTCCATACTGATCAGATAATTTTCCAGGAATAAAGGCACCTTTACAAAGATCACACAGCCAGAAAATATTATCACAATCAGCTAGTATTCTCAACCATGAGTCCTTGATAGATACACAGATGTTATGAAACTTACTTTCGCAAGAAGAGCATCTAACATATTTACTGGTAACAACAAAATTGTCATTGCATTTGTTGCATATATCTGTGTCAATGTCAGGAGCCATAAGTCATTTGTGTACTTAAACTCACTGAACTATAACCAAGATATATTATTCACAGAAATACATTTGAAAAGACTGTTTTTTCCACTTTGCAAAGGCAAAAACGCTGCACACCTTTTACGTTGGGAAATTGACCTCTATGTAATCAATATATAAGAAAAGTAAGCGTATCTCACCAGGTTCAAGATATAAAACTGCACTTCCTGCGCACAATAATACAGCATAAGCTAGCAATGCACTTGGAACACTGATAAATTTTTTTTATGACAGTTTACCCTAAGAAAATAACACACAACGACCCGCTAATCGGTTCGCCGTCCATCTCTCGTCGCCTTTGTGATGGAAGTTAGTAAGGTATTATCCAATCAATGTTCTAATATATATTGCTTAGTAAATATCGTTTCATTAAGTTTGCAGTTTGGTTACTTAGTAAACATAACATGTTTTTTTAGGTCGTTTATTTATCGTCAATTGTTTTGTACCTATATGTGTATATATATATATATATATATATATATATGCAGTTATTTCATCAATAAAATTGTTTACTGTTCGCAGATTCTTGTTCATTGGAAAAATTTGTCTTAGACATATAGGTGATACTATTCATCATGTCTTGTCAAGTCGGTCAGTTTCTCAGTCTAATTAGATAAATAACAGAGGAGGAACACCAGGAACCAGACATTGCTAGTGGAGAGAACGGGAAGAAAAAAAATGGTGTCAAATAGGTTGACGTCCAGGGCAAATCGCTGCCAGTATGTTGTACACTGAAAGAAAATATTTTTCCAAATTTCCTTCTAATGAATACTTATGTCCAATAATTCCGCATGTTTCGGAAAATTCCCCCACAGTCCCTAAACTTTCTCCTTAAGTACGCCTCTATATTGATACGTTATACTATATACATCAAAAGTGATCCCGACTGCTAAAATAACATAAATGGGACACCCTGTATATATTACTTTCTTGAACTCGCTGAATAATTTTAAATCGCTTTTGTATAGCATACCCCTGAAATCAGCTTTTGTACCGGAGTAGGCCACAACAAAAGCAATTATGGGCATTTACTCCTCATTCAAGGAACAGTGCAATATTAAAAGTAAAATGACCCGGTATTCGAAAAATTTGTTTTTCGTGATACGACGTTTCACATTTTGTTCTTGTACTAAAAATGTTGAACTTAGAGGAGTGAAACCTCCACTGACTAAATACTATTCCTGATCCTCCATTTCACACAGACAGGTGTCTACGAGAGTTGAGTTTTTCGTAATTTAATTGAGGGGAAAAATATTATTGGCCAGTGGAGGTTTCACGCCCGTCAATTAAACCGTTTTCGAACAGGGACTGATCAAAATTCGAAAATCACATTTTTTTAAGGGGGGTATTTACCCATAATTGTTTTTATCCTGACCTACTCCATTTCCTTGAAGTAGAAAGGAATGAAGTGCATATTTTTGAGTGCCCTTCATGTGAAATGCTGTTGATTGTAGATTAGAGGTATGCTATACAAAAATTATTAAGAATTGTATGGTGATCAAAAGAACGAAATAAGGACTTCCCGTCATTACTCGGTGAGAGACATTCGCTCCTTATGTTTATCTGAATGAGATTACTTGGTTGTATAGAATTAATGATAAAATTTAGAAAGATGTGTTGCACAACCAGAGTTGTTGAGATGCAGGTACGTCTAAAAA
This sequence comes from Bruchidius siliquastri, assembly GCA_949316355.1. Taxonomy (NCBI): domain Eukaryota; kingdom Metazoa; phylum Arthropoda; class Insecta; order Coleoptera; family Chrysomelidae; genus Bruchidius; species Bruchidius siliquastri. The sequence goes on along the minus strand of OX438534.1, from coordinate 4,383,895 downwards.
TCAATACAGGGGGTGGAGAACAAATCTTAATACCGAAAATCACCAACGCTTCATTGATGCCAGAAGCTTCTATATGTCTCGGAATGACTTCGAAAAAATGATAGACTGTAATTCAACGCATATAAGAACTACCCTGATAAGGGAATGACACGGGGATCTGCCAACTGTGGAGAAGAATGGACGCCCGATACCCAATTCATCTTCCATTAAGTTTCTGGGGGTTAACAACAACGTCCTAGCACGGCCATGTTGCAGGTCATGCTATGCTGGAATCCCAGATGCTAGGGGTTCCCTTCCGCTCCATAAAATTGTATTCACCTGCACTTGCACGTGCTGGGATGCACTTTGGAGCACTTTCTGAGGCTTCTGGAGCAAAGAGCAACCAGCAAATGGATGCATGGCAAAGAATACTAGAGCAACCCGATAGACTCGCCAACTTCAATCACCTCGAACAAACTTCTGCTAAGTCTTTTTTTAGAACCTCAGCGTTGTAGATGAGCTGAATTTATTCTCCGATAGTTTATAGCGCGATAGGGTTTTTGTTTTTGGGGGGTCTATTAAAGATAAACGAATATTTAATTGAGATTTTAATACATTTTGTTAAGTAGTAAACTGGCAGATTGACTAAAATGTGGACATATTTTGCCATTACACTTTCCCCTGCTTAGAGTAGATCCCAAATCGACTTATGATTCGATTCTGCTTTGGAGCTTTTATCAAATTAATTCTTAAAACAAATTGCGTATTAATTTGAAGGTTGAAACGGTGACATGATTTTCTCATTCAACATATATGGTCTTGATAGGTAATTGTTCATTATAAAACAATTCGCATGATCTTTCACATCTCATTCTTCTGAACAAAAATAAAAGGCTGACGTGCAACATTTTTATTCAATGTAAACAATATTTAAATCTATGTTACTAGTCGCTGTAGTAGTATTCATACATCATATCACTTACATATGGACGCTGGACAGAAAAATCATTAAGGTCTAGTAGTACTTATTGCTTACGTTTCATCAACCAGCATCATAAGAATTCGTATAAGATATAAGTATTAGATACCCTCTATTGCCTATACAATCTGTCATTCCAGAACTACAGTCTATTATAAAAAATGACTTTTTGAGGACAAACATACAACATCTTATTCAAGTTCACCACTAATATGTCAACTGAATGACTCTCAAATTGAGGAAAAAATATATATGAAGCTAACCGTTATTCCCGCAAAATCATAGAATCAATTATTTGTATGCATTTCATGATTTATCGCTTTATCCATTTAAAGGTTGGTTAGCTTCCAGGAATATCTGCCTCTTACATTGTCTCAATGTAGTATTAATAAATAATGGCAATTTTGACCTTAACTAATCTATAAATCTTTTCCAAACTCCTCAAACCGTTGTATGAGTAAATCGATGTCAGGCTTATCCATAGCTGAGTTCTGGAATAACACTCGCCAGAAGTTTGGTAGTCCTCTGATTGCTTGATACGCCACCATCATTGTTCCCGCCATCATCATTTTCTCTTTCATTTTAGGGGCGACCTTGTGCAGCTTTTCCTGAAAATGACGGTTTATAGGTGGATAATTCCGTAAATCTAGATTCTGGCGAATAATGGTTATACTAAAAATGTTTACGAGCATTGTCTTTGCTTGAAAATAATATTTTAAAATTATGACCTGTCAGTTGTCAAGTTAATCTTAATAAATTTTATATTTTCAAGTTGAATTGATTTTTAGCGTAAATAAAGGATTGCTTTTATTGTTCAAACTATTGAGTGAGATGAGTTAATTACTCGCAGAAATTAAAATGTTTTAAGTAAAAGATTGTAGGTATGATTTTGCTGTGTAACGAAGGTCGATGTTTAAAAATGTATTACAAACATTCATCCGTAATATCTCGGTATTGGAAACATTTTTATCGAGATGTATTCTGTAGGAAATAAACATTATTTAGAAATTCCGTCGAACTTTTCATAAGCAAAAATAAAATTAAAAATATCTCCTATGTCCAATATTTTTTGAAATAATAAATGGTTTTTGTAGATTAAAGAGTGTGATATTAATATCATTTTTTTGTATGTAGCATTTTTACTAGTAGTGTAAGTTCATAGCAGTCAAGATAAGATTTTTTATAAATACCGTATAATATCAACTATACGAGAGTTGCTAGAGACTAGTGTTATCAAGTGAGAGCATCTAAAAATCTTCAGATAATGTTCTTTTAGGATTTTGAGTACTTTACAGCGATTCTATGCAAAATATTGTGTATACAATGCCACTCTTCGGTTGGTTACTAAAACTCTTATGTTTATGCGCAAACGACAATAGAAGAGTTTCTATACTTGGTTCATACATAGACAGATGAATGTATATCATATGGTATAGACTGTAGATGCTCGCATCATTGGGATAATATTGTGTATAAATTACATTATCTTAAAGATAAATATTTCAGAAGAATGGTCCTTTATTACCTTATACGTGGGATCATTTTTATCCATATTCCTGATACTAGGTGGAAGGTAGAAGAAACATATGTTGGTACATTCTGGCTCTTTCACAATAAGCTCAAAATCTGGTCGGTCCTTGATTTTGCTAACGAAATACTCGGCATTCTCGAATATTTTATCGACGTGCTTCTCAAAGCCTGACCATCCTTTCGCCTTCCACATGAACCAGAACTTCAACACGTCTGCTCTACGGCCGCACTGGACGTGTTTGTCCCCTGAAAAATTAAAATTTGAAATACACTGAGAGAGATAGTATACTGTGGTTTCTTTATGGAATTATCACTTAGACGAGACTAAACATATAAATCTTAATCTCCTATAACAGAAAGTTCCGATCGGTTTTTGATAAAATGTCACTAGGTTACTACTATAGAAGGGGAGAAAAATATTTGTATTTTTAGTTAGTTAATTCCGGGTATGATCGTATTGTTTCTCATTCAAATCTATTCCTTTTATTTGGACATGTTCAATTCATGATATTAATTATGTAGAAACATGTGTTTTCGAAGTTTTCGTAAATAGTAGCACTTTTTATAACTGATTGTATATGGTATACTTAGATGATTTTGCGCATCAAACACTACAGATTTGACCACCTGTCAAACTGTTTTTTAAGATCCGACATGCGTTTAGCCAACTACGATAGCATTTTCAGGGAAAGATCAAAGTTTAAAAATATTAATAAGATGCTAACGTAGATTGTTGATGCTCTTAGTTGGTGAAACTCTTCCATCATTAAGATAAAATTGTGTAATTTCTCGTCTGTGACGCGTTTCGATTTAATCTTTAAATCAATAAAAACGGGATTTTTGTGAAAGCTTGTGTTTAATTTGAACAATTTTATGTAGGATGCTAACGCAATTAGCGAAACACGAATTGTTACCGGCTTTGATATACATACGAGGTCACGCTGAAAGTTTAGATACAGAAAACCTACAAGTTTTCTTCTAAAAAACTTTATTAACATATTCTCCCCTCATTACCTTTACGCATTCGGTAAAACCACTTGTCAAATTCTCGGGACCAACGTTCTTTTGAAAGGTTGCTAATTTCCTCCTCAAGTGCAGCGATTGCCTCTTCATCGGTGGAAAAATGGCGACCTCGTAACTTTTCGTTGGTCGTAGGGAATAAGAAGAAGTCGCATGGAGCTAGGTCCGGAGAATAAGGTGGTTGAGGCAACAGTTTGACACCCTGTTCAGCAAAAAAATCAAGTGTTCTAGCAGCGCTGTGGATGGGTGCGTTGTCATAGTGCCATTGAATATCTCGCAGACCAGTTTTTGGACGGCTGTTGCACAGTTCTTGGAAGGCTACAGGAACACATTTGGTAGAAGTAGCTGTCCTTTGATTTTCCAAAAAAAGATGCGACCATTTTCTTCCCAACACTCTTGGAACGACATTTACGCATTTGGTAAAACCACTTGTCAAATTCTTGTGACCAACGTTCTTTTGAAAGGTTGCTAATTTCCTCCTCAAATACAGCAATTGCCTCTTCATCGGTGGAAAAATGGCGACCTCGTAACTTTTCGTTGGTCGTAGGGAATAAGTAGAAGTCGCACGGAGCTAGGTCTGGAGAATAAGGTGGGTGAGGGAACAGTTTGACACCCTGTTCAGCAAAAAAATCAAGTGTTCTAGCAGCGCTGTGGATGGGTGCGTTGTCATAGTGCCATTGAATATCTCGCAGACCAGTGTTTGGACGACTGTTGCACAGTTCTTGGAAGGCTACAGGAACACATTTGGTAGAAGTAACTGTCCTTTGATTTTCCAAAAAAAGATGCGACCATTTTCTTCCCAACACTCTTGGAACGACATTTACGCATTTGGTAAAACCACTTGTCGAATTCTTGTGACCAACGTTCTTTTGAAAGGTTGCTAATTTCCTCCTCAAATACAGCGATTGCCTCTTCATCGGTGGAGAAATGGCGACCTCGTAACTTTTCTTTGATCTTAGGGAATAAGCAGAAGTCGCACGGAGCTAGGTCTGGAGGACAAGGTGGGTGAGGAAACAGTTTGACACCTTGTTCAGCAAAAAAATCTAGTGTTCTAGCGGTGCTGTGGGCGGGTTCGTTGTCATGGTGCCATTGAATACCCCGCAGACCAGTCTTTGGACGGCTCTTGCATAGTTCTTGGTTATATACCATTCAGAAGTAACTGTCCTTTGATTTTTCAAGGCTACCGTGGTGATGAATCCACTTTTAGAAAAAAAAGACGCGACCATTTTTTTTCTAACACTCTTGGAATGAAATTTTCGTTGGAGGCTGATCACTTCCAAACCACCAAACTAATGACTGCTGTTTAGTTTCGGGTTCATAATGATATAACCATGTTTCGTTTTTGGTTACGATATTAAAAGTATTTTTACTGTGCCCATTATCAAATTTCTCTGGCATAAGCTTAGCCCAATCAACTCTTGCTTTTTTCTCACTGGTCAACAAATGTGGCACCCATCTGGAACACTGCTGCCTTAGGCGAAGGTGATCATGAATGATTGTTCGGATCGCTGCCGATCCAATCCCCAGATAAACCTCAATCTCGGTGTAGGTTATATGTCTGTCTTTCTGTACCATATTTTGCACATCTTCTACAGTTTCCGGAGTAACAGCAGTGGTAGGTCAACCTGTGCGAGGTTCATCATCGAGTGAGACCCGGCCCCTTTTAAACTCAGCAAACCAATTAAAATCTGTAGCCCTAGAAGGGGCAGAGTCCCCAAAGCAACTCACTAAACTTTCGTGACATTCGGCTTGTTTTAGTCCCTTTGTATAATTATACAAAATCATGGCTAGAAAATCGCGACTACCCGGTTCCATTTTCACGTTAAAATTCGGCCAACACTCAGATGCATTCGAGAACGTGGCAAGGCAACTACTGAACGATTCAAACGCTGCCTTTGCGTGTAAGCACTTACAACTTTGGACAAAATAGCCGCGTGCTCAAACTTGTTTAAACTTGTATAGATTAGGAATATCTAAAGACTTTCAGCGTGATCTTCGTATTTACATGTTTAAAACAGAAAAAGTGTTTACTGAACAAGACACTTATTTACTTACCGGTATCATAGCTTGTGTCGTAGAATTTATCAGGTTGGAATAGGTACGCAGCCTTCAAGGAATGTGTTTGAGCCAATAGACCTTCGTGCCTCGTTAGAAACACCGAACACTGTTGTGGCACCACCAACATTTTGTGTGGATTCCAGGTTAAAGAGTCAGCTCTGCAACGAAAAACAAGTTATGTCATATTTCTGATGTTTTCATTTTCCCTATCATCTCAAAAAAAGTTATTTCAAATAAGAAATGTTGGCGATTACAATACCTTCCTGGCGTATGCGTGGGAAGAAGAAACGAAACCGATAAATTAATTTACCATTATCCGTGGTTCCAATTTTTTGTCAGTTAAAGCGCGATGAATCATAAAACAATAACTTGTTACTGTCTAAAGTGTTACTGTGGGTAACTGCATTGAAAATTTCGGTCAAAATTTTTGAGCTATTATTTTTTCCCAAATAATTGGTGTACCTATAGAAAAATTCAAATTAATTTTATTTGTATGGAATCCTCAATCTTCAATGAATCATGAGTATCAAGAACCTTTTACTCGATGAGCTTCTTATTATCAATACTCAACCTGATCCATCAGCATTAAATAAAAATTTATATTGGATAAATATTGAGGGGCGTTACAGTTTTCTCAAGCTATGACTATTATACAATCAATAGTTTGCATATTATATTAACGTATACACAAAAAAATTTTATGTACACAGAAATTATCATTAACAATAAAATCAAAACTAAAGCTGCTTCGACACCACATTAATTGCAAAAATATATTCAGTTCTAAAGAGTATCTAGGCAACTACGAAAGTAGTAGTAGGTAGTGGTAGATGATAGAAACCAATTGAGAACAATTGAATCAAATGGAAAAATTAATGTTCTCATCATTTCTGGATATGCCTCTTTGATACTAAAAATTAATCAGATTTTGAAAATTAAGTACTCGATTGCTAGGATTGGAGAAAGTTGGAAGATCTGTGATGTTAAATCGTTCAGATGGAACTTAATAATATTGGAAAGAATGCGAAAATACTAAACTAAATCTGTCTGAAATGAATTTCCATGGAGATGATACACTTCCTTTATTTCTAAGGTCGTGGTGTGTCAAAGAATGCACACAGCTATTTTCAGATTTACAGTTGCATCGTTTTCTTGGGTTGGGCTGTTTTTTTCCTAAATCGTAGAATACCTGGTATACATTCATTTCTAATGCATTTGTAGGTAATCAACTTTTTGCAGACTTCCAACACCATATTAAATTCGAATATAATGATTTATCACATCCGGTATGAACTATGCAAGAACATAGACCTTGACTCCATTTTTCAAAGATATCAAAAATTACGTTTTATCTTGCATTACGGTAATTTTGTTTAACCTTCGAAAGTAAATTAACACGAATTAAAAAAAATGTGCACAAATTATAATACTTGTAATTATTTTACATAATCATAGATCATAGCCTTTCAGTTTTATAACTATCAAAATAAATTATGTTTAAGAAATATGAACTTGTATCTTGTATATTTGACTAAAACCATTGCGTGTTTTTGAATCAATAGTGCATATACTTACTACGTTCATGTTGGCATTATGTAATCTGTGTATGGTGATTGATATGATCTAATGTGACTCACAGTTACAGATTTGCCTATGCTACTTTCGAGGACATTCTAAGCTCGAAGTTGATTTGACGTGAACAGCTGATTAACCAGTGGCACCTTTCAGCTAATCTTTTGCTGGATAACCTTGTCGGCAATGACGAAAGTCATTATAGCCTCAGAACTATTTATTCTGAACACTTTAAAAATTTCCCTAACCGGGATTCTCTGACGATGAATATATGAAGTAAATATATTTTTGCTTCTTTTTGGTAGATTAACATAAACTACCCGCAGCTTTTTATGCAATATGTGGAATACCAGAATATACAAAGAAGTGTTATTAGGAAACACTTGTGGAAAAATCCAACTACCTGAAAGCCTTGCCAAAATTGTCTTGCAGGTGTTATTATGAGATATTTCGATTTATCACTAAGTAAGCTATTGTTTTTTGAAACATCAAACGATGTATCCGAAAAAATAGTATATACTACAAAGACATATGTTAGTAAAAATGAAGGAACATACAAAAAAGTATGTATGTCAAAATATTGCATAAATCCTATAAAGGACAGAACATAAGAGAAAACAATAGGATATTCTAGCTTCGAGCTTAGTTCGATAATTCATTTCGTTTATGAAATTATATTTTTTTGATTCCTACAGTCTAACTTGGGGGTAGCATTTGTTACCCCAAGTCTCCCCAGAACCATAGACAGACGGCATGTATCCGAAATGTTCTGAGAAGACGAGATGAGTTAAACCGGAAACAACCAACCGCAATCCAATACCCCAATAATTCTTAAACCAAATACAGGCGCGTTTATGCCAGATGATCGGGGGAAAATGAGTTAAACGTACGTTCAACATAAGGCTCGAAACCAGTTCAACATATCTTAACAGGGAGAGAGGCAAGATAAGCTCAGATTTCGGTGGGAGTTCATGCCTGAAGACAGGAGAATACAATTTCAGATTTCCATAAGCTGGCGAGGTTAATGCTTCTTGATCCACGGACCAAATGAATCCCAAATGCCCAAGTATGCGAGAAAATTCATGAAAATGAACAATAAATTAATCACTTAATAGTATTAAAGATAGTATTATGCTGTTTATATACTACGTTTTACAAATTAGTGAAACCTCTTTTTTTACTTTTTAAAACAGCTACAGAGTGACAAATTAGCTGTCTACAATAGAGACCCAAGTTACTTTTAAACTACCTAAGTTATATCACGAATATGAACTAAAATTTTCAATTCTGGTAACCTATAAATACCCTATCTCGCTATTGTTATATTACGCTATTTTTCTTTCCTGTCTATAAGGAAAATATAGTTGTTCGATACACAGGAAAAAATAAAATGACGTAATATAATAGAACATTAGCTCAAACATGATGCTAGAATTGATACTTAATTAACATTAATGATAGTACTTATTTAGCTAGTCCATATAACTGGATAACCATTGTTTATAGTTCATTCGATAGTCTGATGATATTTGAAAAAATAATCAGAACGGGCCACAACAAAAAGACTTATTTGCGCAATGTAGTGTAGAAATGACACCAACTGTTTCTCTATCATTATACACGATTTGTGGTTACAGCTATTCTCTCCCTAATAGAGTGGTTTAAGTCTTCCACCTGTATTAGGTCGTGTTCTAAACAAGATTTATTTAATATCCCCACAGCCAGTTACTCACTAGGTTAACATCAGGTGACCTTGTAGGTCATCACCTTATGATATTGAAAAGTAGTAGTTAGTAATTCTTTAACTAGTCAGTAAATTTGCGGGGTATCCTATCCTACATAAATATTAGGTTCTTAATTCTTTCGTGCTCGCTTTGTATCCCTGGAATGGCATAATCTTGTCGAACCAGCGTCTTCTAAAAATCGTTCTTTTAGAGAACGGCGTTGTGGAATGAGCTATCGGGGACTTTGTTCCCCGATGGTTATAATCCACAGTGTTTTAAGGTCAGTTCGAATGGAGATTTATTCTTTCGCAGCGCTTATGAAGCACGATAGGCTTTCTGCTTTTGAGTGAGGTTATCTATGAAAAAACATCAGGTTACGATGAACAGTTACAGATATGGCCTCTCCATTCTGTATCGGACTCGAATGGCTTTCAAGCGTTATCAAATCGCATGGAGCAAGACTAATTTACACATATGTTTATATAAAAGCTCATGACTGATAGTAATTATCATCGCGAATGTGGAATGTGGAATGTGGAAGTTGAATGTCAATGCTACTATATGTTTATTTATTTACCTACTGAGAATTTTCATTACGAGGGAATTGAAAAAGGTACAGTTTACTTTTGGTTAGTCGCATCTGAAAAATGGCTGTTGCAAAACTGCTAATTCTACAGGCTGACGTCAACAGTATCTCTCCAAAGTTTATCTTTGATCGTCTTTGTGAAATTTTCACAGCTCAGAAGATCAGATCAATGAGGATATCAACAATCTGCACAGATAGACAAATACTTCAGAACAGCAAATGGCATATGGGGAAACATTCCCATGTAACACAGCTAGAACCGACTGGCTTAACCATTGAAGTGAAATCGCCCATAGGAACATGATGGGCAAAAATATTATAATCTGCTCAGAGAAACACTCACGGACGCTCACTTTCCAAAAAGAGACCAAAACCCTTGGTCCTGAGACCTGTATTATGCTCGTCACAGTTCAGGGTGGCTGAGGTTGCAGATTTGAGCAACTCCTTGGAAGGACGTATAAGGGGCCCAATGGGGCCTAATTGATTTGAACATGGCGATTACTCTTCCTCCAATAAGGAATATAGAATACAGAATACCTTGGTGTGATAGTCTGATCTCAATGATTTATTCATAAAAGGTTTTAATTATCTTCATTTGTGTTACTAACAAATCAGAGAAGCTGATTTCAGCCTACTAATTATTGTATTGTATAGGTTTGAAACATTGCAAGTACAAATACTGTGAATGAAAATACAATAAATTCGCACCTCCTCCAATAGGATCCAGGAGGTGAGTAGTGGTTCTCTTCAATGGAGCTACTAGTAAACCCTTTGAGTTGGGACTCATTTGTCTTGTTCAATTTAAAATAAGAAGAAGAGAAAATGAAGTAAGCTAGTATTTACAATGTGTGATTTCCCAATCAAATTTCGAATATTTTGAAATTACAGAAAATACCATTTTTTTATGTAAGAATAACAAAAAACACAGACTAGAAATAATATGTTCATATCACACTACTTGAATTTTTATATAACCTTCTTTTTATCCTAAAAATAGCAAAATGGGGATGTTATGCGTTTCCCCGCTTTACTAACTTTTATCCTACCGAGTGAATCCATGTTAAAGTCATTGTAATTTTCACGATTTGTCATTTTCTACTTTGGAAAAGGCAGCCGAAATTAAACGAATAACTTCGAAATAGATATTTAACCTCGAGTAAATAGTACCAAACTGACTATCTTTGACGTTGAACAGATTTATTTATCAAACAACCCAGATCGTCATTCGATTGATATGGATAATTATATTGAAGAATGCAAATCTCTGCAGTAAATCAGGCTGAATGGTGATCTTGAAAAATGCATTACGTTCAATGACCTACATACATATATGAACGAATACCTAATGATAATGCCATTGAGAATAATTTTATACTAAAATACATGAATGTGGCTTGCGAGCTGGCATGTTTAAATACTATATGAATAATTTGTTCTATCAGTCATCAACAAGTACAGTGAAAATCGAAAACAGTCTGTGGAATACCGTTATTCACCTGGGATGTAACCAACTGCAGCGTATGAAATTATTTATGTCAATATTTAATTTTATTTAGGGCTACCGTTAATGCAGCTGCAATTTTCAACGTTTCTTCGAACATATGCGTGTAGTTTACAGGATGGTTACATTGAGACGAATTGGTGTATTATATATTGAAGCTATGTTATTAGAATTCTGAATAATATTTGAAGTTATTGGCTGGTATCTAGGAAACTATATAAATTATACTCATTTTTGCAGTTTTTGAACGTTTATGGTGCAACCGTCTCATAGGGTTCGAAATTAATTAAAAAGTATTCTCCAAGTTTTGAAACTTGGGACTTGACCCTTGCCTAATATCAATCCATGCCAACATTTAATGCAAGTTGGCTTTGTGGGTAATATGAAAAAAAATCAAATTGGAGCTTACCAGACACAATTTTATTCATAATAATGGCGATTTATTGGAAGTTTCTTACATTTAGCTGAATTTCAGCAAAGATTTTCTCTCAAAATTTGTTAAGAGCTGGTAAAATTTGATTAAGTTAGCGCATTTTTTACATACATAACCTGAGACTTCTGGTCTGATCTCTATAGAACTACTTCAAAATAAATACTTTTTCTATAAGAATGTCTACTTTCACCATTATCTCTTTATTAAGTTACATAGCAGAACTATCGAGAATTCTAAATGCATCGAATTCGTGGGGTGATTCGAAGGGTAATGATTACATAAAAATACCCATATTTTCTAATTATTTATCAAAACCTGAAGATTTTTTTTCGTTTATCTGAAACTATATAAAATTATAATAGCTAAACATTTGTAAACATTGCAAGGACCAGTTTTTATGGTGTTAAAGTCTGCTTTTCCCAGTATCAGGGCAATTCACTTGACCACATTTTTCAAAATCACTATATGAAGAGCTAAACTGGTTATTCACACTCACCTTTCGACGCCAGCCATCTTGCACCTGTGTTTTCTGGACATGAGAACTCCACCTCCCCAGGCTCCATCCACATGTAGCCATAGGTTATATTTCTCACATACGTCTGCAATCTCGTCGATAGGGTCGAAAGCTCCAAGTACTGTTGTTCCAGCTGTGGCCACGACCTGTAACATCATTGAAAGAATTGATTGAAACGATCATGTTTGGTGCTTCAATTGCATGTGGTTGTATAGAGATCACTCGGAACCGTTTGACATTAGAATACAATATACACATTTTGTCTGTACGCCGTAACAAATCTTTCTAATATTAGTTATAGTTTTCAATCTAGTTTTAATTTGCAGACAGTACTACACACAACTAAAGCTAATAATAATAATAAATTGTTACAAAAACGGGTTAAAAATTGCCTTTTAAGAACTCTTTGTCAAAGCAACAGTGCAAATTATTTCTTGTACAAGTTATTTGTGGAGGCTGGTGCTATTTTATAGTTTGTGGAGAGAAATCCAGAAATATTAGTGAGTTTAGTGTCCTGGTATTCGAAATAGGTTACCCTACATCGTATAAAGCACTTCCCTGTACAACCTTATATACATTGACTAATAAATGAGATGAGATATCTGCCATAATCTGCGAAATTCATATTTAGAGACTTAATTTTCATATATTGACCCGTAACTTATTTTTCATTTGTTAAGACGATGCCACAAAAATTATACTGACCAGAAACGGCTTGGCTCCTTCCTTCAGCGCCTTCTCGATATTCTCTACCAGATCAGACACAATCATTTTTCCTGTTTCGTCTGATTTAATTGCATATACGTTATCGGCACCCATACCTTGGAAGGCTGTGAATTTCTTGGTGGAGTAGTGAGCGTCATCAGAAACAAATGACACTAGTCGAGGATAGGCCGCCACACCTTGTTTCTGCAATGCAAAATATATATTATTTAAAAGATAATCCTGCGTTTGCCAGAGGAAAATTGAAAAGACACGGACACGGTGTCCCTATCTAGTTATTGTTATCTGTGAACGGATTTCATTTTAGGTTAGTCATTCAAAAAGATCGCTCCATGTAATCGATTCATTGAACAATCGTTCCAAACCAAAGTTTGGTTGAAGCTCATTTGTCCCTTCCTAGTTATTATTTCACCAAAATCTGACATACATACAGACAGATATGACATGGAATATAAATAAAATAATATCTCGGTTATCGGAGGTATCCTATATCAACAGTTTGGATATAACTTACAAAAATTGGATCATGGAGATTGTCGATGCTCTTACTTGGTGAAAGTCTTCCATCGTGCAGCTAAAATTGTACTTAGCACACATTTTACAAATAAAACACTTTTTTTCAGTGACTCGTCCGACGAAATTTCATCAAATATGTGTTGGTGGCAAATAAGAATATATATAATATAATATTCCTACCTAGATTCAAACCTCTTAGAAGTGTATTATACACAGGTAAATAATTGTTAGAATACCATCGATGGGTAGATGGCTCACAGCCAATATGTTTCTGTTCAATGTTCAGGCAATGCTCGCAATGATGGTTTCAAGCATATTCAAGAATGCAACTCATCGTATGATTGTAAGCTATCTTTATAAGTATTAGGAAACCCTCTTCAATTGTCTATTTTTTCGGGAGTAGTTTTTTTTTGAACAAAGAATATGAAACTATTAAAAGGAAAGAGGACATATTTTGCTGTAGCTATTTCATTACCAATTTCATTGTCAAGTCTTCGGCATTCATGCCATTACTTTCTTGCTTTCCCTGACCTTCTTCAAGGTGATAATCTGCTATAACATTATATCGTATCGTGAGTAAATTGATTATGAATGAACTGCTTATACAGCTACAATCAAGCCTCTATAAATTTTTATTGATTATGATTGCGAATTACTAATTTATGATAATATAAATCAGAAGCTGCTTCTGAATAATAAAGATCTTATTAGCATGTAGAACTTCCATCATGCAAATAAAAAGATCGTGTACTTAACACACAGTCTCACAAATAAAACTCCTTTCCTTTCAGTGACGTGTTCCGATTTATACGTAAATTATCGTCGAATTGTCAGATTTGACTGTTAACAAAGGCTATCCAGATTACTTGCCAACTAACTAACTATATCTTATCATGGATACAAAATAGTATGCCAGATTTGAGAGCTCTAGTTTTGATAGGAACTAGTTAGAAAGTTGGCAAGTAATCTGGGTAGCCTTTTGTTAACAGTCAAATTTGACAGTCCGACGATGATTTAAATATAAATCGGAACGCTTCACTGAAAAAAAAATATTTGTGAAACAGTGTGTTAAGTACACCATGTTTTTATCTGCAGATCTTAGCAATTATGTAGAACTCAGGTCCAGGTGTTGTGCTTTTTGGATACAATGCATGTAAAGGTCTTCGAATATTATCAAGTGGCGGTTACTAGATTGTAAGTCTAGGTACTTATCACGTTTAAACGTAGAGTCGCAGTCGCAGCACGTTATTACATGAGTTTTATTAGAATTGAAGTAGTTAGAACCGTTGTCCGCTAGTCATGTGGGTCAAGTTTGTTGTCTAGTTACGAGAACAAACTGAAGCCAATCCTGACACTCACGAATCATTAGTCGAGCAATAGCATCCGAAACCACTATTTCGGAAAATTTAGTGTTGGCCTGCTTGTTGGAGTAATGTTTCGTAATTACTAGTTTATTTCGAATCAATTTTGTTCGGTCTTTCTGTCCTATAATTGTTTTTCTACAGAGGACATTTGAAACTTGAATTACTACCAAAAATACATAGTTTGCAGTTTATGATTATTAATTGCTAAATAAAAAAAATCAGGAGATGTTGTTTCACGACGCCTAGTTTTGGTTGATTTCTAATAGATCTCATAAAAATGAAGGTCATGATCTGCTGGCCCATAATATATCTTCAAATTTCATCAAACATTGATAAGGGCTTCGGGAGGTTACCCTTGAACATGATGATTCGACCAAGCACGTAGTTTCCTACCTTGATTTCAGGACAGCAGTGATGTCTCGCAATGTTGATAGCGTAACCGTTTGACATGGATCCTCCAGGACAAAACACTCCGTCGCCCTTGTTCCATCCTACGAACCTCCTCATCTCCCTCAGAACCTCTTCTTCTATCAAGGTGATCGCTGGCGCTACTTCGTAAGTATATACACTTGGGTTCAGAGCGTCTGTCAGCCATTGCCCTACCAAACCGTAGGGATCAAGACCGCAAAAAAGCTGATTGGCAAACCATGGGTTGCCTGGTTTTACCGAATGATGGATGGTGTCTTTCAACAGCTTCAACAGTTCTTCGTGGGTACCTGGAGCGTGTCTCAGCTTCAAGTCGAAAATGCGCTCTAGATCTTTCGGATGTTGAAAATTGAGTACCTTGTTCCGTTTCTCGCAACCCTCGAAGACGGCATGTTTTAGAATTATCTCAATGCTGTTTCGCAAGAAGTCTTCATGGTCTTTACGTGTTGGTATACCTTCAAAAGTGGTAGCGGATGGAGATGAAGCAGGTTTCTTCTGAGAATAGCTCTTGATCGGGTCCTTTTTGACGATGGAGGTCTCTTCGTCGGACGACAAGCCAGATGAAGAGGAGGAAGCAATGGCATCGCTGTAGGAGGCCGGCTCGTCAAAGTCAAGATGTGTTGTCTCGGGCATCTCGATTGGGTTGGTTGCGATGGAAAGAGAGCAACTGCGTGTTTGTCTTTCGGATTCCTCGTGGACCAGTACCGCGCACTGCCACACGACTGAATCACGAATGCGCGCTTCGGTACCGCTGCTCGTTTTAAGAGATTTGGGTGCTGGTCACGTGTCGGACCTTGGCGGCGGTGGTTCTTTCGCCAGTGAGCGGTGGTAATTTTTACTAGTGGAAATTCTGCACTGCCGGGAATTGGCTGGGGGAGGTTATCATCCTTATACGTAGAGTTAAATTCAACGACACGTGTTTTTTTAATGTTTATAATATTAATAATTTACGATAATTTACATACAGGAGTTTGTGAGCATGGAAAACCTTAAAGCGGTGGGAACAAGGTAAGTGGGGTGTTGTATGTTATCAATGATAAGTAATCGGTTAGGTGTCTTATTGTGCGCCGAACTGCGACTCACCGCGTCAGAAACTGAGCGTGCCAACTCTAGTTGCTTTGATTCCCCTTCGAGAGAAGTTCTGTATCCGCAAGACATCCGTAATTTGAGATAATATGTTTTTTGAATGCCTTATGACGTCTACATACCGAAAATACATGTCAATTATTTCCATTTGGTTTTTCTGTTTGCGTTTTTGTCACTACATAACCGCTGCATTGATTTTGATGCTGTGTGCTCCAGCAGGTGATACTGCTCTATATTTTATTAATCAGTGCCTTGGTGGTGGAATAATTAGTAAAGGAGGAATAAAATCGTACCAAAAGATTGATTTTTTTTAATATTTGGCCATTTTTGGGAGCACTAAGAAAACTTTTCTTGGAGGACCAAATGTTTTCAGAATTCTACTTTAAATGCACACACCCCTGATCATTTTATGTAGTATATTTTGTAATTTGTCCAAATTCACTGTTAAATCCATGAAGCAGCGGGTCACTTTAGATGGTTATAAAAAAAGTTAAACAAAATTTAAAGCCAAATCTACTTCAATCCTTTGTGTTGATTTTTTTACGTCACATATTAGCCCATATGTACAACATATAGAAAATAGTCATATCAAATAGTACAATTCGTGACCACCTCATCTGTTGTCAAAAAGTAGAAACGCATCACGACAACCATAGTAATATAAAAAGCGGACCCCCAAATGTAATTTCACATAATTTGTGATCCCTGCCATAGGACATCGGTCTGTATGTATGTCGGATTTACTCCCGCGGCAAAAGGAAAAAGTTGTTTTTATCGGAATATTTAGGTTTTTTGATGTTTCATGAAAAACCATGTCACTAATTTCCATCGGCCTATTTGTAGTTTTTGAACGTTTTTGAGGTCCCTGATCTCTTGTAATTTGTTTATAGTGGTGTAAAATTGCATTAGGGGTTGAAGGAGGGAGGGGGAGGGGGATATATCCGTTTTTTGATGAAGGACGTTCTATTATTTATTATTCCGATAGTTCTCCTTACTTGTTAGAAATAGACGAATATTCGTATATTTGAAATAGAAAATTGATTGAAAATGTTCAATAGCAGTGGACTTAAATTTCACGATATGGATCCGGTGTCAAGTTTAGTTTTTGAGCTGCCCATCGGCTCGAAGTAAGGTTTTGAAATATTGAAATTTATGAAAACCTGAACATTTTTGGAATATTTAGATTATAGCAGTTTCGAAATCCGGTCCAAATCCATATTGCAAAATGATAGGTACCATTGCTTGGGAAGTACGGAGCCAACCTACTTGGTTGACTATATCCCGAAATTGCGTAACTCACTTCCGTCGATAAGTCTGTCGGTATGTTAGTCTGTTGATGCTTTTCGTTTAATCTCAATAATTGTGTATATTTCAATAAACCTTGTGGAGCGATATGATACGGAGTCATTGTGGACTATATTTGATTTGAAATATTGGCATTGAAATTATTAAAAACGCAAAAAAATATCGAATCATTTTCGTTTTTTGCGCGTTTTCAAGTCGCACAATGACTTTTGTTCCCTGGCAAAAAAATTTGGTGATTTTTTTTTGGTACTTCACGTTTTCCAAGTTTTCGGCCATTGTCAATTTTAGGGTGCGAAATAAAATGGCAGCGGGACTTGAACTTGCGTCTCTGTGACAGTGGGCTTCCAACTACAACCATAGGGCTTTGGTCTTCAGTATGGCGCAAGGGTTGCTTGTAATTGGTGGCATACAGACACAATTGACAAATTAACGCATCAATTAACGTCATGAAAGTTTTGGTACCTGTTACTGATTTTTTCAAATACGCTGTGTTGATCTACTTGAATCAATTTTTGTTGAAAACCGTGCATGTTGCTGAGACAAAAAAATATATGAAGGCGTTAATCGCATTAATCAATTATCTAATAGATATGCAAATGGATACTTACATAACTTGTATCGCTTAAATTAAACATTTTTCCCGTTTAATATCCTTCGTGACAGAAATTTTACAAATCAGACAATGATTGATATGAAAATGGTGTAACTAGACATAAACGGTTCACAACAAAGCGACAAAGTAGGGGTACAAATTATGTATATCAAATATATGAAGGGCGACTTATAATGAAGATTCCAAGAGTATAAACATGTCTACGTTAAAGTAAAATGAGATTGAATCAAGTCTTATATAATTTTCATGCGTACCTAAAAAGTCTCAACAATTAGTCGAAAAAAACCCATGAACTATGGCAAGGATGTCACAATCCATCTAAAAGACTTCTCGTGAAGGTGAAGGAATAGTACGGATTTTATTTTGCAAATGACCTGATTAGCTTTCTCTATAAAAGTGTGAAGGTAGAAGATCCAGATTTCCGGATTTCTGGAATAGGAATTCATTGATGAGGTGGTGAGTTTCCGGTTGACGCACTTCTCAATCAATTTTCTGGTAAAAGATTGTGTGGATTTGTGGCTTGGTGAATTGAGGTTTGATACACAAGAGCAAACATCCAGTTTTCGGGGGCACACTGGAGTTGTTCGATTACCACCAGTACAGCCATTTCTGAATTAGTTGCAGACATCTTGGTCACTTAATGTTTATGTTTGATAGATTTCCAGGAACCTCGGAATGCCGGTTGAAGAATAACCGGACAGTCGTACTTACCCACAGGTCCGGACAATGGTAGCACCTGGCCAAGTTGACGCCATATCCATTGGACATGCTGCCACCAGGAGCAAATATACCGTCTCCCTTGCCATCTGGCCATCCTACGGCTTTGCGCATCTCCTTCAAGATCACGTCTTCCATTACTATAACAACCGGGGATACCTCATATGTGAATACGCTTACGTTAATTGCATCTGTCAGGAAGCCACCTATGAGGCCGTACACATCGATGCATGCGAATATCTGGTTGAGAAACCAGATGTTGCCCGTTTTGTGAGAATATTTCAGTATGTCCTGCAACAAAAATTCACCTGTGAAAGAGTATTTAAGAGTGCGTAGGCGATATAACGCTCGGTGGACGTCCTGATTGACAACATTGTTAAAAATATTATCATCAAAAATTAAAATATCCTCAGTTAATTAGTAGGAATAATACAACAGAACCAAATCAACCTTCACCTCGAGTACATGACATGAGTCGGGCGAAGAAAGAAGGGATCACGCTTGGTTGGTACGTAGTCTTGACCAATGTTGTTATGTTGTTGGGTGGATTGAACCCAACCGGATTTATGAAGTTCACTTAATTCGTGCACTATAGTCTACATGTCAAGGGTTATCCGAACTGCTAGATGAAATCCAATTTTCACATCCTTACCTCAACTGCTTTAAGCATACATTCGTGATTACTGGCACACCACTTCATTTCCAGGTCCATCGTTGTGAACAGTTCCTTAGGGTGAATGAAATTGCATACTTTTGCGTCCTTTTTGGTGCCTTCGAATACATGCTTGAGGATAATTTCGAATGATTTTCGTATAAAGTCTTCATGTCTGTCTTTTACTGGTATAGGAAGATATGTGCACGTCATTTTGCTCATTTTACAGAAAATTTGGATGTATGTACGTGTGCCGTGTGTCAGTGTGACATTTCTTAAGTTATCCTGATGTGTATCCAGGACAATTTTTCAGGTTGTGTATAGGGTGTTTATCTATAAAGTTTTTCAAATTGCCCTCAGCAGCTTTTCAGGCATCTTACAAAAAATTGTGTTCCCCAATTCTAAACCCAACATTACTTTTTAGCGACTTCAAAAAAGCACTTGCTTTCCACCATATACAGAAATTCCTTTTACTTATTGGAATTACGTTTTAATAATAATAATAATAATAATAATAATAATAATAATAATAATAATAATAATAATAATAATAATAATAATAATAATAATAATAATAATAATAATAATAATAATAATAATAATAATAATAATAATAATAATAATAATAATAATAATAATAATAATAATAATACTTTCTTTATTTTCCCTTTGTCAGTACACTGCTGGTGGAAAAGAAAAATAATAGAATCCTCACATTCAGTCAAAATAAATACTAGCAAAGAGAAAACCCCAAGGGGGAGTTCACGCAAAGTGTTCTTCCACTCAACCCTTGTATGTGTTATCATTTGTACCATAAAAAAAGTGAACTAAAACTATTCTAAAATAAGAAGCACAACAAAACATGGATGGGGGTCACCTTTTGAGTCCAATCAACAGCTATTATACTGCTGTTTAGTTTTTAGAAAAATATTGATCACGAACATATGTTTTGAATCTATGAGCACTATAACATTTACAATGAGAAGGTATGGAATTATATAGCCTATAGACATTAAACGTAAAACTTCTCTCAAATAGTGTAGTTTTATGTGGTGGAGCAGTGATAGACGATTTATTTCTAGTATCGACACTGTGTATATCTGTTCTAAATAATATTTTACTATACAAATAAGGAGGGTGTTTATGTACAATTATTTTATGGAATAGGCATAAAGCGTGGACGTCAAATCTGTCTTCCATATTCAACCAATTTAATTCTTTTAATTTGTGTGACACCCGATCAAACTTCCGGATTTCATATATAAATCTTATACAGGAATTCTGTACACGCTGAATCCTATTTAAGCTTTCACTATCTAAACACGGTATATAAACAGCAGAGCAAAAATTGAACTGTGATAGCACCAGAGTTTCACACAATGATTTTTTTGTATCAATTGACAAGTACGCCTTATGCGGATAAAGCAGCTTCATCGAAGCATAAGCTCTTTGTATATTTTTTGACACATACTCTCTAAATCTTAAATTGTGATCTATAATCAGTCCTAAATTCTTGCATTCATCGACAATTTTTATAGACTCGCCACCAATATTTACCTTAATATTTGAATTCACGAAAGTTCGAACAGTTTTCTTGGCAAATACTAAGGCAACTGACTTTTTTGAATTGAGAAAAAGAGAATGTTTCTTTGAAAATTCAGCTATACGATTCAAATCATTATTCACTTTTTAATTAGCTGCTTCCAGATCATATACAGGAAACGAATGATAGATTTGCGTATCATCTGCATACATATGCACAGAGCAATCTTGAACAAATTTTGTGAATTGACTTGTATATACAGTAAAGAGTAATGGTCCAAGTACTGAACCTTGTGGTACACCTGATATTATTTTTCGTGGTTGAGATAGATGAGATCCAAGTTTAACTGTCACATTAGAAAGCTCATCTTCTGAAGGATAATATCAGACTAATTATCCGTGGTTCACAAATATTAGATACTGATCTTTAAATTTAGTACTTTTAGTTACAGAGCTGTGAATACGCATTTAATCTTTTTATAACATTTAGATCAAGTAAGCCTACCTACCTACAATTTAAAAAACAAAAAGTTGTCGCGCATAATCAAATAGTAAATGGGAACAATGAATAGACGCAGCATGAAAATAAAATAGTTGTTCTATGGTGAATGAAGTCAATGAAAAATATAAACCTGGGCAAACAAACGTAGGACTTAAGACAAACACCGGACACACAAACCACCAAACATTACGAAATGAAAATAGTTTTAAGGCAGACGTGCTGATAAGTGAACTGACTTGTACAAAGAAAAAAAGTATTCGAAAACAAAAGTGCATCGATACAAGAAAATGGCACTTGAAAGAAGTGTTAGTTAATTAATAGTATAAGAGCCGGTGTTGCTGTTTATGCAATCAAACTAACAGATACTTCCCAAAACGGCTACTAAACCATTATGTGTCAGCAATATTTCATGTGGACGCAATTAATCATACAAAAAATCTTATCAATAACTAGTGGCTCTTCTTCATCTTATACTGAACTAGCCTCCAGTAATTACATGACCTCAGATCGTAGCCCAACTGTATTAAATGTGAGTTCAACAGTGATATTTAAGAAATCCACTCCTCGGTTGTACAATAATAAACGTATTCGTACATCAGTTTATAGAAGGAGGCACACTAGTAGTTGTAATAAATTGAAATCCAAATTGCAAGCAAAACAACGCCTCAATAGAAATATACGTATCTAGTCTGAAGGCATACAATGCGAAGTGATATATACATTACCTAATGGACAATGTGCGAGAACCGATAAGGAGAGAGATGACACTTTTGCATATCTTGAAGAAGTTATCATCCGCTAACCTTTCAACTCAGGAACGACTACATCATTTTGCTAAATTGGTAGGATTGAATCCGAAAAAGTGGAGGTGTGGATATTATCACAGGCAGAACGTTGCATGAGATACTGAAGAAAGGTTTGATGACATTACTATACATATTCAATGCAATTATAAGACTTAATTCACCTAATAAGATTACTTTGCAGGGAGCGTGATAAGGACTGAGAAAGAGACTCTGTGGTGAATAAAACAAGCTAAATGCTTGCTCTTGACAAAACGGGTGGTGATACTTTCTGGCAGGCAGATGCTGGAAATGTAGCGTAGGATTTAAACAAGTTTAACTTAACCTCAAAAAATAGATAAGGTAGCACAAAATTGAAAAAAATACTCTGAGCATTAGCTTCATAGAATTCTTTCAGAAAATGGTGGCCATCTCGGGCAACCAGTCTCTACTCAATGTTTCTCATTCTCTTCGCGATAAGCAGGTGTCACAGTTGAACACGTGCATAAGAGCTTCTTAGCACTCACAACAACCATGATCAGCCGATCAAAATGAGCGCTAACGGACAGCAGATCATTTTTTCCTAGTAACGGCATTACAAGTATTGCACAACAGGTGCCAGTGGGGCGGAACCGACGAATAATTGGATTTGTGGTTACCTGATATGGCTAGTAGGACGCAAAGGGTTAAAATAAAAGAGCTTATGAAAACCCCTGTGTAGCTGCATCCCTTTATTTATTGTATATAATAATACATAAAGTCAATGACTTAACAAAATCTATAGCTTACATCAGTTGAATAGCTTATTCAATAATTACATCATAATGTTATGACACAATAAGGAAGTCGGAGCCAATTCAAAAAATATACTGCATTTATATTATGTTATATTTAACAGAACCCTCTAGAATGCTTGTGTAAACGTTTTTCGGATAATTATTCTAAAATATGGAAGTAGTGAAGGACGCCGTCTATATTTTGCAAACCGATCAGAGTCGGAAAAAGTAAATTACAAAAAAAGTAAAAGAAGTTGCTGGATATTATTGCCATATTGTAAAATTCTTGACAATTGAAAATGCTGTCTAAAATAACTTTTCTATGTCGAGTACAAGACGCAACAATCTATTTCACTTAAATATCCTTTGCTCGTTTATGATAGAGAAAGGGTTGAATGTGATTGTGGAAAATATTTGTTTGTATGCATTATTTTTGTAAAGGTGTACAGACTGTTAACAATGCAGGTTGAGCATGTTGACATACGTGAAACTGAAAGTAGGATCAAGAAAAGCCATAAATACTATATAATTTCTACCTAAATAATATCAAACATTTCCTTACTCTAAAAGGTATAAGGACCCTATATTTATACACAGATATATACATACAAAGTCCACAGTCACGTTTTGAAGCTCCTGAGCTGTCGTCATTGTACTGTCACGAATGGCACATGTAGAACTTTTATTGAGGAATTTTCGCTTATTGGCTATAATAAGTATAATGCCCTACTATAATCTATAACTTTACCAGCTGAAAAATTTCTAAGAGGCACAGAAGTTTTATAGTTTTGAGTTGTTTTAAGATGCATTTAGTATGTTTTAAACAACTATAAACCATTCGAATATTTTTCATGATATTCGGTATTTCAGGATGCAGTTTTTAATCTAAAGATGGCTAACTTATTTCGTTTCTGCTTTAGCTACATTGTTTTACAGAGTACTGCAATTTACCTGAATAGGTATGATGCATTTGGTTTGGATTTTAGAGTAGCTGATCCACTTGTAGTGAGTTTTAGAAACATTGGAAATTATGGAATTCTGTGACAACTTTAAAATTTTGATAAGTATTGGGATCAGAAAAATTAGTTCTATAAAACTTTTTGAATTTAATTTCAACTATCAATATCATCAAAAACCGATCCTTATCTTAACTTATAAACTGATAACATTGGGAATTACAGGATCAACATACGTGACGCATATTTTTTTTTTAATCTGTCATGACAAAATCGTGCAATTTATCGCATACTCGCTTTGTATTTCGTTTAGAAAATGAATACAACATGTTTTTTAGATCAACGGAGACATAGAGATAATGATGATGTACAAATGGAATTCACAAAAGACTCTGATAAGTACATGGAGTGACATCAACAGTAACATCATGTTGTCGGCCTTGTTAGAAATGGAAATGCTATTCACTGAAACTGGAATCCTGCTCACATTCGTTGGGAAACACTACAAAGAACTCCCTGAAGTTTCTGGATACAATCCATAAAAGAGCAATATCTTTTGATTTATCGCATTTCAGCCAGTCAATAATTAGAACCAAACCTTACTGACGTTACGGTTGCCAAAGGAGGAAATCACATAAATTTCACAAATATCAAAAATAATTTTTGTAGTGTATATATCTGTAGATTAAATCGGTTTTGGATAATATTTTTACATTGGTTACTTCCGCTCATTAATACTCGTATACTGACTGTTCCACACCAAGATCGCTTATTTCAAGTTCAGGCAACATTCGAACCTTGTGTTATATTTCATACCTGAGAGATTTGATTGTATACATTTTATAATGGCTGGTGGAATTGGCAATGACTCAATTACATATCTAAAGCAACGATCAACTATAAATTAATAGCACATTAATTTTTCGGTCTAGTATTTCCGTCCAGAAACAATGTATCTGTACCCCAGAAAATAAGACACTAGGTGTATATTTTACCACGAACTATGTGAATCAAGCTGTGGCATGGACTGAACGCAAAGCAAATATTATTTAACGAATTTGAAATAAAATGAAACTGCACCATTTTTTGGTTTTACATTATATTTGTGCAAAAATGAGTTTTTTATGCATTGAGTTGGTTCTCATTTAGTTTTGTTCTACAAACATTGAGAGATGATTAATTAGCATAAGCAAGGAGTTATAACCTAACAATTTTTGGATATTTCATCTGTGGCCGACTTTTTTCGGTATGTCGGTCAATTTGTTTCTCTGCCTATCAGGCAGCGCCACACTAGACCAAAGAGTTGCAGTGAAGGTTTGAGGAACGAACTATTCACTACAATCCTTTGCCTGGTATCACAAAGGCAACTGCAGTCAGTATCATTGTCATTTGGGAGTTTCAGTTGTCCGACGATGATGGTCACTAATCCATTGAAACGCACAAAACAAGTTGGTGGATATTATCGCCATATTATAAAGTTCTCGACAATTGAGGTGCGTATTTGAAAATGTCGTTTAAAATAGCTTTTCTGTGTTGAGTACAAGAATCAAAAATTTATTTTACTTAAATATTTTGAACTCGTTTATAGTAGAGGAAGGGTTGAATGCGATTGTGGAAAATATGTAGTTTAGTACAACAACTACAAAGGTTTTCTTATTAAAAATACATGTATCCTAATATGCATCCATTTTAAATCAATCCTGTTGTTCACAGGTGCGAACATAGAATAAGATTGCCGCCTATGATTTTCCCTTGGATACTTGATTATGCTACGCTGTTTAAAATTTCTCATACTTTTCATTTAAACTACAGTATGGTGATTGATGGAAGGTTATATTGTAGTTTTCTAGTGTCCCATAATCGTATAATTAGTTGATTAGCTGGAAAATCGTTTGTAGCGACCATTTTTCTTCCTGCCTGGACATACTTGAACGTAAATATGTGTTAAAAATACCTATCAGTGCTTTTGGAACCTTAACCTCGATTGCGGAGTTCTCGATGCAAAGTTTTAATCCTTGAAGTACATTTTCCAACTAGTCTTTTCGAATACACTGTGCTTAAGATAAGCAAGGTCAGTTTGGGTAACCTTTGAATGATATGAGTTAATGATAGTAAAAAAATAATTATTTTTTTTCTTGAATATTTATAAATTTTTTCTGAATATCAGAAAACTCCACACAGCTCCCAGTTTACTAAGTAAAAGAATTCAGATTCATGAGAGCATGGTAGTAAGTAATCGAATTTTAATGGAAGAAATTGGCATTACTGGGCAGATCACTATCCTTTTATTTTTTATTGCTAGCTAATTACTGCTTAATGTTCGTTGGTGGTCTGGGCGAGAGGTTTGGAGGATGATGGGTTGCAGAGTCCAAAGAGGGACTGAACTAGAAAATTTAGAACAGGTGTTTTTTGAATGACCTTCTCGTTTACTGATCGTGTGGATACCTTCTGGAGTTATATCAACGAACAGCCAAGGGCCTTCAAGCAGACACTCTGCCTTTGGTGCAGTTTAAGTGCGCTTGTAGAACGAATCATCACCCTGAGGTACTGCGTCATCCCATGAACGCGAAAAAAAATCGTAGTGCCTCAGAAGCTGTTAAAAATTTTGCAGCTTCTAGCCCGGATGGCATAAACACACACTGGTTGAATAAGTACCCCAGTTGCCACCGGCATTTATTCAGAGTCTTTAACTCATGGCTAAATCTGGAGTAGCCAATTCCGTCTTGGTTTGTCGAGGGCCGAACCGTGCTTCTCCCAAAGACCGAAGATTTGTCTGATCCCAAGAATTACAGGCCAATAACATGTTCGAGTTTATCAGTTCATATTGCTCTTGAAGTTTATGATGATAATTTAAAAATAAATATTTTCTTATAAATATTTGAGTTAGCAGTTTTTTAAGATTAATCATAGTTTCTACTATCGCTCATAGGAATTTGGGTATTAAATTCTGAAAACGCATTTTCATTCCTGCTTCTTTACTTTTTACTCTTTGCTGCGTTATATGAACACCCTTTATGTTACTTTCTAGAAATTTTCACTTAGCGGGACAAAAATATGTCGATAAAATGACATGGCAAATATTATATGCTGTAGGACGGTCTTAACAATACGCTCTGTAGCTCTCTATTGCTCTAAGAATTTTCAGGTTGCTAGGTAGTAATTTTTGTGAACAGGAAATTGATGAATTTAAGGAAATACTTTAGATCTATTACGTTTAACGAGTAACTCCATCAAAAAGAAATACGATCAATAAATATCAATAACAATAGATTTAATTGATAGCATAGTACTGAAATGTGTAGCTAATTGTTAAAATATAAGTGAGGTTATAACATTTCACTGCTCAAACAGATCGTCCTCCAATTGCACGGTTTTCTTTTGAATTTGCATTACATGAAAACATAAAAAATGGAAAGTGAACGGCTCATAGATATATTAAAATATTTCGCCTTGAGATATATAAATGATCCGCGAATTCGTGAATATCGAGCGTGCGTGAACTTGATCTTGAAAATATGTGAAAGCAGGTTTTACTGTATAATGAATCTACACTACCACTTGGCGACTGCTGTGAGTCAACTTGTAGAAATGAATAAGTAATTTTGAGAGATAATTCAAGACCAGAAGTTACGATTGTATACTGATCATTCTCACTGTGACTTATAGTAATTGTAGTTGAGAGGAGTCTGATGATGATCAGGCAACATTGGTTGAAATATACTAATTCATTAGGACTACCGTGTAGTTCAAAGGCGAGAAGCCTGTTCAATCGGAAATACATCTCTGATGAATCAGTTCACTGTGACTTATAGTAATCGTAGTTGAGAGGAGTCTAATGATAAACAGACAACATTGGTTAGAATATACTAACTCATTAGGACTACCGGGTAGTTCAAAGGCGAGAAGCCTGTCCAATCGGAAATACATCTCTGATGAATCAGTTCACTGTGACTTATAGTAATCGTAGTTGAGAGGAGTCTAATGATAAACAAGCAACATTGGTTAGAATATACTAACTCATTAGGACTACCGGGTAGTTCAAAGGCGAGAAGCCTGTTCAATCGGAAATACATCTCTGATGAATCAGTTCACTGTGACTTATAGTAATCGTAGTTGAGAGGAGTCTAATTATAAACAGACAACATTGGTTAGAATATACTAACTCATTAGGACTACCGTATAGTTCAAAGGCGGGAAGCCTGTCCAATCGGAAATACATCTCTGATGAATCAGTTCATTGTGACCTATAGTAATCGTAGTCGAGAGGAATCTAATGATAAACAGACAACATTGGTTAGAATATACCTACTAATTCATTAGGACTACCGGGTAGTTCAAAGGCGAGGAGCCTGTTCAATCGGAAATACATCTCTGATGAATCAGTTCAAGTTTCTATTCTATCGACGAGTGATTCTTGATCTGGTGCTTTTAGTCCAACCAATAGTTAGTTTTTGAATTTTATTGAATTCATCGATAAACTACCTGTACTATGTCTTCAAAGGTGGTCAGTAACTTATGTCAAAAGTATACTATACTACAATGTATTGAGGCAACTTTGGCCAAGCAGAAGAATTTTTTAAATATCCATGTAGCTCAAACTATGTGACATTAATTTGATCTACTATGGCCTAGTATAACTGCTCTACGCACCCACATTACTGCAATAAGATGTTTTACGCATTCAAAAAATACAGTATTATTGTATAATGTTATGATGAGTAATTATTATTATTATTATTTTTATCTGCAGTCTTCTCGCAATATTGCGGTGTAATCAGGTATTGATGAGCTATACCAGAGAAGCCGAGCTATTGTTCTGCGTTGAGGAAGTTTCGTACAATATTACAGGTCTTGAGAATCACAGACGTTTGGAAGGTTTTGTGTAACTTTTCATCCAGCCCCAGTCACTGTATGTGTGGTGTGAATGTGGTTGGTGTGAGGTCCGAGACTGACATAATGAGGGGAATGATAATGACTTTTTCTTGTTTCCAAATTCGTTTAATTTCTATTGCGAGATCTGTGTATTTAGATATTTTTCCCCGAAATAGATGCTTCGAATGTTGTTATCATTAGGTATAGCAACATCAATTAAATAAGTAACTCTTTCTGAATTCGATAGAAAGACGATGTCAGGCCTATTGGGTGGGATTGTCTTGTCGGTATGTATTTGGATGTCCCAGTATAGTTGGATCTGTGTTTTGTATAAGTCTGTATGTAGTGGCTAGTGCTTGGTGTATGACTTTTGTTGTTGTGCCTCGCGGTGTATTCAGTTTCAACTAGAGTTTGCATGCGCTGGTAATATGTTCTATCGTTTCCTTTGTTTGGTGGCATTTTCTACAATTTCCATCTGTTATGGAGGGGTCTTTTATTACATACTTTTTGTAGTTTCGGGTCGCAATTACTCGATCTTGAATAGCAAGCATGAAGACCTCTGATTCTGGGAAAAGTTGGCCATTCTGCAGCCAAGTGTATGATTGTTTTCTTTTGATGTATTCTTGGGTCACTTGATGTCGATGTTTTTCATGGAGTGTTTTCTGTGACCAGGTGTCCAACTTTTCGTGGTGTGATTGTGCATTATTCTTTGTGTCTGCTGAGTGGTTTGGATGTGAGAGGGCAAGAGGTGTGTAGTTCTTGTCTGCTTTCACTATCGCTCTATGTAAGTTGGTTTGCTTGCTTTGGAAGAAATGTCTGAGTATTTGTATTTGTTTTGCGTGAAGTATTTGTATGTCTGTAATTCCCCTGCCTCCTTGATTTCTATCTACGGTAAGTCTTTCTTTGCATGAGTTTGGGTGTAACATTCTATGTTTCGTGAGTTCTGTTCGGATGAGGGTATGGATGTTGTCTATGTCAGTGTGGGACCACATGATGATGCCAAAGGAGTAGTACGTGAGGAACGGTATTGCAAATGTGTTGATAGCTTAAGTAAGATTTCTGGAGTAAACTTTTGTTTTCAGAATTTTTATAAGACGGTTGTTGAATTCGTTTTTCAGTTGTTCTTAGATTTGAGTACGGTTGATATTTGTGTTTTGATAAAAGCCCAGATACTTGTACGTTTCGTCCTGGTCCATGTTGGCATACGTTGCTTCATCCACAGTTTCCTCTTCGGGATGGTTTTTCCATTGACCTTTATTGATGTGGAGCAATTTACATTTGCTCATCCTGAACTCCATTTTGATGTCCGACGTTACTCTGAGTAGCTCTTTTAGTTGCATCTCAGTGGCTGCGTATACTTTTATATCATTCATGTAGAGGAAATGATTGATTTTGTGTTGAATTCTGATACTTGATGTTGGAACCATAACTTTTATTGGTGAGTGCGTTGGAGAGAAAATTCGGGCAAAGGCAAAACCAAAGGGAGCTAAGAGAATCTCCTTGGAAGACACCGCTCTATATGTGGAGCTCTTCTGTTTGGATGTGCCCAGTCTCTGTTTTGAGATGAATATTGGTTCGCCATGTTTGAATGGTTTGCATTAGGAACCGCCTGATGCCTCTTGATTTCTAGAACTTTTATCAGCCAGCTATGGAGTCAAACACTATTTTATAGTCTATGGAACAGGTGTGAAGATTTCTGTTTTCGTTTCTGGTCTGTTCCATGATCCCCCTATCAATTATAAGTTGTTATTTACAACCTTGGCTTTGTTTTCTACATCCTTTTTGTTCTTCCGTAGGTATGTATGTTGTTCTGCGTTAGATGTTATTCTATTCTTCTGCATATTGTTGCGGTTATAATCTTGTACAACGTTGGAAGGCAGGTGATGAGGCGGGTTTTTGGTATCTGCGTTTTTGGGTTTTATGTACGTTATACCTTGTATGAGAGATTTTGGAAGTCTATTAGGTTGGAGCATAGCTTTGTTGATTTGGTTTGCGAGTGCTTCATATGTCGAGGTGAAATAAGGATCTATTCATTATTCCAAAACATGGAACACCTCTGCTTATACCCACAAAAACTGTAAAATAGGATACCAGTAGATATGAAGAATCTAAGTCTGCTTAAATATACTCGTAAAAAGCGTTAAAAGCTTATCTGCTGAATATACAAAGGTTTTGTAAATACAAACTCATAATTAGAATAACAGAAAAAAATCTGGTTGTGGTTTATCAAGGCAGACTCTTTAACGTTTCTTTTGAACAAAGCAGGATAATAATTTATAAAGGAAGGTCGAAGAATCTGCCTTGTTGAATGATGATTGTATTTTCAAACGCTTAATAGACTCTGATCCACTTTGGTTGGGTATGCTTTGTGAAAAGATCTAGTTAATGTTCTTCAAACCTACAGATGAGACGTGAGTTTTTCTCATGTATCCTTAGGGTTTGTTTTTGGATACCAAATAGGAGAGTATTGCGTTGCAGCCTCAGAATCATACTGCTGTATGTTTGGTTTTATCTTATAAAACAGGCAGCTGTGTGATGATGCATATGTCTCTTCTTTTGGATATATCAACCATGCAAATGCATCATCTGTATTCTATCTTTTCATACTAAGCTCTTGTTGAAAGCAAAACTGTTAGCCTGTAAATAGTCATATACTCGTATATCAATGTTATTTTCGAAAATTGTTCAAATTCTGTTTTGAACTTTGGTAAAGGCTTCCAGAGCAACCGAAACGTAGTAACGACTTTCATCCATACGTATGTGGTATCAAATAGCGTCTAGCGGAAAATATAATCAACCAAGCCGTAGTTTTGTCTCATGTCTGAGCTTCCGATAGCAATTTCCTCGAACCGCTCCATGTATAGGTTAGTTACAACTAGAAATATCGGTGCCCCCAGAAGCAGACCTTCTTCCTGCATGTAGAATCCGTCTTATTCTTTCAAGTAATTATTCTTCAGACAGAACGTCGTTTTTTTTTCAGAGTTTGGACTTCTTTCCCCTTTTTCTGGATAACATTAAGTTCCTCTTCAGCCGGGACATTTGTTTATAGGTTATCGATATTGCAGCATATGAATCGATCATCTGCATTCAGTTGTGTCGGTCTCAGTCTGTTGGGAGAAGCAGCTTGCTGTTTTTTGTGTCATTTATATTAGAGCCTTTCATGATAGTTCATAGTAAGGTATTGTTTAAAAACAAAGCTGATAACCTGAAAAAATATGTATCTCATTGTATTTTCAAAATACAATTTTTCTATTCAACTTCTCAATTTTTATAGATGAGCTACTATAAATTTCCATCTATTTGTATTCTAGGTTAACTTACTACTGAAATATATTAAGTTATGGAATTTATTAAGAAGAATGAAATAGCTTGAGGAATAAAATATCTGAAAACGTGAAATATCTTAGGAAATAAAATTGTTCATCATATGAAATATCTTAAGGATATTTTGACGGCGATGGTTAAGGTTTTGTAGGGGTTTCCCTTACACTAGTGTAAATGCAGTCGCCCAAAAAAATATGTCCCCTAAGAAAGACACAACAAATGAAAACGTAATTTAATAGAAAAATAACTGGACAGGATAGACTGTATGCTAGTTTTGAGAGCTCTAGTTTTGTATCCATGATGGGACTAGCTAGTTATTTGGCAAGTAATCTGGGTATCCTTGTTAACAGTCAAATCTGACAGTCCGACGATGATTATAATCAAAATCGAAACGCGTCACTGAAAGAAAGAGTTATTTGTGAAACTGTGTTATAACTACACAACTTTTTATCTACATGATGGAAGAGTTTCACCAAGTAAGAGCATCTACAATCTACATGATCATAAATCATTCATATGCGTATGATCGAGTCATCTATTTTACATTACCTCGTCGCCTATAAGTGCGAACACCTAAATTTATGAGAAATGCCCAGTTGGTTTACATTGGTTCACTTTCCTGTTTAAATCTTTCTAGCAACCACTACTTTATGAGGGGTTCTAAGGCCGACGTGATAATTTTGAATGTGACTGAATTTCCATACTTGTAAATGTTATTATAATGTATGAAAAAATTTGTAAAAGATTTGGATTTTGATTGCTGTGCTATTTCTGCTAATTATTGATTAAATCAATGACTTCCTCTTTATTCAGTAAATTATTGTAATTATAATAAATAATATAATATGCCTAACATCAGAAAATGGCATATAAATATTTTGTTTATCGATATTAGGTAGATGTGGTTGGCGGTAGACGGTGCATACTCATTACCTGAAATCTTACCAGGTACAGTTGTTTCGTGACGTCACGTGACGTGAAAAACAAGATATGGTGATGGATTAAACATGTAAAAAAATCCATACGTAAACTTCCTTTATATTCGGATTGTTGGGTGGAAAATGCACTGGGAAGAACAGTACCAATATTCAATCAGCCTTTACCAGTATTTAAGGGATCAACAGTCTGACATTCTTGAAACACGAATATCATTCATGATAGAGGAAGAGCGGAGGAGTATTGGCTTCGGTTCATATCAGGTTATCCTCTATCACATTACTAACTTTAGAATGTTATCGTTTGAAAGGAACTATTGTGACTTCAATCATGATGTGAATGTATCTACTGTCTCTCTCGTTCACCTTTAAACAAAAAATCTACAAAACCTTTTTAAGTTACTTCTCCGACTAGATTTATTGATTGGTTTTGGTCAGAATATATCCCTTTTCAGAGGTAATTCTCCTTGGAGATTTCAATGTCCACGACGAGGTTCTAAGAAAACCTAGGCAGCGATAGGAGCTGTCGAGGCGTTTGCAATGTCAGCCAAGGACTGGCACAGCTAGTGACCTTCTTTCCTAGTGTATCTTCACACTCCATCAATCTAGTAACATGGAGGGGGGGGGGATCAGAGCTATGATTAAAAATTGTTCGCAGATATTGAAATCTAACTATTGTGTATAAAATTCCGAAATATAATATTACAAACTTCAGATGTATATTTATATATAGACCCAAATATTTAACACCCTGTATTCTGTCAAGTTTAATTTTGTATTACCTTTGATATGAATTTCATACTTGTATGCAGATAGGCCGACTTTTAATGATGGATGCAGGTGATTGGCAACATATTTGCGGTTTCCACCATGCATAAAAGATTGTCAACGAATCTTGTCACCAACAAATTTACTGCTGGTATAACTGCAAAGTCACGATGGAATGGAACGATATAATAATTTATACAGATAACACTGATTAGTGATACAATTGAAATGCTAAATGCTCACTAGTTTTCAACAGAGACAGGTGATTTCAATAATTTCAATTTATATGAATTTAATGTGTGATAATGTTTCCAAGGAAATACATATATTTCAAATATGTAGATGTATCACCACAAAAAATGTTGAATATTTGATTTTATATACGATCTACAAGCAGATACGAGACTTGATACAATAAGTCAAGGATTGGGTGAGACCCCAGCACAAGGAATAGGCTTGATGACTGGATGCTGGCATGGAAAACAATTCATTAAATCATCAAGCTCATAACATTTGTAAACAAACTAGAGAACTAGTTTATTTAAACAAGAATAAGCTCCGTATAATTACGGGACTCCTCGCAGAATATTGGGGCATCAAACTAACTGCAGACAATGCAGAGAAAGTACAGAGTCAGCCTTTCATGTTCTCTGCGAGTGCCATGCACTAGATCACAAGAAGTCAGCTGTCCGGAAAGCCTCAGTTAGAAGTAATAGGAAGCAATACGGCACCAGAAGAGACACTGTACCAACTAGTCTATGGTTCAAACCCATTAGAAGTAAGAGTAAGAGCAAAAGCCTGATGGCTGCAGTATGTCGGACGGTTCCTAGGGAAGGAAAAAAATATGTAGATATGCCATCACAAGAAATGCTGTATATACAATAAGTTATATTAGATAACAAAAAAGCATCTATTATTATTTTAAAAGCACTTCAGATGATTACACTACCCGGAACTATGCACATCCAAAGAATGTCACCACACATGGAGTTCAACTGCATCTCCATACACAATCAAAACCCCATCAAAAGATGCTTATTTACAAAATACTGTACTCCTTCGTTTCACAGGTGAAGTTTAGATAAATACAGTTTTTTAACTTCAACACGTTAACTGTACAATGTAAGGAGATTAAATGGCAAGAAGCATCTCCTTGCGCTGAAATAAATGAATGTATAAAGAAATGGGAAACAAGCATAAATGGGACAGAGACGAGGAAATTGGTCCTGGATGTTAAAACATTATTTAATAAAAGAGCTGTGAGGATAGATAAATACACTACACAATTTCTGAATGTCTATGGTTGCTTTGGAAGCTACCTAAGAAGATACCTCCTATAATTTCTGTTATCCTGATACTAGTGGCGATATTTATTTCTCTTATCTCCCTTCAATGCCCTAGGTGAATTTCGACATTTGTACATACCTCAAAACATGTATGTTCTCTCTATCATTGAAACTAGCCATAATATATAGAGAACTATCTCCTATCCCTCAAGAAATTATTTTTCCTGGAATGACGATTTTCTCCTGAGCAAGAGCTACCCGAAAGAAGATTTTTACCTTTTTTTGAAGTTGGACCAAATGATACTGGTTGCTCAGGTTCTAACTTATCATTTTTTTTCTATAGTGCACCCTTATCTAGCTTATATTACAAATCTACTTCAATTGCCTTGGAATCTGCCGAGGGGAATTTCATACATATCCTAATCAGTTGGCCAATACTATCTATGTTATGTACAAGATGCAATCTAAGTTGATGTTCTAGGACAAGTATTTCGTATTGTACTGATCGAGTCTGTATTTCATGAATATTTGATATTGAGTGTTGAGTGTTTGGGCTGTTCCATACACTTGATGAGTCGTTTTGAGGTAGATTAATCGTGTGATCACACCGTGATGCAGGATATTCATTGAATTCAAACATACTTCACAAAATAAAGGATGGTATGTGCACCGTGACATTGTATCTCTGAGATTACAGAAGTGAATGATAAATAATAGAGGCACGCGTATTGCTCCAGTAATTACGCTGGCGTAGGAAATTAGTGAATTTTGGTGCAATTACATAAGATAAACAAATAACAATTTTACAAAACATTTCACATTGAGTACCTATTCAAAAATGTATGCGGACAACTACTGTGAGTGCTTTAGCTGCTGTACACCATATTGTACATCAAGGAATGAAGGTCGTTAGACTTAAAGATATATAACATCTTCATAATGTCCACCACCAGTCAAACGATTATGTGTCGAAACAATGTGCCAGTAAAATCATATTCCAATATGGCAACCTGTATCTCAAAATTTTCTGTCATCCCCCGAGTTGTTGCTCGATTGGTATAAGTATTCAGTTCAAGTCCTGCCTGAAGGATTCTCAATTGATAGGCCTAGGATTTATAAATCTCTATTTTTGCAGCATTTATATTAAACAGGATCAGGTGATAAAACTCTCCAATCTCTGGCATCATGACATATACCCAGTGTACCCAGTGTAACATCGATATCCTTCTCTTTCACATTATTACTGGAAGCAGATGCATCTTGGTGAGGTTTAAAACCTCAAGATTCATGTAGATTGTAGATGATTTTACATGGTGGAACTCTTCCATCATGATGATAAAATTTTTTTTACTTCACACATAATTTCACAAATAAAACTCTTTTTCTTATTGTAACGCGTTTCGATTTATGTTTGAATCATCGTCGGACTGTCAGAGGTGATTGATTTTCTGTCCCATTGAATTCCATGAGCTCTTCTCCGCGCCTAATTGTGTTTGAGCTGCTCCACAACCTGTGGTGAGCTTTGTTGTCGCACTTCATAGGCGCAGAATCCCTACAATAATTCACAATGTCCTCCAGTTATTTCGAAGGCGCTATATACACCAACAAGATTCTTCCAACGCCTCTCTCATTAAGCTATACTTTCATTGCAAAGGTCTCTATCTGTGGAGTCCCTAAGTTGACATACCTTAAAATTGTTATTTATTATTACATATGCTATGGGTCTGGCTATTGGATCATCGTTGAAAAGGCTATATTCCAGTTATACTAAGACCGTTGGAATAACCATGTTTCAGATCAGGTGATAGGGTGAGAGTAATGTTATTTCCAACAGTTCACTGATGTACATTAAGAAGAACATTGCAGAAAGGTCAGATCCTCGCATAACCCCCAAATTGATGGTAAGCATATCGGAAGCATGCTTCGTCATCAGATGGAATCAGAAGAATAGGTCAGCGATACAAGGTTCAAACAAGATCCTCTAAGAATGCCACCCTCAGAAGTATCCTAACAAAAACTAAGCCCAGGAATGAATGCCAAGAGACAAAGGACTGCATCTACCAGATACCATGTCAATGTGGTAAAATCTATGTTGAAGAAACAAAACGGCCACTGGAAGTAAGAATCAAAGAACATCGTCTCAACACCCAGCGAGTAGGGACAGGAAAATCTGGAATAGCTGACCACGCATGGACGGAGCACCATAAATTAGCTTGAGACGACTCTCAAGGTTATTGCCAAGGAACCGCATTGGTATCGAAGAAAATTCAAGGAGGCGGCATTCATCACCAACAACAGGAACGTGCATAACAAGCCCAGCATAGATATTAAACCAATATGGCAGCCACTCATAAAGAAGATCAATAGACTACGACTGGACCAGGCATCAAACAATGACCGACGAACAGCCACGTCAGCAGACCAGAACACCACTTATCGGGAACCAATCAGAACAGACCACACACAACGACACGTCACCGGACGGAGTATAAATAGGCAGGAAAGAAACATGTTCGCCAGTTCACCTGAAGATGATTGAAGATAGTATATCAATCGAAACGTTGTGATACTAAAAAAATTTATAGACAATGGAAGTCCGAAATCAAACTTTCAAAATTTGCTCCTCTTGTGTGTGAATATCTGTCGTAGACCTTCGATTCTTTTTGCAATAATCGAGTTGTGCCTTTCTTTTGTTCTTTGCTTCCTTTTTTGATCTACAGCTTGTGCTGTACGTAATATGTCACTGAGCGCCAACTGTTCTACCACTGAATGCTCACATTCCCCAATTTTTTTTTTCATTTGTTCGACGCCATATTTCAAGGCTTCGCTACTATCTTCTGTAATTAATTTCGATGGATTCCTCGTGTTGTGAGGTCGCAGGCTATCAGAGCGTGGGACACAGTCTAGAGGTACATCTTTTGAATATTCAAGCCTTCTTCGGTAGATATTTTTTCAACTCAGTACATTTATACTAGTGAAATGAATTTTTTTGGTTTCATAATTTTTGCGTACTTGTAGCTTGTTGTCTGCACAGTCAGAAATGGAAAGCAACAATGGATTATTTTGGATTACTATGGACTCTCTTAATATATCCATACAATTTACATATTTTTCTGCTATTTTGAACAAATCTGAATAGTAATATAATTATTTATCGATTCATCAGTCTGCGGAAAGTGCAGGATTGATTTTTAATCACCACATTGGAATTCAAATGAGAAAAAAAAGACAGCAAACATGTACTCAAAGTTAAAACAAGATTTCATCATAAAATGATAATATTGTAATACCTCGAATATTATTAACGTACCTTCAAGGCATACCTGCTCCATATATCAAAACTTTTCAAGATAATACTTAACTAATGCAAATATTTGCAAATTACCGGTCTGCCATGTATCGATCGTTAACCAGGAACGTGGACAGGAGAAGAACCTGTAAAGTTAATAGACCAGGAGGGAGTGATGAAGATAAACAATAACTTATAATTTATTTTAATCCAGTCAACGAAATTGAATTTAAATTAAATTTTCCGGAATATAAACTTATAAACTATAACTTCATTGGTCCATCACATTTACTACTGGTCGCTAATTGAACAAAAGATGAACTAAAATATCCTAACAAACGTTTCAATTGCTATAGCAAACTGTTTCAGACAACAATATCTGAAAAACAATCACGATTGGGTCCACTACTGTGCACACCACCCACAACCGAATAATTTATATATTAAAGTTCATTTTTACCATTTACGTCTAAAATATGGGTGATTATATGCAAGATCAAATATGTGTATTATTTTTCCCGATAAAGGCAAAAAATGGCTGAAATTTTAATTGTAGGAGATGTATTTTACTTTCCACGCAAAAATGAGGGAAGCATTGTGATTGCGAAAAATTTGGATTTGGAGATAATATTATTGTGTTGTGACGTATGTCCATCTGCTTGGGTCTATCAGACTGTCAGTCCTTTTGTTGTAGCGTAATCTCGGTAATCGCTGCCAAATTTGGGACTGATATGCGATGTGTCATAACTCTCAGAGGGCGGTGGTGGTTTAATGTCAAATTGAGGACACGGATTGTTACAAACATCCAGCCAGATCTCAGTAGCTAGCCGTTGTCCGTTTTAGTTCATTTTCTTCAAGTTTTTTTTATTGTTGTTGATTCATATCTCCCTCTGAATCGAAAGGAGAATTATCTATTATATTAGATATATAATTATTGTTAATGAAGTTTTCTATGTTGTTAATGGAGATGTAGTCTAAGCAACCTCTAGAGTTTTCACTTATCATCAATTTGAAGTAAATTCACAAATCCAATGCCACCATGCATTTTTTCGAAAATAAAAAAAGTATGCTGACTGTAGATTCGACTTAATGATAATACTAAAAATCTTGGTGTGTGTGTAATTTAGATATGAGATTTAGGAATAATTTAAATAATTTGATTTATAGGACTTACTCAGTCTTGATACCATTATAAAGTTACGAAAATACAATGAATTTGAAGCTCGGAAAGAAAATGGTTGAGTTTATAGTGTTTTTCAGTGCAGTGTGTTATTTTTTCACTGTCTGGATGAAAATAGCCAATTTCGTCTACAAGGGATACATAACTGCTGCTGCAGTTTTGTTTATCAATTCACGAAGTATGATAATGTTTTATGCTCGCCAAAAAGCAGCAATCATACCTGCCAAGTTTTTTTTTTCGAAAAGTTTTATAACTGCTTCTTTATTTTGTCTTTTCCATGAGTCATAAACGCAGCTGCTTACTGTTAGGCTTATGTCCGTATCTCAAATAACATTAACTGTTCTTTTCAACTCCTCATGGATTCAAACTTGGAGTATACATTTAAAAAAGAAATACATATAAAAAAAATATTGTATTTTTGAGGTTATACCTTTCTTGTTGGTCCGTTGTTCTGTCGGTTTGTAACTATCTTTAAAACTTCCCTCAAAATCTAGCCGTGATAGCTGACAGATTTCATTATATACATGTTTGGTGATCAGAATGGTTCTGTTCACAGATTTCGATGATCATATTTTCCTCCCTGTAAAACCATTATCTTAAAGCCATTATTAAGCTAGATTAATCATAATTATATTTTATATTAGAGGAAATCGTAAACCATATTTTATT